>JAQQZT010000006.1:24682625-24695461 GCA_030068275.1 Clarias platycephalus | reverse complement strand
AATTATAGACCCTTCATTTCTTTGTAAGTGGGCAAACTTAGAAAATCTGTAGGGGATCAAATACTTATTTCCCCCATTGTATAGTTGTTTCTCTTTTCTTCTCTTTTTTTCTTCTCGTCTTATAGAACACTGATGCTGTACAAAACCCCACTGTACCCAATATAATGATCATTAAGATGTCTCCCATTATCTTACATTAACTTATCTTAGAACAGATACCCCTGTGCTGAATGATGCTGTGCTCGGTGCTGCTCTGGGATCTAGCGGTAAGAATATGTGATGTATAATAAATGATCTCCAAAGGGTGCAGTTGGAGATTTGCATAAATAACGGCACCCTTTCACAACTCAGGTCCTGAGAGGAGACACAACGATGGAGTTGGAAATGTTCCACACTTGTAAAAGGACTAAGAACAATGCCCACTTCCAGAAAATGCCGCACCATGAAATGACCTTGAATCTGTACACACCCTGTATGGAGCGGTTCAAATTAACAACTGCACAAACAGGTTATAGATTTCTTCATCACGTATAACTAGAGCTGGACGATATGATCAAAAACATAAATAAATAAATAAATAAATAAATAAATCATATTTCGATTGTTTTGTCACATATTGCGATTGTGATTACGATTAAAACTGTGATACGAAACTAATAAATGTACCAAATAATTGCACAATAATTATTACTTAATCTGTTGCATTAAATAGTAGTTAGCTTGCAGGTGCTTTCTTAAACACACATTAAGTTCAGCATGAAAATATCCAATTAAAATAACACTAAGATTTAAGTTCTATTAGATCAGATTACTTAAAGTTAATATTAGATTAAATCATGGCTTAAACAAATGGCTAGCTAACGCTAAGCAGTAATATTCCCTTACGCTACTGTATGCATTTACATCTCACTTAGACCTTAAAACATCACGCCAATGACCGTAGCCTAGTTTTTCATCATTCCTGGCACAAAATAAAACAGAAACTATGAAGATTTTTCTGTATTCACAAATTGTGCATTAAAATTTTTAATACTGAAATAACAGCGTGTGAAGAGGGTGAGCAGGTTTCTACAACAACAAAACTTTGTTTAACTGTATGTGAAAGCTAGTCGAATGTTGAACTTGTTTAATACTGCAACTTAACAAATTTGACTCTAAACATCTCTAAAATTTAACAACATTAATAACTTTACTAAACATTCAAGTGATTCTATTTTTTTCTACAATATAAATTTTACATGCAGAGCAACATCAAATGATAGAAATACTGAATATTTAACGTAATATGGAGTTCCAGTGTATACAGTCCAGTGGTACCTCAGCATACGAATGCCCCACCTCACGAATTTTAACCTGAAAACATGAAATTTTGTAAGAAATGTTCCAAACAATATAGTGTTAATTTTACCGGTGTTCCTACAAGGCCAAAATTTCCTACCAGTAGCAAAAAATTATAGTTATATCAGTCTGCGCTACTTTCTAAATATCTCCTACCTAGAGTTTTGCATGATCGTAGCATAAAAAATATATAGTACAGTTTTATCAGAGTAAATAGCATGCCCTGACAAACTGGTAGCTTTTAATTACATGTTTTTAACATTGTCTGAATACAATCCCTATCGCCTTAGAATAAGGTTTCTGGTAGCACTTTCTGACACTGACAAATTTAATAATATCCACTATAATCAGTCGACCAGGCAACTGTTAAATTAACAGTTTAAATAACATTTAATGTGAAATTAAACACACAGATGATGAAAAAAACTTTTAATACCAAACATGAACCCACATGAAGTCACTAGGAGTAGCATGGTTTTATGGGCGGAGATCTAAATGTGACATAATTGTAGGTAGGGGAGACTGATGGTAAGGATTTAGTAATTTAGAGATCACCGGTCCTATGATAACCGTGCATGTGCATATGCACTCTGATTTGAAATAAATAAGTATTAACCCCAACATGCCCCACCCCCACCCACTCCCCAAACTGGATATCGCCCAAAACTTATTTACATCATGCATTTTTCATAAGAATATATTATCATTCCTAGTAGCATTTGTATACTAAGAGGTTTCTGCAATAACTAGAGCTAACTATGGAATGATTGGATGAACGGATGGACAGATGGATAAGTGAAGTTGAACATTAGCTGTAAGAAGCTGAACAGTAGCGTGTAGTTCACTCATCGGGATGAGTCTAAGCCTGTCGCGATTAAGTTAATCCCGTTAACTCGTCCTTTTGATGTGAAGCTGCTTTACATCTCATTCACTACACTGTACATCCCCTAAGGACCTGACACACTAAAACTTACACACACACATACACATACACACACACACATCAAATAATTGCCTTTCTCTTGTCTTTGAGGCTTGTATAGGCGATGTTTCGACACACATTTTGCCTTCCCAGTATACGATAAAGTTTGCACTGAGATTATATTATACTACAATAAACACATGAACATATATACAGTACTGAGTTTATCAGGTCTGTGATGTACTGGCTTTCCATCCAGAGTGCATTCCCCGTTCAGGGTGTATTCCTGTGTCACACCCAGTGTTCCCAGGGTAATTAGTTCTTACAATAATGCAACTCTGAGCGCACACTATCTGTAGTGGTATAGGCTACATCAAGCTAGTATACAGGGATGGTTAAGTTTGTATGCAAAATAAAAAGCGAGAGCTGGGCCTGTATGACAAAGTTAGCAAATAATTTGCTTGTATTAAACAGGATGCTGCGCTACCTGACAATGTGTGAAGAGTTTAGAGCACACCACCTGTAGGATCATACTGGAACTGCGGCGTCTCTCACCGTCTCAAATCAAACATATACATTCATTCATTCATTCATTTTCTATACCGCTTTATCATATAACAAACATATACAGTATGAATTAAAAATTTACTTTAAAGAATCGATTTTGCAGCCAAACCTTTCTATAATAAAAATTAAAGGAGACACTTTGGATTTTAATTATAGTAAAATCTGTAAGTTTACTGACACAGCTTTTCATCTCATTAACGTCAAGACAGAAAACAAAAAACAAAGAAGTAATCGCATTCGTAACTCACACCACCTTTAATTATTATTAATTAAATCATTAATTATTGTGCTATAGCAGCACTGAGATTGGAATACACTGTACAGTAGGTATGCGGCAACTATACTATTAACTATATAACTATTGTTTAGAACTAAATAAAAGTTAATAATGCTGATTAATGCTGAATATTAAAGGTTGTAAAAATATTTTTCATACAGGACTTCACCAATTAAAGTGGGGTGCCAATAATTATGTTTAAAAAATGTAATGTATTTACTCTCAGAAATATCGCACATTCTGTGTTTTTTAAGTAATAAGTATATATTCGCATTTACACAATTTCATTAAGGGTGCCAATAATTCTGGATCTGAGTGGAGTTAATCTGCTGAACTGACTAAAGGTAAAGTGTGTGTGTGAGAGATACAGTGCTGATGTTGTCTAAGTGAACATCTGAGTATAAAGAGGCTGATGGAACCATTTCTATGTTGTATATCAGTCAATTCTGCAGCAGGTTCCTCAGACGTCTGTAAACACTCTATTGTTCTCTCTCGCTTTCGCTTTCTTAATTCGTCCTACATTTAATTTTCCTCTGGGAGGACATTTCTGTATTGTTTGCTGAAGCTCAGGAAAGTGGCATTGTGTTGCTCTATTTACGAGGGTTTAGAAATGTGTAAAGTAACGAGCATTATGTTTTCTCACGACTGGAAAAGAGATTTAAGAAATTTTTGGCAGACTTTGTTTTTCTTTCCAAACAGGTTTCCAAGACATATTTAAGAATAATAGAGATGTGTGATTATAGATAATTTTCCTTTAAAAGCGAATGTTTTTTTGTTTGTTTTTGTACATTTGTAAAAAAAAAAAAAAAAAAAAAAATGTCTGATCTGTCTGTGTGAACTGTACACACACTCATTACACCACATGCACGTTACAGGAACTCGGCTGGGAAGTTATCGCCACGTCCCCCATACAGGCCTGACCTCGCTCCAGGACATTTCCACATGTTTGGGTCATTAAAGGAGTTCCTGGGAGGCCGGGGTTCCAGACATGAAGCAGGCAGTCAGATCATGGTTTCGGCGTACTGGGACAACTTTCTACCTTGATGGTGTCCAAGCTCTAGTGAAACACTGGGGTAAGTGCGTTAGTGTAGCTGGAGATTATATAGAGAAATAAAGGGAGTTTTTACTCTCGGTACTGTGTTATCAGTTTGACTGGAACGTCATTCGTAATTAGAGAATCATGTATTCATCTCGACTAGTCTTAATATTAACTATTTAATCATCCTGAAAAAGTCTTTAATAGCAAACATCTAAACTTGACGGATACAAACGCTTAAATTTGTAATCAGATCAATAGGAAAGCATCTGTCTCATGACTTTAAACAGAGAAGATGGAAAAATCTGAAGGCGCGCCGGCTCCCGCCCCATCACCAGAAGGCATGGAGATGCTAAAATAACCAACAAACAATGACCAAGCTGTCCTGGCCTCGCTGTACAGTATATATAGCACTGAGCACACAAACAGCGAATACCAAACACTCATCGTCCCGATCGGCGGCACAAACCCGACTCTGACTGGCGCCTGGCACAGACATTCTGCTGAATTCATGTTTCACACACACACACACAGTTATCGCATGCCTCACACTCATATTAAATCTGGTCTATAACAAGTTTATAAAAACGTGTAAATGGTTTTCACCCATCACACAACATTACAGATGCCTTATCCCCTATGAAGCTGGTTTTCAGTCCTCTGTTGTTCGCTGGAGTAAAGAACAAGAGAACAAGGCAAGAGTGATAAATATAAGCTGAGAAGGGCACAGATGGATATTTATAGACATTTAAAGAGACCTACATACTGTAAGGGAAACAAAAGGAAAGGGAGTGACTCGGGGATGCTGTTGTTCAGGAACCAGCGACATGCAGTCTGGATTATTGTATAAATTATTTAAAGGGTGTTATAACGTTACAGGGGGAACTCTATGTCACGGGCCGCTTCTGAATCGTCTCAGTGAATCAGATCATTTGACTCGGCTCACCGAATAAGAGTCGACTCTTCTCAGAATCTTTTTTTTTCTTTCCCCAAAACCAGTTAACTTCTTTTTAACTTCTTTGGCGTAAAATATTTTAACGGAACCTTACTTTGCATTGTATTTTATTTGATGTACAATAATTATAAAGAATATATATATATATATATATATAAATAAAAGAAAGTTTTTGTCTGTACATTGGTCAGAACTCGCTCTTTCAATTATATCTTAATGTTCCATACATTAGAGGACCAGAAACCAGTCTCAGAAAAGATCTATGACTTTCTGTCTGTCTTTCTGTCCACCCAGATTATGATACAGTATTACACAATACTCCTGGGACAGAATTCAATAAAACTTCTGCAGTACTTTGGTATTCGCCTAAAGTTTAACCTGCACCATAAGTGAAATCTAAACAGTTTTGTGCCGGATTTAATAATCTACTTTAAAATAATCTACTAATGCGCTACTGTCTCAACGTAAACAAACACCTGCACCAATAGATATTAATTAGAAAAGTTCTGCTGTACAGAAAGACACACAGACATGTACGTTGGCTTCAACCTGAAATAATAATAACAATATCACTGATTACATTAAAGATCAGTGGATTATTTATACAGTAGCTTTAAACTTTTAACTATTTCTACAAACTATTTAACTGTCAACGATGCGTATTTCCGCAGGTACTGTAGATATAAAGTTAGCATCCCTGCATTAGTGTCATCGTCCCTGCTGTACGAAGTCTGTGCTTCATTAATAAACTTTTAACATGCCATTAAGGTAATAAAGCTCATTAACGATGCAAATACATATCGAGAGCTTCTCATCAAACACACGATAAAGAAAAAAAAAAACACTCAGTGGAAACACCATGTTGAAGAGAGAAATCAGAGAAGAACAGTCAGAGTGGTTTAAACAGACAGGATGGCTCCAGTAACTCAAATAAACACTCTGTACTACAGGGGGAGCAGGAAAACATCTCAGAACACACGATATGTCAAACCATGATGCGGACGGCATGACACAGCAGAAAACCTCACCAGGAACAAAACGTACAGGTAACTGGAACCAGAAATACAGACCAAATAAATCCATGACGAATCGATACAGAAAGGTCTCGAGGCCAGACTTATGCCACAAAGCTTTAAATAAAGAACACAAATCAGATGCGAAATCTAAACATATTAACTATTCTCAGACCACGTCTCCTGTAAACCAATGCACCACTCTAAATGCTAACTGCTATTTGCTACGTTAACGGTTTATGAAATCATAAATGAGAGTTTTGTTGTACATTTACAATAATTTTATGGAGCACATGTGCAGCATGCGTCATGTTTTAATATTACTCAGGTTATGAAAAGGGAAAAGGGAGCATTGAAATGGCTTAACTTTGGGATTTAATTGTAATTACACTTATTAAAGGATTGGAGGCAAAGGCAGACGATGGTGATGAAGCACTGACAGGTAATATACCTTTATCATTCAGCGCTAAGGGGATAAGCAGTGTTTTCAGTGAAGTACCTGTTGAAAGAGCTGACATGTTTTGCAAGAAGGAGGATCCTTTATAAGTGTCTGTCTTAAACATTAAACGTATGGTTTAAAAAAAAAATACAAAACTAAACTTAAAATATCATCAAACCTGTTGCAGTGCCCTAAAGGAAGTGCCATTTGCAGCACTTTGAAGCAGATTTGCTTTTCCTGAGTATGTACTGTACTACAGTGTGAAATGATGAAAAATGGTAAACACAAGGATTACAGAAATAAAATAATAATTAAGGTCACATTCTTCATAACCCATCCAAATCAAAGTAATCCGAAGCTGCTGCCACTGATGACCTCATTAATATTATACGTTAGTTCTAACTGAGCGATCTGATTGGACGAGACGCGTTATTCCACGAGTGCTGAAAAAAAAACAGTAACAGCACTGAGATGTGTAACTGTCTGTATGAGTGGGCGTGTCCCAGGTGTTGTCCAGTGGTTAATGACACTAACTGTGTGTCTCAGCGTGGGTGAGAGTAGGTCTGTACGGTCCGCAGTACTGAGGAGTGAGCAGCTGCCTGACAAAACCCACATTCACACCCAGTGACAGAAACACTTTCAGTAACTAGCTTCTAACACGAGGCGAAATCCTAAATCCATTTCTAACCCCTGATCAAGGGCACCACATGGTGTGTGGAACAAGGTATTGTACACACTACACAGCGCACTAGCTTTACATTTAACTTCATTTGGGATTTGACCTCAGAACCCGGAAGTTAACGGAGCTGATATTTTAAAATGTAATAAGAGGAAATATAAAGTAAATCTGGTAAGTTTCTCAGGACTGTCCACCACCTCCATGGTTTATTCTTCTCACCTTTTGTCTACAAAGTACCGCTAAGAATTTAGCGGTACTTTGTAATTAACCTCCTGTTAATTACATTAACTGTTGCTGGAAAAACCGTCAGTCGCGTTTAGTCAGATCCACCAAGTGTGTGGGTGGAAGGGAGTGTGTGGGAGGAGCACAGAACCTACAGTGTACTTCATTACACAGGAGTAGCCTAGAGGGCACTTCATACATTATTCCCTTTGCCTTATGGTTAACCTAGAGACAATAGAAATACTCTAGAGGGCACTTCATCACATTCATATGGGTAACCAAGAGAGTACTTCATCACATTCTGTTAACCATACGGGTAACCTAGGGGGCACTTCATCACATTCTTGCTACCACAGTAATATCCTAGAGGAACTTCATCACATTCTGTTAACCATACGGGTAACCTAGGGGGCACTTCATCACATTCTGTTAACCATATGGGTAACCTAGGGGACACTTCATCACATTCTGTTAACCATACGGGTAACCTAGGGGGCACTTCATCACATTCTGTTAACCATACGGGTAACCTAGGGGGCACTTCATCACATTCTTGCTACCACAGTAATATCCTCGAGGAACATTCTCATTAGCATAGGGGTAACCTAAAGGGCACATCATTACATTTATCCACCATTGGAGTACCCTAAAGGGCACTTCATCCTATTCACTTCACCCTAGAGGGCACAGTCACAATTTATCCACCATGGGGTACCCTAGAGGGCATTTCATCATGTTTTCTCTCACACAAGGACACAACAGAGGGCACTTGATTACATTTTATCTACCACAGAGGCTTGTTGACTTGTCCAGTTTAAGGGCCCCTCAGAGTTTTATGTACTACACTGCCACTCTAGATAGAACATGATCATGTTCCACCTTGTTTCTGATAATTGCTACAGGTGTAATGAACTCAAAATACCTTAAAAAACAAGAAAAGAAACTACAAGTCTAGTTTGTGAGTAAGAAGTATTACCACTGAGTGGCTCAAGTCCATGTTTTTACATCCCTTTAATCCTAGTTCATTAGACAGACAAACGAGTTGTATAGCCGAGGAATATCATGTCATCTTAGTTTATCCTGGTGTTGTTGCTGCATGCCTATAAGCCCCGTAGCGGTCTCACTGACAATGTCAACTGGAAGCCGTTCTTTCATTCCTTCTGATAATCACAAACTCAAATAAAAGCCAAGACAAAGGGAATGTCACCGGCTAATGCTACATGTCAGAGCCAATTACTGGAGCCTCCTTCTCTCTCCACACCCACACACACACACATACAGTGTGTACATACTGTATACAGGGAACAAAGGGGTTTCACAAAGGTCAAGTTATTAGTCTTTTAAAGCAAAGAAAACAACTAAGGAGATTAATAGGTCCTGCGTCTCTATTATTTGACCTGGCTTTCCTTCATTGTATGTCGTAACCTTCTACAAAAAAAATGTGGTATAATTTACAGTAAAACTATATCTACTTTGATAAACACTTCACACTTGGAATTGAGTCTGATGATGCCCAGCCAAGCATAGAGAGCAAAATGGCTGGGTTCTCTATGTGGGAGGGGTTTACGCTTTCTCCCTCGTTAATCTCTGGCCAATCACAGGAATCTATCAACTGATGTGGAAGAAGGTGTATAGCACTTTTCATCCAAGTGTGTTACACAAAGTCAGCAAGAAGCTGGTAGCTGTTCCATGATGGAGACAAAAATGATGGAAAAACATTGTGAATGTTCTACTCATGTTCAGCAAAGGATCCAGAGCACATCTTTATGATATTGGACATGAACTGGGAATATGGGAAGAAACTGGAGAACACAGGGAGTAACCTGAGCTCAGGATCGAACCAGGAACCCTGGAGCTGTGAGGGGCAACACTACCCACTAGAACTATTAATTTATTATTTGTTTGTTTAATTAGTTAATTACTGACTTGGCAATGTTTCATCTTTTATTTACTAATATTTTCACCTGTTTGTTAGAGACGGGAATCACCAGGGACCAGCCGATACGATATATTCATGATGTCTAGGTGGCGATTCGATCTGTATTACAATTTTTGTAAATATCACGATTTTTCAAATTTCCTGATGCGATATTAAATGTTTTTTTTTTTTTTTTTTTGGATTTTATTACAGTTCTGCAAATATAGCAGAACCTATACTGTATGTATTGGTTCCAGAGGCGAGTTCTTAAGGTGAGGTTTCGTATTGTGAACACATTTTCCCCTGTAAGAAATAATGTCAATGCAGATAATCCGTTCCAGCCACCCAAAAATATTACCAATATTATCAATTTCCAACACTATAGTCATATTTTTGCTTATAAAAACAATCGAAAACATTTAGAAAAGACATGTATATGAAGTAAAATATGAAATAAATAGACATTAACCTTCATTTAAGATTCTTCTTGGCATATGGAGACAGTACCCCTAAAGTAACCAAATAAAACTCGTAAAAACAAGTTTCCAAAGGCTCCCGGTCATATGCGCGACTTAGCTGGTGTTCGTAAACCAAAAACACTTTGTATGCAGAGGCAAAATTAAAATTCTCTCTGCTGAGGTTGGACTGTAGTTCTCTCCTACTACATGTATTGCTGCATTTGCTGGTCATGTGAATAGTTTGGAGCATGCTACCTGTAGGATTATAAAGCAATAGCTGTTGTTTTGACACCTCAAATGCAAACAAATGCATTAAAATTTTGTTTCAATTGATTTTAAAAAAATCGATTCTGGAATCAGTATGCCGGGACATACAAAGGAATCTCGGTTTTTTTTCCTCCAGCTCTAGTGGTTGTGTTTTTTTCCTCCGTTTGTAAAGCTCAGAGCATTTTAGTAATAATAATCATACTGTATATACTGTAGCTTCAGGATTATATATAGGCTCAGGATTGTGCAGTATAGAGAGACATATCCTTTTTTCCAGCACAACCCAGGCAATATAATGAACTGAATTTTATTTCATTTAGACCAGCAATACAAACATGACTTAGCAGAAAATATAATGCCCCAAAAAATAGCACAGATACACATAATTATGTGTTTTTATGTTTGTTTTTGGTTGTTTCTATGACCAAAATAATAACAATAATAATAACAATAATAATAATAATACACTCATTTTTGCGATGTCGTTCCCATAAAATCTACACGTTATAAAAGTAACGATAACTTTCGTTCTATCTGATGTATCCGAAAACCCTGAAATCCGATATATATCATTTATTAAATTTTTTTATGCTGTGTTGCCTGCACAGATTTCTGCTGCCTGGTTTGTAAGGGTTAAGTCATGACAGTTACAGTATAAATGTAGAAATATTCTGTCTCTCTCTTCCAGGATCGTAACGTAACATAATTCATCGTTATGTTCATCCGATCATCTTTATCTGTTTATCAGAGTCAGGATGGTGGTGACTCCGGTGTAGGCCAGCTCATGGGAATACACCCAGGATGAAATGCCATCACAGGGCACCATGCACACACACACACACACACTTATATTAACATCTTGGGGGAAAT
Source organism: Clarias platycephalus (assembly GCA_030068275.1). Classification (NCBI taxonomy): domain Eukaryota; kingdom Metazoa; phylum Chordata; class Actinopteri; order Siluriformes; family Clariidae; genus Clarias; species Clarias platycephalus. Next base: position 24,684,500 of record JAQQZT010000006.1, on the reverse strand, counting down.
GTACATTGAGCTGGAGCAGCTGGAGGAAACCAGAGAACACAGAGGAAACCCAGGAGGACACGGAGAGAACATGTGAAACTCCACACGGAGACGAACCTGAGCTCGGCCGTCGGACCCGGGACGGTGGCGCCTGAAGCTGTTGTTTTAATATTTTTATTTTGTAAAGATATTCACTCAGACATTCGTCTGAAATGATCCGTCTTATGATCTCATGATTAACTGATCAAAGATGGAACGACATCATCATGATCTAACCTCCATATTACTATAGTGACATACTGATGGTGTGTTGTGCAACCTGCAACACACACACACACACACACACACATTTCACAATAGGAAAACAAGCAGAGCTACTGCACTGAAAGGGGAATCTGCGTAACTGGCTTGTTGAAAACAGACATGACACACACACACACACACACACATTTGATATAAAAGATCAGACCCAGCCCTGTAACACTCACCAGTGCTCATGGTGCTGCGCAAATCCCGTCTCCACTCCGGTTACAGTGTTGCAGCCGAGATCAAAGAGAGCATCACACACACACACACACACACACACAAGGTCAGTCCAAGATGCGCACAGATCAGAGGAATCCCTGAATCTGAAGCAGTCCGGGTCCTGCGGAACAGACCAGCGCAGTGAGTGTCTCCGAGAGGAGTGTGTGTGTGTGTGTGTGAGAGTGTGTGTGTGTGTGTGTGTACTGGGCGTGTGACAGCGCCGCTCCTGCATCAGCAGCAGCACCTCCCGCGTCCTGAGCGCGCGACGGCGCATGGGAAACTGAGTACAGCGAGGTCTGTGGAGCCCTCCCGCGGCCAGTTTATTAGGAACACCTGACTGCAAGTAGATCACGCGCGCGCGCGCACACAGCAGGAGGACAGAGAGAGAGACGCAGTGAGTGGTTGGTTATGGAGACTCCTGGGTTTTAGGTGCTGTCTTGTCGCCCCCAAGAGGCGAGAGTGTGAACAGCAGGGGAGCTGGTGGGGCAAATACTGAGAATATCACAGTCATCATCATCATCATCATCACCATCATCATTGTCTTTTTTCTTTCTTTCTTCGTCATCATCTTCGTAATTAGCCCTCTTCTTAAACATCACCATTTTTATTGCCATCAACATCATCATCATCATCATCATCATGATATTTTCTTTATCATCATCAACATCATCATCTTCATCAACATCCGTCTCCTTAACATCATAATTTTTATTGTCATCAGCATCATCATCATCCTCATCATACAGTAGTCATCGTGATCTTTTCTTATCATCATCTTTAATCATCATCCTTCTCCTTAACGATCATCATTTTTATTGTCATCAACATCATCCTTTTTTCTTTTTCAGCATCATTCTTTCCTTTCTTCATGTGTCACCATCCTTCCAAATTCTTTTCTTTTTCATCATCATCATATCATCATCATCTTCATCATCCTTTTCCTTAACCATAATTTTTATTGTCATCATCACCGCCAACATCCTTTTCTTCTTCATTCTTCTTCATTCTTCTTCTCTTCTTTTCTTTTTCATCGTCATCACCATCATCGTAGTCATCATGATGTTTTCCTTTCGTCATCATCATCTTTGTCCTTAAACATCATCATAATTTTTTTTTTATATATTTATTGCGATTTTCAGACATACAAAAAGAACACAATCACAAAACCAGACAAAAAAAAAAAAAAACACAAGTGTAAAAAAAAAAAAAAAAAAAAAAATCTCCTTCAGTCAACCACTTCACTGTGTAAAGGCAAAAAAGGTCAAAAATAGATTTTTACTCAATATGACATTAGGAATAATAGTGACAATAAAAATACAAATATTAATATATAATCACCTAGGTACTTAAAGCAAGAGTGACAGGGGAAGT
>JAQQZT010000006.1:24658181-24680653 GCA_030068275.1 Clarias platycephalus | reverse complement strand
AGAGAGACAGAGCGACTGAAAGAGAGAGACAGAGCGACTGAAAGAGAGAGACAGAGCGACTGAAAGAGAGAGACAGAGCGACTGAAAGAGAGAGACAGACAGACAGAGGGACAGAAAGAGAGGCCGACAGAGCGACTGAAAGAGAGAGACAGACAGAGAGAGACAGACAGAGAGAGACAGACAAACAGATAGAGAGAAAAAAAACAGAGAGAGAGACAGACTGAGAGACTGACAGAGAGAGATGGAGAAAGACAGAGAGAGAGAGACAGACAGAGGGACAGAAAGAGAGAGAGACAGACAGACAGAAAGAGATGGAGAAAGACAGATTAAGACACGGCCACAGAGAGAGAGAGAGAGACCCTTTTTTGTGTAATGTACAGTACTTATGAATAGCGTTATTTATACTTTATATAAATAATTTAACATTCTCTCACAAACTCTCAGTTACAGTGTGTTAGAATTATTTAAAATAATCTGTTTAAAAGTTTATTTTAAAATTTGCAGCTATATTGTAAAAATATTACATTATAGTGTGCTATGAAATACATTTGAAATATGTAAATATATATATATTTTTTTTTCTTCCTCTGACGTTATTAAAGCTCTGGGTGAAGAAAGGACCAGCTTATTATAAGATCTACAGTCTGACTCATGTTCATCATCCGAACACCATTCGGGTCACGTTAATTGTTAACTACGTACATTTGAGCAGTATCACACCCGAGGTCATGCTGAGTACTGAGGATATCAGAGCCGTGCCGATATTCAGCACAGCAGCACGACCTCGAGTGTGATATTGCTTTTATACAGCAGTTCCACAAACACCATTTATTAGCAGCAGATTATGATTTGTTTCTTTATTTAACCAGTTATTTTGCTCCACCCACACATATCCTTACGCAACTAACCGCGACTGGTGGAGCTGACGACCGACAGTTATAGTGTAATTAACAGGAGGTGAAAGTAGTTTTAAATTCTTACCGGTACTGTATAGCCATAAGGTGAAGAGAATAAACCACGGAGGTGGAGGACAGTCGTGAGAAACTTATCAGATTTACTTTATATTTCCACTTATTCCACTTTAGAATATCAGCTCCGTTAACTTCCAGGTTCCGGCGTCGAATCCCAAATAGCTGAGATTTACAGATCACAAGCTATTGGATTTATGTGTGTGTGTGTGTGTGTGTGTGTGTGTGTGTGTGTGTGTGTGTGTGTGTGTGTGTGTGTAGGCCCGACAGTGTTGTTTCAGGTCATGTGCAGTGAAGAGAAGAGCAGAAAGAGGTTTTACGCCTGCTCTGCATGTCGAGACAGAAAAGACTGCAGCTTCTTTCAGTGGGAGAACGAAAAGGTAAAGGAGCTGACGTCTGCACGTTTTCATTTTGATCCAGTCTTGTTCATTTTATTTAATGTTCAGTACAAACCATAAATTACATTTGTAATGATTATTATGGAACTTGTAGAAACACAAGTTAAAATTGTGTTTACTGTAGATGAATATTATTTAATCTTATTAAGTTTAATTTAACTTAATAAGATTAAATAATATTCATCTACAGTGACGATCAGGAAACAGGTACTGAGATCCCTGTTGTAGAAATTTACGCAAAAAATTTAATAATAAAATGTAGCAAAATGGTTTAAAAATAAAATAAAAACACAGGCAAAACTTCTGATCTTATCTTATGCTGTTTTACTATTTTGTATTTTCTTCTTTCTTTGTTAATTTGTTAAATTCTTACTATAATTCTGTCTTTTTCTTCCTTTAAATGTTTATCATCATACAAATCGCCAGATATGATTGTGTCTTAAACTTGTGTCGTACATTTTGTTGTATTTTTATTATTAAAATTCCACAACAGGGATCTCGGTACCCGTTTCATGATCGTCACTGTAGATGAATATTATTTAACCTTATTTAGTTTAATTGTCGTTGACCTGCTGATGCTTAAATGTTCCAGGTTTCAGAGGAACGCCTGCGTGCGAGAGAGGAGCAGAACCGGTTAAAGAGACCCGCATTCAGTCATTCAGAATACTGCAGGAGGTAAGGACTTGGTACATCGGCACCCTTACATCATCCCTACACCACAACCCTTCGGATAAACTGTGTATGACCCAGACTCGGGTACTTGACCAGGGTACAGTTCGTACCGCTTTAGATCAGGGTGTGAAGTGCTTCCTCTCGCCCCCGTGCCAGGTTCAGAGAGTTCGTCTCCCTGCCGCTGGATGAGAGAAGGTTCTGCGTGGACTGTCAGCTGCTGCTCCTTCCCGCCGAATGGAGCGCTCACGGCTCGCACCAGGCATTTTCTGATGACATCACGGTGGCGCGGCTGAGGAGACCCAGTCTACTGCTACGTGCTTTGGAGAATAAGAAGAGCAACGCGCAGTACCTGTTCGCCGACCGCAGCTGCCATTTCCTTCTGGATGTTCTCTCCGGGTTAGGGTTCCAGAAGGTTCTCTGCATAGGAACGCCCCGGTGAGTTTAAACATCTACATCTCCATTTACAAAAAATAATTATCAATGCAAAACACCAGTCCATTAGCAGAATAATGTTAATAATTACTAATTTAATATTAACTGCAAGCTTTCATATTTTAAGGCACAGGTTTTAGTCCTGAAAAGTATTATCTGTAAGTCCACTGATGATGATGTCACTAACTCTACTTTAGTATCAGTTTTGCACTAGAAAATGGAAAGTTATGTGATTAACTCAAAAACATGTAAAACACTTCTACGCGACAAATCTAATTAGTGGACAGGAACGAACTTGTGTAAGATGTTGTGTAAACTAATTTGTTTCAGAAATTAACCTATTTAAAAACTTAACTTTCTTACAAACTAACATTTTTACTGAGAAACCTACTTAAAAATAACATAAAAATGTAAACACACTTACAAACTCACTTTCTTATTTAATAACATAAAAGCTAACTATAGTAACTTTTTTCATTTTAACAAATTTACTTACAAATTACTAACAAACTAACCTAATTTATTACAAACTATCCTGCGTATGACAAATGAATAAACTAACCAATATAATCAAACTAACCTAATTATAATCTAAAACTAACCTAAATCGTTTATTATACCATATTCACAAATAACCAACAAACTAATCTACTTAGAACAATATTACAAACTAACTTTCAAAGTAACTTCGAATACTAATCTATTTACAAATTAGCTTGCTTAGAAATGTTTGTTTACAAACTAATTTTTTAACAAACTAACAAACATACTTACAACCTAACCTACTTATGCCTTTCTTAATTAACCTACTTGCAGAATGATCTACTTACAACAAAACTACTTAAGAACTTACAAACTAACTTACTGAAAAACTTACACACATATTAAGGTACTTATAAATGCAAACTTATAAAATTAACCTTACAAATTAATTTACGTATGAACGTTAATCTACTTACAAACCAACATACTCACAAACGAACACACTACTTTTCCTACCTGCAAACTAACTAATTTACTAACTAAGGCAAGGGCTATCTGAAACTTTTCATGTGCATAATGTCACCAACATGAAGATTGGCCAGTGATTGACAGGTGTAAGAGCATATGCCCCGCCCACCCAGATTTGATCTCTTGAATTTGCAGTAATGGATTATTCCCTGTTGTTTATTTGCTGTCATTCCAAAAGTGTAAATATTTGGTTCCAGCTTCATTCCCCACATCTGTGTCTCCTTTACTCCCTGAAGTGCTTAAGAACTATTTTGCAAATTAGCATGATTTATCAAGTATTATTTACGCAAGCTAACTTTAATCATTTAATCCCAGATTACATGAGCTGATTAAGATCCGGAGCACAGAGGACAAGACGAACACCATGAAGAGTTTATTACTGGATATCGATTTCAGGTAAAAGCGTGTTTAATAAACATTTTGCCATTTTCGCTAGTTAAATTTTAAAAGCTAGAGTTTTGAACAAAGTTACGATGTTTAGAAGTGAATCATAACTCTGGGCCTAGAATAGCATTAAAAATTGCCTCTTCTGTTTATTATGTGTTTGTTTATTTGTAAATCACATGATCAACCTAGCAAGATTGTTTTTGAAACCCAATTAACGTGGGTGTAATATTTTTTGGTTTTGTTTAATACAGTGGAATCTTGGCATAAATTTCTTTTTTTTTTTTCTCGAGACGAAAATTTATTTTTGCGATATGAAATTTCCCATGAGAAATAATGTAAATGCAGATAATCTGTTCAGACACCCAAAAATATAACCAATACTATAAAAAAAAGAAAAATGCATGAAAAATCAAGTAGCTTTTGAATGTTGGTACGATGAGTTTAAAAGCATCTTTTGCTGACTGGAAAAAAATTGTAAACTTGCTTCACTAGGTTTTTCACTGACGCAAACAAGTTTTGAAACGGCTCCCGGACGTGCGCGCAACTTAGCCGGCGTTTGGTTTGGTTTGTTCGTTCATATGTTGAAAATGCCTTGTATGCCGAAGCAAATAAGATTTCGTAAGGGAGGGCATTCTTATGCCGAGGTTCCACTGTAATTACTATCCATATCATTTTAATACCATGTTTATTTGGTATTATTAAGTCATCGTTAAAGTGTGTGTGTAAATTAAAACACATCCACTTGGACATTTGGCATTAAAATGTAGCACCGCATCATTTAGACTTCAATTGAAAAAAAAATTGATGATAAATTGGGGCAAGAAAGAACAGGTCTGTCTGCATTTGGGTACTCCCACAGACTAGAGCGTTAGAGCCCGAGGTCACAGATCTTCATATGATCAGGAACCGGTTGTCGATCTTTGGCTTTGAAAAAGCGAAAAGCAGGAAACAGCGGCTCGGTGAACTGGTGATGCGCCCTCTCGAACACGGTCGTGCAGCTCGCCGAGAAATCCTGCAGCATCTTCATGGCGTCCGCGTCGTAGAATGCGACGCGACCCTTCTGGAAGTTCACCAACACGCCCACCGTATCTGGCGCCGCCCGAGCGGACAAGACCACGTGGCGGTCGTTGTGCCATGCCGAAAGACGCCCGTCCCGAAACTCCACACACCATGAGAGTCTGTTCCTGCCCAGTTTCGCACTCTTGTCCTGCCCTTTCCTGTGCAGGCTGCCGTAAGCCACGCCCACAGCCCAGGAAGTGCAGCAGTGAACATCCACCTCCCAGTAACGCTGACCCGAGGTTATCGCAGGCGAGCCCAGGGCACAGCAGATCTGATCGAACTGCAGAGGCTGGCTAGGAGCCGAGCCGTCGTCAGGGGAGACGTAAAAGGCCCGCCCACTCTCATTCGCTTTGATCTGTTTGTGGCAGGCTGTCCTGTCAATCGTCACCTCAGTGTAGTCTGGCAAGAGAAATGCAGGGTTACAGATTAGTCTTTAGACAGCGTAGTGCATTGTGGATAACTATGGTAATAGAATTTGTGCATTTTGGGATATAAAGAGGACATAGGTCCTTAAATAAAATACACAGGGTGTAATTTTTTTTTTACCAGAAATTAATTATAATATGTTGTGTTAATTATAATTATAGAAAAATAATGAATGAATGAATGAATGAGTGTGTCATAAGGTGAAGTTATTATTTTCCACCTTGAAGTTTAATATTTTCCTATAATGGTGAATCCTGGAGTGTTTATTCCCACACAATTTACAAACAATTTAAATATTTAATTTGGTAAAAAAAAAAAACATACATATAAATTTTATCCAGTACAGATATTCCCCAACTTACGAACATGTTTTGTTCCGGGAGCACGTTCATAAGTCTGATTTGTTCTTAAGTCAGACAAAGTGAGTCTTATACGCCTTTGACACGAATATACAATGTAAAGCACAATCCACTTGACTAAATCTCTGTCCTCTTTTTTTATACATTTATTTTCACACTGACAGTATTGTATACAGTATAATTGTAAATCTGGTATCTGGTGCACTGCAGTGTATTTTTTTTGTACAATACACGTGAGAGCTACTTCTGTGATTGAACCGAAAGTAGAACCGTGGTCCGTTCGTATCTTCTGTCAATCTGTAAAATCATTCACGGTAACCAAAAACCAAAGAGTTTATGATTCAGTGATAGTCATCTAAAATAAACAGTATATTTACCCAACAGCAAGGTTTTTTTCTGTAGTTGGACTTGCAAATCTTTTGAGATCTTCCCCAAAACTTTCATGAGCTTCTGGAACTTTTCTTCATTCAGCTTGATGCCCAGTTCTGCTGCGTCCTGCTTCTTATGGCAACTACACAAAAGTTCAATCAAATGACCACAAGGAGATGCTAATTAATTCTTGATGTTGGTTATTTCAAAACTGAGCTGCAAGTCATACTGAATGTGATTTACTGTAGTGTACCTGAAGTCCACATGAGAGATCTAGAACCAGAAATCACATAATAATAACTTTAGCTTGAGGAGTGATCGATTGTTAGAGCGTTGAACACAGCGTGATGCGTGTGTGATTGCGTACCTGCTGCTGGCTCTCGACTCCCCTCTCCTGCAGCGTCCTGATGGCGCTAATGTGCTTGCGCACCGTTTTCAGGTGCTGGTTCCAGTCCTGCAGGAGACGCGTAATTTTGCTACTGCTCTCCCTGTGCTCTTGCTCCAGAGCAGCCAGGACCGTCTGTTCTTCCTTCTCCACGGCCAGACGCATGGCCTCGAACCGCTCACGCACTTGTTGCTCCATCGTCTCTGCGCAAGTCTTAACCCCGAGAACAGGGACAGAAGAGGAGAGAGGGGAAGATACTGGATAAGATTTAACAAAAAAAAGTAGACATTTGGATTTCCATAAACACAAAGTGCCTTTGATTGGATCATTACTGCAGTGATAAAAATTTTTATCTTGTAAATAACAATAATAGTCTGTGATTAATCCCTTCCGACGGTGGGACTCAAACCCGGATCCTCAGATCCGAAAATCGACAAACTAGAGTCTTAGCCGCCTGAGCCACCACTCCCACATCTTACATTTAATGTATTCTTGTAAAAATTTTATGGTTTCTCTTGAAGGTAGCTCGAACATATGGAAGAAATGTAGCTGGAAAAAGATCATGAATGAATGTGATCAAAGATCATTTAAATGTTTGGTGAAGTTGCATCTTTAAAAAAAAAAATGAAGATTAGAAATCAGAGCTGTGTTCAATAGTGAAATTGTGAGAACTCGCTGGACATGGGCCTAAACAGCCGTGTGTTCATGAAAAAAAAACACTTGTTAGTGAGACTCGTCAAAAAAAAAAGTTAGCTCGAGAGCATAAAGACTGGACCTTGGAGCGATGGAAACCGTTTTCTATCAGAGCATTGTGATAAAATGTATCAAATATATTTTCTCAATGTGCAAACTTTGTGGTACTTCATGGTTCCTGTTCTGTCCTGTTCAGCTGCTCCTTAATATGTTTAGTAGCTGTTTATTAACTCCAGCTGTGGAGGTGAAATAAAGGAACTTTCTGTATATGGAAACACTGATATCTTCCTGATCGTATAGTGAAACATTACCTTTAAAACAGCACCTTTAAAACGTTTTGCTCATCACTTACAGTCAGGTTGACCTGGCGCTTTTTCAGAGATGCGATGTGAGCTTCTGTGCTTTTGCTCTCCTTCTCCATCTCCTCCAGCCAGCAGGACAGCTGTTCCTGATGTTTACGGAGCGTTTTAGGAGAATGCCGGTAGGGCTGCGTGACCGACGCCAGACCGGGCGAATCGGTTTGCGGTGGCCGTGATGCGCCATTTTCCTCTGCCATTTCTGCTTCAACTCTGTTAAACATAAAATGAACAAAATGAAGAAATCCCCAGGTCATACTGTACCTCCTCACTAGTGGGTTCAGTGGATCTGCTCATGTTTTAACCACAGCCCTGATCCTCTCTCGAACATTTCAGCATTTCTGCTCCACAAATAGTTAATGTTTTCTCTCCTCCAGGTGATTAATCCAGGGATTTCTCCTGGTAGCTGAAGTGCAATGTGTTAAAACATGTCTGAAACAGAGCCGTACACTAAAGGTATTCAGAAAGGAAGCGTCCAGACTTCACCCTGATCCTTCAGAGATATAGTAATAGATGTGTCCGTGATCTAAGGTGAACACAGGAAATGTTCTGTTTCTCATCTCTGACAGCATCAAAGGTTTGTCAATCAAAAACATTCCAATCGTTTAATTCTAGAATGAAGAATATATTATTTAGATGGTGGTACAGTGATGAAGATGACAGGCAGTACAATTTAAAAAATATATATTTTTTAAGTTTTTCCCCCTTTTCTTTTTTTCCCCCCAGAATTTTTCTGATTTTCTCCCCTAAGTTAGTCGTGTACAATTCCTCCCAGTCACTGGAGGCTCCCACATTAAGCTTCTACTGCCACTCAGTCGGGAGGGCCACAGACCGACCCACGTGTTTCCTCCGATCCGCGTGACGCCACCAACTATCTTTTCAAACTGCTCGCTCACGCACCGTTAGGGGCGGCGTAGCACACTCGGAGGAGCAGCGCTATCCGCTCCTTCCGCCTGCGCGAGCTCACAGACGCCCCTGATTGGCTTGTAGAGCCGTGATTAATGTGGGAGCACGAAGTACCTCTCATCCCTCCCTCCTAAGAGAGCTCGGCCAATCAGCTCTCTCTAGGCCTCCGGCTGTGAGAGGTTACAGCATCACCCTGGAACCGAACCAGCGATCTCCGGATGATAGGGCGAGCACTTTACCACTGCGCCACTCGGAGGCTGGGGCAGTACAATTTAAAAATGATGGGAAAAGAATGATCACTGCATTTTAGAACATGTTGGGGGCTCTAGAAAAGCTCTAGAAAAGAAGTAACCAATCAGTTTTAGAATTCTAGACAGCTTTATATTTATAGGATGCTAATTTTTTCATCTTGAACAGCAGGAAAGCAAAGGATTTCTTGATTCTAGAGTGAAGGAGACGGAAATTTACTCTAGAATTTTTTTTTATTATTGTTTATTATTGTAAAAAAAAATAGCTTAAGGGATGCTTTATTAAAAAAAAAAAAGAATTCTTATTCTAGAAAAGGGTTTAAAACAGGGGTTGTGACATTTTAGAACAGAATAAATTTGCACTTTTTATTTTCACCTTCTTCAAACCTTGTTTATTTAGAGCATGTTATCATGGGGTAAAAGTCACTGATCCTGTTATAGGGTGCAAATAAATATGCTGGAGTATTAGGGCCAATATGGGATTAAAAAAATAAATAGAAGAAGGTGAGGGGCTGGGAAAAAGCCTTAAAATTACATGGAAAAACTAAAATTTACGAGACATAAACTTTAAAGTTTTGTGTTTAAACCTCAACGTTTTTTTTTTCTCTCAAACATTTCAAGGTTTTTTTCTTGGAATTTTTTGTTGCAGTTTTGTCTCTCAAAAATTTAGATTTACAACTTGGACATTTGAGTTTTTAGCTCCTCCTACTCTTTAAAAAACTTTTTTGTCTAAATAAATAAATGACCATTAACTGCGGCAAAGGGGATTTAAAAAAAGATGGACTTTTAAAGAGACGCTGGTGTAAATGTCTGGCTTGATACAAGATGGAGATAAATGATGGAGTTGGTGTTGAGGAATATCTTTGTACCATCGTGTGCAATTTGAACCAACGGTGTCAGTTAATTCAAAGGTTGGGCACAATTTTGCATTACTTTTGGTACAGTGCTGTTAGTAGTATACCTAGCAGTAATAATAATCATAATAATAATAATAATGAGCTTTTCCAGTTTTTCTCAGTCGATTTAGTTCACTTTTAAAATCAGAACTGAAATTCTCTAAACACCTTCTCATCATCTAATCACTTATGTACATCATAAAAGCTATTTCTTTTGATCAAAAACCTTTTTTCCTGTAAATGTGGATCCTGCACTGATGATCTGAATCACATCTCTGATTCAGTAGCGTTTTTCCTTCGTGCTGTCCGGTGAAGTGAAACAGTCGTTTTCTTTTCACACGGTCCGTCAACAAATTACAGTTTAATCAGTAAAAGTGGATCCTGCAGAAACTGATTATCCAACAGACAAAGTGCCGCTTTCAATCACCGTCGTCGAATCCTTAGCCGTAGTTTTGATCAGAAAACACTTAGAGTTATGCTAACAGCACGGCTCAGCACTGTGACTAGCTTGTTCATAAATATTGGCACACGGTCTTGTCATTCGGACGCCACTGACGTGTTTATTGATAAATACGTAGTTACTTCTGATTAATAAACGAAGGATTTCAAGCGAGTTACAGGCAGCTCTGTCGTGTTGTGTTGTACTAATAGTTTTGAGAAACGCACTTACTTTTCTCGAACGTTAATGATGATTTGAGGAAAGAGAAAAACTGTAAAACACAGTGTCTGGAAATGTTGGTAAATAGTTAAATGTAGGTTGATACTTACAGCTTGCGGTGCGGTGGAGAAAAGAAAAGTTTGATCTTGTCCTCTTTCTCTCTCTCTCTTGTTCTGTCTCTCGATGTTCTTCTCTGGTATGCACTCATGCAGCTGTAGATATATTTACAACCCCATAACATGCCAAAGCCTGTGTGTGTGTGTGTGTATCAGTGTGTGCATGTAGGTGCATGCATGTGCAGTGATGTGATTTAGAATGAAGTCTTATGATGTTCTTGCTCATTTTCCTCTTTCAGATATTCCCAGTTCTATACACAGCAGGAGTTCTGCCACTATAACATGTTTAATCATCACTTCTTTGACGGAAAGGTATAAAGTACATGCGCTTTCATATACAGTACATCTAAACACACGTAATATATTTTACACCGTCCGGTTTCCTGTCCGTACAGGAAGCAGCTGAGGTCTTCCAGGACTTCCTGACAGATGAAGATGGGAATAAAGTGGTCATGGTCACAGATCCACCCTTCGGAGGTCTGGTGAAGCTTCTAGGCCATACGTTCTTAAAGATATCTGAGACGTGGAGGAGGCACCGCCGAGCTGGTATGTATTCTGGGAGCGCAAACTTCTGCACTTCAACTTTATACAGACACTCAAACTCAAGCAGAGTTGTAGAACTTGTTTTTCCGTCAGTTTCTGTATTTGTTGTAAGTAATGACAGACTGTGATTATACACTCACGCCCGACCCGTCTCCCCCTCGTCCTGCAGAGCCCCGCGGCGCCGCCCAGATGCCCATGGTCTGGATATTCCCCTACTTTTTCGAGCCGAGGATCCTAGAATGTCTTCCCGCATTCACCATGTTGGATTATCAGGTGAGAGATTCTGTTTACGAGAAGAGAAAGCAACAAAAGATCAAATCGTCATCATCGTTCAAGTCAAACCGGGACTTGACGTAAAAGCGATTGAATTTAAGCGCAGTGCAGTGGTGAGACTCTAGAACGGTGTGAGAGACTCTTGTTGGTGTCCAAGCACTAGTGAAACACTGGGATAAGTGCATTAGTGTATAGAGTTTTTACTCTCGGAATCAAAAGTCCCGGATTGACTCGAACACCCCTCATAAATTTAAAAACTACTCAAAGTGCTCTCCGTTTAATAGAGCGTTGTGTAAAGTCTTATAAGGATCTCAGAGCAGCTCAGTTAACACTTCATTAATCTACACTCTTAAAAAAAAAAAAAAAAAAAAAATTGTGTGTAAGTCACATGATCTCTATCGTTAACCCAACCCCTTACTGTTTGTTTGTTTCTCTTTCCTTTCAACTCCATGTTTCTTTCTCTAATATTATAATGAGCTCTAATCATGTGACTAAATTTGCCTTTCTGGACGCTCATGTTAAAAAAAATAAATCCTTTTTCTTTTAAAACATGCATACCTTTGTTTTGATAGGAAGGATGTGTCATTTTATACACATTATTTTAAACATAATAAATACTTTAAATCACTGTTGAAACATTCAGGCATTACAATCACTATAATTCCTTGAGCTTAAGTTGTAGACAAATACATCTTGAATATTTTCTGTACTTTGTCTGTTTTGTCCATGAGACACCTTTAGTGACACGGGGGATCTGCTGCCCGTTTTTAGATAGACCGAGTGACTTTATTAATCCCAGAGGGAAACTTTAGTTTGAATTCATGACACAGCAATCTCCTCACTATTTCCAGATCTTAGTGTATATTTGTTTTATATATAGATATATATCAATCTTATTGTATATTAGTTTTTTTGGTCTCTCGCACCATGCTCTATAATCCCAAAGTCTTAACACGGAGCTGTTTATGAACGTTACTTTATGTAAAACTGTAACGTGGATATTTGTTGAAACTGCAGGTGGATTACGATAACCATCCTCTGTACAAGCACGGGACGACGGGCCGTAAACAATCCCCGGTCCGACTGTTCACTAACCTCTGTCCCAAAGACATCATCCTGCCAAAGGACGAAGGCTACAGGTAACCATCAATACACACACACACTTCTCAACAGTACAGTCATCTGTTCTTAACTCTGTTCAGTTTTAAAATCATATATATATTTCAGAAGGTAAAATATTCATCTCTTACTCCCAGATGTGGACCGAAACTAAGCACATTTACTTTGATATTGGACTTTTTGTACATATTCCATGTATATGTACTTTTCTTGAGTAGTTTTATTAGACGATACTTTTTACTTTTACTCCACTACATACTGCAGTAAATATCTGTACTTTCTACTTCACTACATTCCTGCATTACCTGCATCCTGGTAATATTGCTACCTGCTCACTATTTTATGTAATTGTGTGATTTTCCTTCACTCTGTGAAAAACTCCATCGTGAAGCAGTTTCCAAAGCAGAGATTATTTCAGCTAGTGGAGAAACAGATGGGAAAGAAGGGGAGATAAGGAAGGGGGCAGGAGGGAGAAAGAAAAGAAAGAAGGAAGAAGAGTTAGAAGGAAGGAAACAGAAAGAGAGTGAGAGATACTCTTCATATCATGACTCCAGTGAGCCAATACCACCTCAGTACTTTAAAACCTTAAATTTGACGATGAGTATTTCTGTACTTTTACTTGAGTGATATTTTACCTGGAGTATCTCACCTTTTACACTCAGTACAGGATGTGTGTATTTTTCCCCACCACTGCCCACTCCCAATCCTGTTCACTTCTTCAGATTTTGCGGCGTCTGTGAGAGATACGTCTCGGCAGAGAACCGACACTGCGCCGACTGTAACACCTGCACATCCAAGGTACTGTAGACCACACCAGAATGTCTCAAGGCTGTTGAGTGTGTGTGTATATAAATAAAAATAATAAAGCAAATCAGTTTTATTTTGCAGAATGGAAGACCATGGAGGCATTGTGCTGAATGTGGAAAGTGTGTGAAGCCCTGTAAGTGTTCCTTCATTATTCTAAAGAATGAAATCAGCACAGTGTCTCAATCAATCATCGAAGACATCTTTAGCTAGGATGGAAGAAAAAGCAAGAGCTAACAGTCTAGCGTTTTATGAACTGCACTTCTGAATAACAACACCCCTGTCATTTAGCCAAAAAAACATTATTTGTGTATAAAAAGTTTGGGAACTTTTGCCACTGTAACAGATCTTCTAACCCCCTCGCAGCGTGGCGTCACTGTTCCTCCTGTGGACGCTGCGTACTTCCAGATCATCGCTGCGGACAAACAGGCTGTTACAACTGCGGCGATCCTACACACAAACACAAAGCCTGTCCTCTCAAACACAAGAAAAAGTTTGTGATCTCACATTCCTATATACTGTGTTTGTGTGTGAGTTAGAGATGCACAATTAATATTGCATAAAAATCTAAATCGCAATATGGACCAGTACAATTATCCACTTGCAAAAAATAAATGCAATTTATTACCGGTGATAGACGCCTAGTCTGGAATTTATGTAGAGTTTGATAGTAATTTAAGCATTTGTTATTTTTTAAATAACTTGCTAGGTGCTAGATAAATATGGGAAAATGTTCTCTTAGTGGTATCATTTGTGCCGTTATTTGCTGTTCGTCTCAATAAATACATTCAGTATTTAAATATTGCAGTTTTAATAGCAAAAATTGTGTCTATACAGGTAGTCCCCGACTTACGAACATTTGAGTTACAAATTTCTGCAGATACGAACAGACCGTTTTTTGTACAAAAAGTAGACACTGCAGTACACCAAATATCAATATTTACAATTGTATATAATATTTTCAGTGTGCAAGTGAATGTATAAAATATCTAAAGTCCGGTATATTGTGTGCGCGCGCGGGAGAAATGAGTCGGCTTCACCGGTTTCAATGAATCTGGGAGCACGATGATAGAAAATGTCTGTCCTGTAAAGCTGTCCTGATGGTGAATAATCCTAATTTCAGAAAATCTACAACAAAACAGAGTTCACAGTCCAATACAGTGGAAAACAGCTCGGAGACAAAATTGCGTATGGGATCCCCCTCGTGATTTAAAGACGCAGAGACAACACTTACATTTGACGTGTGCGAGATTCCATTTCTTAGGCGCGGTTACAGTTTTTGGCCACATGATGGCAGTATGGGGTAAGGGGACAGAGATTTAGTCAAGTGGATTGGTATGCTTTACATTGTATATTCATGTCAAAGGCGTATAAGACGCTGTTTAAGACTTTGTCTGACTTATGAACAAATCCGACTTATGAACGTTCATAAGTTCGGAATTTGATAGGGGTGGTTTCAGTTTTCGTTTGAAATAAAATCGTACAGCCCTATTGTGAGTATTGAAGGTTTACAGATTAACCTGAACTGAGCCGGATCTCTTGTGTCTTTTACAGAGGACAGAGTGCTAAAGGAGCGTCCAAACAGAACAGCACCAAGCACATGGCAATGAAAAGGAAAAACAAACATGCAAACAAGAAGAAGAAGAAAAATGCCAGATGAGATGGAGCGTGCATCCTGAACAGGGTGGAGTCATGAACATTTTAGAATCAGTGAATGAAGAATTAAGTATCTCTTTATAATAAAAACAGAGTAAAATGTACTAAATATTTTGACTATTTGAAAATAAACGAATACACTTTTACACTTTTTTTCTGTATTAAAGTAAAAAAGCTGCAAATTACCCAAGCTCAATACATTTGATAATCAGGTAAATTTGTACATTAACTCAAGTACATTTGTAAATGGAGAACTTCTACTTTTACTTAAGTGATATTGTAGCTAGAGGATCTCTACTAATGCTTCAGAATGCACTATTTGTGTACTTTGCCCATCACTGGTCTTAAGCAGCTGCATTTTTTATTTTTTACAGGTTTTGAAGTATTAAAGTACTATAAATATCCATCAATGCTGTGTACAATAGCTTGTAGTAATTGTGTAAATGTCACGTCTTGTAAAAAGCTATAGCTTTTTTTTTCATTTGCCAAGCTTCTGCTTCCCACTCCTGTCCATAAGGTGGCAGTATTGCACCCACCATATATAAATGATAAGGAAACAATACTCCTGCAAAACACAAATATTAGTGGAAGATGCGAGCAGGTTTTTTTTTATTCAAGGAATTTGTCTATTTTGGACCTATTAACATTTGTAAAATAAATAATATAATTTTAAATGTATGAATCAATTCTAAATAAAACAGTCGGTTTTCCATCGTTGCTTTGATTAAATTGCATAATCAGTTAAATAATCTGCTAGCTGTATTACAGTGTCGAACCAAAATGTTACCGAAAATAGTGCAATAAATTAGCTGTTTTTGAATAAATTTCAAATCACCCTTAGTTCAGTTATTTAATGGATGCATTTTCACAGTTACTCCAAGACTCATTTGTCCTTTAACACATTGACTCTTACATGATATTTGTCCTGAATCATGCACAAAGAATACTTCCCAATCAGTTTTTGTTTTAGCTGATTCAGAAAATGCTAAAATGAATACACCTGAAATATATAAAAATACACACTGGTCACTCCATGAAAACTGCAGCTGTTTGAACAAAATACGAGTGAAAGGTGGATGGCAGAGTGTAAACTCGGTTCATTACTTTATGTTGCACATATATCATGAAAAACTAAAATGAAGTTCTGTGCAAAATTTTATGCACCCTATTATCAGTAGTACACGTGTTGTGACTGTTTATCATGTCTGCAAAAATCATGATGTACAAAATCATTTAATATTTCCAAACCTAACTCACAGATTAATGAATAAATAGCATTATAAAAGAATATTAACATACCTGTAAAGAAAACGGCATGTCACACAAGTAATGTCTCCGAGGTTTTGCTAGAAAATAGAAAAGGACTGAATGTGACAAAGTTACCATAAGAACTCTGGTATATTCTCCAGCACACTCAGTAAAACCTACCGTAACAGCTGTTTTACTTATATCACTGCACACATTTGTATTAACCCTACTGATTACTTTCACACCTATTGACTTTTTTAAATTCCTTTATTTTACCAGGAATAAATCCCATTGAGATCCAAATCTCTTCTACCCGGGAGTCCTGGCCAAAATGGCAGCACATTTAAGTTTCACATAAAACACTTTTGAAAAGATACATAAAACCCAAAATATACACACATCCACTAGAACTATACAAAACATGTACATACTTCCTTCACACAAAACTCAGAGAGAGATTTCGAAGAATATTTAGAGAGGGAAGTACTTCTAATGTTAAAGTGTTCTGCATTTCATTCCATAATATGTTAATGGAAAAAAAAATATTTTATTAGTCTTTAATGCTCTTTATGGAAGTTTCTTTTATGTACTTTTTTTGCTCAGTAAAACTGAACAGCTGGTTTATTTACAGAGCAAATGTCTTGTGAACATACAAAAAGAATTTTACATAAAAGAAACTTCCATAAAGAGGACTAAAGACTAATAATATAAACAGTCAGTATTTGGTGTGAAAACACTTTGCCTGAAAATAATAAGTAGTGTTAAATACAGATGTGTGCAGTTTCTTTAAAGTAAAACAGGTGTTAGGTTTTATTGAGTGTGCTGGAGAATATGCCTTCTGGTAACTTTGTCACACTCACTCCTTTCTATTTTCTAGCAAAACCCTGGAGCGTACATTATGGGGTTTTATGCAAATATTTTTTGGAATATTATCTTAATTCATTTTAAGGTATGTTTGGAAATAGTGAATGGTTTTGTACATCATAATGCATTCGATCAATGTATACTGCAAAACAAAATTTGTACTACAGATAAGACTTTTGCACAGGACTACAGTATAAATAAACCCAATATTGATCTTACCTTAACTTCTTAGTGATGTACTCAGTACTTAAAAAAATCCTGAGTTAAAACCTTCTTTACTATCTGAAATTTTTAAAATAAGTTGACAAATTTAAAAACTTGCTCCATATTGTTGATGTCTGTTATTGCTATTTATCAACTTGCTGATTGTTTTCCTATTTTTATGGGTACATTCATTACTCAGGCTTGTGTGAAGAGGTTGTCTTCTGAGACATCGTATCTGATGGTAATGCTGGTGTACGGGTGGAAGCGCTCTTCCCAAGAACAACAATAGAAAAAAACGATAAAATCTGGATTTTCACCTTCATGTCAAAGTTAAGCTGAGGTTTTCATGGAGTATCCTGAATAATATAAAAACAGCTTTAAAACAAGAGCTTAGACAATAAAACTTAAATAAGCAGACATTCTTTCAAGTTCGCAAACCTGAGCAGATTCAATTAGACATTTTCAGAAAGCATGACAATAAAAATGAGCTTTTAAGTTAAATACAGATACGTGTAACAGGGAGGGTGGTTTCTCCTGTCTACTGGCCTGTGCTGTTATTTTATTATAATATTTTTTTTTTAGATCTCATTATAACTTATTAAACATTTAAAAATATCATATTATATATATATTTTTTTTTAATGCTGGAGGTTGTTATTTTAGTATTAATTGCACACAGACCCTCTCAGTGCATCGGATTTTGTGCATGAGCTTCATCATCCCATTTAGTGTAATTACATCATAAAACATGAGAGCCAATCGTGTTCCCATATGCAAATTACTCCCATGCACTGTTGTATAGCTTAATGTGTGTGTGTGTGTGTGTTTTGTAATGCATGTTCCTGTATTTCTTTTTTCCTGTTAATAATTTAATATTCGACGACTTCCATCGATCCCGTACCACCGAGAGCCTTTAGTCCATAAGGGTTGAATACAAAGTGGAATACGTCCCTCAGACGTCCTCACGCCTGTATCCTGCCGTAGCGCACGGAGAACGCTATAAGTCGCCTGTACATGGCTGTGAGGAGCGCGATGGCGGCCAGGACGATCCCGCAGATCAGACTGAAGGCCCAGCGAGGACCCAGGAGGGTGTAGACGTGAGAGACGAACACGGGGCCCAGGGTCCGAGCACCGCTGCCTGAGGCCGTCAGCCAGCCCATGTACACACCCTGTGAGAATACACACACACACACATATATATATATATATATATATATATATATATATAAACACCGTTACTGAAAGAGATAAAGGATTGCTTGGCTCTGAATCTATTAGAAGGTTTAGATATTTTGCTTGTCAGTTGACTTCATCATCATCATCATCACACCTGTGGTTTGGGTCCCAGGATCTTGGAGTACAGTGTGTAGGACATGACGTTACAGGCGGGGTAGCCCACACCTATCAGGATATCAGACATGAGGTATTGTGCCAGGTGGATGGCGGGGGTGAACTGGCACCAGGTCTGATCTGAAGGGCATCCGGTCGGTTCCACGGTGCCGTTAGAGACCGAGGAACGAACCAAAGCTGGTATGGTGTTGTTCTGGAGATCTGTGGAGCCCAGAAAAAGCAGAAATGTTAAAATATAACCCAATGTAAAAATTTTAATAATGGCAATGTGATTTTTTTGGAGTACAAAGCGAATGCTAATATTACTATTAGGATTTTATTATGATGTAAGTATTGATTTTATCACTTAATTTTTTTTTTAAATTAATATTGATGCGTTATTTAACCTCTTTAAGGTTAAAAATCTCTTTCTTTAAGAGTGTCCTGGCCAAGATGGGCGGCAACAAGGGTGCAGACAAACACAACTGTACAACACAAGCAATGTGGATACAACCATAACATCCTCTCTTCAGTTAGGAACTAAACAATTAATCATCAATTGAATCAAAACCACATTAAAATACAGAAAATAAGAGACAGACAAAAAGGAAAACTTAAAAAAAAAAAAAAAACATTAACAATGTAGTCTAGACTTTGTTTTACTAAAAGTTAAAGACAAAACCTGCAAGTCATGATAAAATTGATCAACATGAACCAAATCATCGTATCCATCTGTTATATATCATATCAAATTAATCTTTTCCTAATTAAACTGATGGACAGGATTCCTCACCTGCCCACTGAATTTTTGGATATCGGTTTCCCCACGGGAGCAGGATAAAGAACCCGACGAAGATGATGATCAGACCGGCCAAGAGCACCGGACGATCACCAAACCTGTGGACAGAGGAAAGAAAAAAATGAAACAGTTCTTTTTTAACACACACAAAGTAGTATACAGTTCGTCCCCGACTTATGAATGAGTTCTGTTCCGTGAGCACGTTCATAAGTCCGATTTGTTCTTAAGTCAGACAAAGTGAGTCTTGTACGCCTTGGACACAAATATACAATATAAAGCATACCAATCCACTCGACTAAATCGGTCCCCTTTCCCCACACTGCCATCATGTGGCCAAAAAACGTAATCATGCCTAAGGAAATAAATCTCACAGTGAAATGTAACGGTGATAGCTCTGCGCCATTAAACCACGAGGGGAATCCCGAACGACATTTTGTCTCAGAGCTGTTTTCCACCGTATTGGACTGTGAACTGTTGAGAATTCTTCGAAATGAGGATTATTCACCATCAGGACAGATATTTTCTATCATCGTGCTCCTGGTGAGGCCGACTCATTTCACACTCACGCGTGTACAATATACCGGGCTTTAGACATTTGATACATTCACTCACACACTGAAAATACTGTAAATAATTGTAAATATTGGTATCTGGGGCACTTCAGTGTCTATTTTCTGCACAATAAACATGAGCTACTTCCAGAATTCAACCGGAAGTAAAAAAAAAATCTGCGGAAGTTCGTAAGTCAGGGACTACCTGTACTTACTCAATTGGACAAAATCTAATTTAAATACAACCACCTGTACATACCGCAGAGAGATCAGCTTGACTGCCAGGAACACTATAATGGACTCGAAGCCGATGGCCGCCAAAATGATCCCGTTGTACAGGACAGCGTCTTTCCTCGTCCATGCAAACATGTCCATCGATAAAGGGGTGGATATCCTGCAGAGAGAAAAAAAAAAAACATCCACATGAGTTACATAATTATATTAATTCGTATCAGGAGGTCCCTGGTGAGTCCCGTCTCTACTATTATCACGATTCGATCCGTATTGCGATTCTGTAAGTATCACGATTTTATATATATCCTGATTCGATATTAAAATATTTTAAGAATTTGTCACACACAAACAAATGTAGGAAATTATTTACTTCTGATTCTTTAAACATACAATGATTACATTAATTGGGGTAAAATATAAACCAGTACATCTTTTAAATGTGTGTATAAGAACTGCACAAGATGATCAGTATTTATCACGTGTGTATACGTTACTGTACACAACCTTCACTGAGAAATCCTACACACTGTTTATTCTTCATTTGCCTTAAGAAACGCCCCTAAATCACCATATATGGTAAACAACTTTTCTTTAAGATGCCCAGACATTCATGACGTTTATTTGGTTTGTCTGATAAACAGATATAAATCATATATAAACAAAAATATATAATGTATTAAGAACCTTAGGTTTTCTTCTACCTGTTAAAATAAACAAACAATAGTATCATGGAAAATCATAAGCTGATTACGTGTGTGAAAAAAATTCTAGTCTTTTTTTTTAATGTATATTTAGATTTATTGTATTGGTGATATAATATCAAACACAAAAGTCAAAATCTATGAAAATGAGGCTGTAATTAAACATTGTTACTTAATTAATAAAAAACTATAATGTTGGTTGATGAAGTCAGTGAACATCCATCATGTCAAGGAAATGTATTTACACTGAGCTCCTGTGGGGTGGATGATTTTCCAGTAACGGAATGCCACTCTATCTATATAGTGTTAGCTTGTGAACTCCTGACAAATGTCTAAATGTATACAAATAATAAAGATTGTGAAAAAAAACAGATTCAGTTATGAATCGCAATGCTTTTGTGTGATAATTCATGTCCCGTCACACTTTTGAACTTTTTAATTCATACAAGTTTGCATTTGAGGTGGTAAAATGTTACAGTTCCTCTAGAATCCTGCAGGTGGTGCACTCTAAACTATTCACACAGTGCAGCATCCCGTAGAAACTAATTATTTGCTTATTAAGTTTGTTTAATAAAAATCTGAAAAAAAAGGTTTAATATCGATTCGGGATATTTATAAAATCGTGATACAGAATCGCAGAACACCACCTTAGTATGGTGATAATATCATATCGGGAGGCCAGTGAACTGTAAAGATCTAGCATTCAGATGAATATGATTTTATAGAAAAGGAGCTTTATGTAAATAGTTTATCTAACAAAAAGCATGTGCTGTTATAAAAGTGTTTTTTGATATTATTTTGTAATATAAAATCTAACTCAATTACAACAGTTTTCAATATTTAATAAATTCTCTATAAGTTTTTTTAACTTCAGTAAGTCTTAGCCAAATAATAAACATTTTCAACTATTTTTGTCTCGAGTATGACCTTGAGTTTGGTCTCACTTTTCGTTTTATAATTTTGTAATTTTACTGTAAAAAGAATTTGGAGGTTAGAAATGACAGAATTGTAAATCTGTAAACACTTACGTTTCAAACACAGCGAAAATGAAGAGGATGATGAAGAAAAGGATGTTGGATGTAAGCACTGCGACCTGGTCGATATTTCCTTCCACTTCGGGAGGCTCGACTAGTTCCTGCTCTGTAAAGATAAAAACAATGCAAACTGGCAGTCATAAAAAAAATAAAAAATAAAAAAATAGCTTCTTAAATATCTTACCTAAAGTCACAGTCGAATATAAATACTCAAAAATAATAACAGTCAAGTTTATCCCTGTGGTTTAGAAATTAATGAGAAACATTAGCAAATGAAAGATGTACTGTATGTAGATGTGTTGTATTATTATATATTATATACGAAATAAACCATTCACATCCCACAGATCCGCTCTGTGTGTGTGTGTGTGTGTGTGTGTGTGTGTGTGTGTGTGTGTGTGCGCTGTAAATTAATCAGCTACACTACCTTCTGAGGAGTAGTTAATCGCTCTGATCTGGTTGCCATGGTCGTCTACACAATGCTCCCTGGTAAGTAGGAACGAACAAACAAACAAACAAACATAAATAAATCAATAATACAGTAAGGAATGAAAGAAAAAGAAAAGAAATATGGGATGTAAGAAGTAATGAAGTTATGAATAAAGAGATATGTAGAAAAGAATGAAAGAAAGGAAAGAAAGAAAGAAAGAAAGAAAGAAAGAAAGGGAGATATGAAAGAAAGAAAGAAAGAAAGAAAGAAAGAAAGAAAGAAAGAAAGAAAGAAAGAAAGAAAAAAGAAAGAAAAGAAAGGGAGATATGAAAGTAAGAAAAGAA
>JAQQZT010000006.1:24597603-24621036 GCA_030068275.1 Clarias platycephalus | reverse complement strand
TGTGTTATTTTATAGTTTTGAAATCCCCAGTATTGTTGTAGAATGTAGAAAATAAATCACTAAACAAAAACAAGTGACCCCAAACTTCTGAACGGTAGTGTATGTATGAGAGAGATTTTGTTTAGTGTGTGCAAACATTTGCACTTGATTGCACAATATTCAAGTAATATACAAAATATAGCGGGCATGTGTTCTA
Organism: Clarias platycephalus; assembly: GCA_030068275.1. NCBI lineage: Eukaryota > Metazoa > Chordata > Actinopteri > Siluriformes > Clariidae > Clarias > Clarias platycephalus. The sequence goes on along the minus strand of JAQQZT010000006.1, from coordinate 24,620,840 downwards.
TGAAAAGATGCTTTACTTTAGGTTCATATATAAACATTTCACGTTTGATATCTCTTACAAAAGACACAATAAATAAAAATATTTAATCAGCTGGCTGTTCTCTGAGCACTAACGAAAGGTTTATTGTGTTCAATGCTTATTGGATGATGCTGTATTCAGAGACGTACTGTATATATGATATGCTCTGTCGGTTCAGGGACGAGGTATAAAGGTTGATGTAGGAGGGCATGGCACGGGCACGGGGCAGATCAGGAATCTATTTGTTGACAACCAGATTAGCAGCGTTACTAAAACAGCAGATACACACCGTGCCAACAGGCCAAATGCTGCAGTGTCACTACTGAAACTTTAATGACCCACCTGAACCTCCCGCCCTTCCTGTTTTCCCCTTGAGTTTTCCCTTTTATCGCTCTTACGTGATGCTCAGGCTGAGCCATCTGAGTCACTCGTACAACTAATTCTTATAGCTTATAACAAAGTACTGCTGGATTCTGGATACTGATTGATATTTATGTACATTTACAACCATTTAATTTTCAAAAATTCACAAATTCCTTGATAAATGTACCACTTGTTTGTGGAAACTACAATCTGCATCCACGTTCTAAAAAAGTACTTGCAAAAACACTTTGGTTTTGCAAGATCAGCACTTTGTCTTCTTCCTTTCGAGTTTATGAACGAGTCCGAGCATTACCGCCACCTACTGGACATTAGTGTGGAGTAGGAAAAAAAAAACATTATCGCAGCGCTACTTCGCTCATTTTTTATTGTAAATGTCTACGTTCATGAGGGTATAAAGTAAACAATAAGGATATAAAGTGAATTATGATGCACTTGCAAGCAGCATGACTGTGCTATTGACCTTTGAGATTGCAATGACGAAGAAGGAAGGATGACACAAGAAAAGACAAGGGGAAAAACTTATCATCTTCCTGTTTAAACTCTAACCCCCCTCGTAACACATCGAACATCTTTTTCCTCCTTCGTAAAAGACAGCGTAAAAGGGAACGCAACTGCACATTTTTCTGATGCGTTTCCAAATGAGAGAAAAATGTAAGAGGGAACTCGAGTCTAATTAGAAGGTGGAGTTGCTTCGAGATTGTTTGTTTGGATTGTTTGGAGCCGTTGCCCCATTATGAACTGTAGAGACGAATTTAAAATCTGGCACGACGCCCATCTGTTCCTGATATCTTTTGCTACCTCATGAGTAAAATCTCGTATCAAGCTCTTCACTACTCCACCCGACAGTAAATAAACTGGCAAACAATATCGCTGAGCTGGATTAAACAATGCAAAGCAATGAACTGCACGGAGTAACCGAAGGGAAATTGTATTTTCGGCATATGAGCGAACAAACCGAGTCGAACCGAATGCCGGCTAAGTGCGCTCATGTCCGGGAGCCGGTTAAAACTTGTTTGCGCCAAGCGAAAGCCAAGCGAAGCGAGTTTACACATTTTGGGGTTTTTTTTTTCCTCCGCATTTTGTGCAAGATTTAGTGTAGACGTAGCACCATGGGTCTCAAGAATGTTATCCAGGACGGTAGCAAAAAGAAAAAGGTGCCGCTTTCAGTTTTTAAAGCAGCCGGTGCCGAGAGGAATCATAAATTGTGAGGTTTATTGTCTTACTTATTTCATATTTTACTTTATTTACATTTGATTTATTGTTTTTATATGCAGAGATATGATTACAGTGTTGGAAATTGGTAATATTTCTGGGTTTCTGGAACAGAATATCTGCATTTACATTATTTCCTATGGGATAATAAGTTTTGCAATACAAATTTCGTGTTAAGACCTGGATCAAATTCGTATGCTGAGATACTGCTGTATTAGATGATCATACAGATATACTAAAGTTACTCATTATACATGTGGCATGTGTATCAGAGGAGCAGTGCATTATGGGTGTTCTGCACCACCTAGGCTGCCATCTGAAAACTATCCTACAGCAAGGTGTGGTGGGGACTCAGAAATATTTTTAGACATGTGGTTTGTCATATAGGCCTACACTTGAACCATTTCTTTTGCATATTTCATAATAACCTAGGGTTTGAGATAAGAGATTATAAGTTATTGTTGTACAAGGTGTTGGTGGTGTTAATCTTTCGGCTGCTCCTGTCTTGGGGTCGCCACAACGTGCCATCTGATCCGGACACAGCTTTAGCACAGGTTTTATGCCACATGGCACAACCCGCCAATGAGACACTGAGCCGCCAATGCACGCCGTTATTAGACCAGGTGTTAAAAATTAATAAATATGACAAAAATAATAATGATTTATTCTGGATTTGTTTATACTTTTACTTGTTAAATTTAAATTTCTTTATCATCAGATAGTTAAGTCGTACTATAAGAGTGCCTAGCATGATGTAAACTAGCGAAAAGCTAATACCTAGCATGCAGCAGTTACCATAGCTATTAGAGTTCAGCTAGTTTGTATCCTCACGGTTATTATGAAGCTAGCTAACATTGGCGAGATTAGCAATACAGCTTAGCTTCAATAGCTACCAGGTTGTTTGTTGAAAAAGAGCTGACTGTCTAGGAGCTAAAATAAGAAATGTGTAAGATTTTGTTCTTATCTCTTGTGAATCTTTCTTGTACTTTTGCTTTCATACTTTACTTCTGCTTAAAGCAAGACTACCTTTGAACACATTTTTAACTAACGTACAAAGAATTCAACTTTGACCAGAGGATTTATTTAATAAGTATCCCCCCCCCGAGTGATGGAGTTCTGTCATACTGTCATCTTTGTCTTTACCAACCGTAATTAAGCCTCCATTTTAAAATCTCATAATCACATAATTCATACATGCACGTGCATGACCAAAGTGTCTTAAAAATTTTTTTTTTTTTTTATCCCCAATAGAATCAGTTTCGATGTCGGCGAGGTCGTAATCTCACCGATCCACATGTGCAGATCAGCTCCTTCGTCTCCTCTGTTCTGCAGAACCAGGTAAGAGTCTCCGTTAAAGAAGGCGCCGACATCAGACTGAGCCAGCGGCACGGCCTTCAGCTTCTCCACCCGCCAGCAGTGCAGCCCACGCTGTCTCACCTCGGGCCCGAACTGCCCCGGAGCGGCTTGGAAGGGGAGCATTCTGCAGGAACAGAACAACACGACACGGGGATTCGGATTAGTGGACATCGAACATGATCTAAACGATGCTAGAATATGTATATCGATATGGTGGAGGAAAGAAAGGAGTCTCCAGTGTCAGCACTTTGCAAACGTTTGAAAGATTTTAGCACGCACATATCTGTGGCTTCTCTGTAAGTGAGCGGGTGAAAAAAAAGAAGAGAGTCCTGTAAAGTGCTTAGAGACACAATATTATCAGTGCGAAGAGGAACTACTTTGGTGAAGTTTCTTAGACGTTTCCTGACCGTAAACACAAGTATAAACACAAGAAGATAAAAGCATGATGTAACAATCAGTGCTTATTACTAAATAAAGCAAACCGCGGTGGTGTAAAAGCAAGAGGACAGAGTGGTACCAGTGTTAAAGGTCATGCTGTTGTGCTGAATATCAGTGCACTACAGTATGTAGGGTGTACAATCCCTTGTTCCACACACACACCAAGTCGTGCCCTTGGTCAAGCGTTAACGATTATTAGAACACCTGGGAACCGGAGCGATGCTGTACATAGTTTTAAAAGCCGCGGTGCTGTTATAGCCTATATCGGCACTGTCTTGTCCAAATATACTTCTGGGTCAGAACTAATTGTTGCGCAAGTTCTTAGAACATCATGCTCTTCAGGATTTTATTGTTTACCCACCGTAGTTAATACTCTGAAATTTCCTTTGGGATCAATAAAGTATCTGTCTGTCTGTCTGTCTGTCGTGTTTTGTATTATCCGAACATGTTTTGCATTACGAGAACACAGATCACAGTTGTAAGTAAATTGCACTGTAAGTCACGCTGAAACCACAAATGCTCTCTTTTTCCTCTCTCTCTCTCTCTCTCTCTCTCTCTCACTCGCTCGCTCTTGTGCGTGACACAGGGGGATGATGTTGCGCTGAAGCTGCAGATGATCAGCCACATTTAGCCCCTGATGAGAGGGGTGGTTGGAGACAGTCGAGATGAGATCTCACCCACCAAGGCCGTGTCCTAATGCAGTTCAACTCCGGGCTGCAGCATGTAACAGTTAACATGTGGTAGTAATGTTATTTTAAGTGGAGTGTAATCCTGTAATAATGTGGTTATCTAAAGATATATGCAAATATAAATCTACGCAAAAATATCAGTAGGAAAAAACTATCATAGAGTTCGTCTGCCTTCACATGCATATGTACTTGAGTAACATTCAATTTTTAATCCATTGGGTTTAATATGACGTTGGCCCCGCCCCCTTTGCAGCTATTACAGCTTGAACTCTTTTCTGAAGAGGCTTTCCACAAGGTTTAGGAGTGTGTTTTGCGTTTATGGGAATTTTTGACCAGAAGCACATTTATGAGGTCAGACACTGATGTTGGACGAGAAGGCGTGGCTCACAGTCTCCGCCCCTAATTCATGCTAAAGGTGTTCTATCAGGGTTGAGGTCAGGACTCTGTGCAGGACAGTCAAGTTCTTCCACACCAAACTCGCTCATCCACGTCTTTATGGACTTTGCTTTGTGCACTGGTGCGCTGTCGTGTTGGAACTGGCGTGGGGTTGTTTTTCAGGAGTTGGGCTCCGCCCCTTACTTCCAGTGAAAGGAACTCTTAATGCTACAGCATACCGATGACATTTTGGACAATTTCATGCTCCAACTTTGTGAGAATAGTTTCGGGATGGTCCCATTTCCAGGCCAAGGAAAGTCTACTCAGAAGAGTTGGAGCTGTTAAACCTGAAAAGGGGGCGGGGCCAACGGTGATGTCGCACCATTTGAGTGATACGATTTACTGAGATCAGGTGACTAATCAGGTCATCCTTTGAACAACACAGGATGGTTCTGAATGGTCCACTGTCTCACTCGGCTGCAGGTTATAGATTATCACTCTAATAGTAAGAGTCACTTATATACACACACACAATATATACATATATGTTTACTTAAAAAAATAATAATAAAAAAAAAAACAAATACAGCAAAACAAATACTGGTTAAAATGCTCTGAGCTTTAAGGGTTACACAACATTTCTCCATTGTGATGCTGTACAATGAGATACACGCATGATCGGGATTTAAGGTGATAATAAACACAAGCGAGGTAACCCAAACCCTATTATATTCTCTTTAGATTTCTATTATTATATTTAGAGTTTGCTCTCAGCCAACCTATGAAATAAAACCCTTTGCAAGTCTGAAAGAGAAAAAAAAAAAAGACATAAAAAGACAAAGCAGGCAAAAGCATGTGACCACGCCTGACTCGAACAAGACAACCACAGAGCACATGATCGAGGCCATTGCTCAAATCCACCGGTCATGATTCGTGGTTTTCCACCATGACTAATAAAAAGAAGAAAAAAAAAAAAGACGACTTCAGTGTTCAGACTTACATGCCGATCTGCTTTTTCAGTCTCCCACGAGCCGCCATGTTACTGGTACTGATACAACTCGCTAATGTTCTCGGGTTCAGCAGAGAGCATATTAGAAGTGCAGCTCTGATGCCCACAAGCGAACGGGCTAGAAGTCACATATTCAAATTCAAGACGAAACCCTCACATCACTTGGGAATAAATGACTACAAGATGGCACCAAGACTAAAAATACTGATATGCAAAAATGGAAAGTTTCGGTTTTCATGTGATGTTCATTTACTGATTCAATTTTTTAAAAAAAAGTTGAAAGTGAACTAAAATAAATAAATCAGAACAGGAAAAATAATATGTTTCCAAAATCAAAAACCAAACACATCCTTACAAGAACTTAAACAGGAGTAATAGCACGGTTCACACTTTAACAAACACCAGTACAAACTCCTCAATCCAAACATCTACCATCATCTCAGTGCATAAAATCATGCAGATGCAGACCAGGAGATCCAATTCATGTTCACACCAAACATCAGAACAACAACAACAACAACAACAACAAGTCTGATCTCTGCGAATTCTCTGTGAAACACGGCAGCATGATTGTTGGTACCACATGGGCTGGTTTGAGGATTCTGATCTCCTGAGGGTTTTCACACACATGCAACAATCTCTAGAGTTTATACAGGATGGTGCAAATTAAAAGAACATCCTGTGTGAAGAGGTTCTTCAGGCTGAAAGATCAGATCAGGTTCAAACTGCTTACAGAATACTCAAATAATCAGTCATCGCTATGAACAGAAAGAAAGAAAAAAAGAAAAAACGCTCAGAATGCACAAATTATTAAAAGATATTAAAGGATCAGCAGTTCATCATGTTCAGCCACATCATGTTCCTCTCCTGACGCCCAAGAACAGGAATGTGCGCGATCATGTGGGCACGGGCTCGCCTCAAAGCGGACAGATGAAGACGTTTCGCACAATACAGTACGGGGACAGTGAGTGTGTGCTTTATACAAATAGTTTGTAGAGAATGAAAACAAAAAACAAAAAAAAACAGAAATTCATTTAATTTCACTTCAATTTTTGTAGTGTTGTTTATAGAGTGTGTGTTTTTTTGTATATTGTTCACGCTAAAATGTTCCACCATTACATTATATATTAATTAATTAATTAATTAATTAATGCATTTGGCTTATGATTACCCAACATTATCATTAAAAAAAATTATTAAATAAAAATAAATAAATAAATAAAAAAAACAAGCTGAATTTCTGTTTCTCTGATTTAAAATGCCCTTGATGTTTAAGTATTTAAAAATAAACAAAAGCACAGGATCCAACACAACAACTAGTGCAAATCCATTTTTATTTATTTATTACTTTTTTTTACAATTATAATATCTATGATTTTTTTTTTTCATGCATTCCTTTTGCATTAGAAACACTGAGATGGAAGAAATAATTGTGAATATATAAAGGATTTGTGTAGCAGACACACAGATCAAAATTAAAAAGAATATTTCACACTACAGGTGTTTAAACGGAGTTAAAAAAAAGAAAAATAGGTCACAGGTTGTTGGGTTTTTTTTTTCTCTCTCTCTCTCTCTTCACACACATTTTTTTTTTTTTTTTTTTTTGGATGTACGCCTTTCAGTTGCTGCTTATAGAAACCAAACAGGAAGGAACAGAAAGTAGAGCAAAGCACCAGAGAATGAGGTGAGGGCCTTCAGATGCAAGGTGTGGCAGAAGGTCTTAAACACACACACACACACACACACACACACACACACACACACGTCTAATCTAAATACCAGAACAGAACAGGTCTGTGCACTTAACTGCAAGATCCCTTCCGCCAGTTCAGACACGCTTTCTTCTGGCTCCGTCTCCATCCTGCCTCTGCTTGGTCTGTCTACTTGTGTATGTGTGTGAAGTCTCTGTTTGTGTCAGAGTGTGTGTCCCGGTTAATCTTACGTGTGGCAGGTAACTGGACCCGGGGGAATAAAACCCGAGGACGCCCCGCGGCGCGGAGAGTCGGGTTGCCTGACGAGGAGGGAGAGAGCCGCACGCCGGCTCGCCATCACTCCCGCGCCTCCGTCTTCACCCTTCTATCGTCCTATTCATGCGGCCGTGTTATGAGGTGTAGGGTTTGAGTGACTGCGAGATCGGGAGGCGATCGGGTCACGACAAGAGGCCCAACATTGGAGGAATTGGAAATTAAATAATGCAGTGAAAGGAAAGAAAGATGAGGAGGAGGACGATGATGATGATGATGACGGGGGTCAACAGCTCCATGTCTGAGCCACCCGAGGCACGAGCTGTACGCATGAAGCTAATCAGTCAGGGAAATAGGATAGCAATAATAAAACAATAAGCGCCCGGTGGAGGGGTGGAGAAGCCTGATACTGCTACTTGTGTGCCTGCAATAATTATCTGACATGCTTTCCAAGAAAGTCAGCTGATAGTAGTTTATTTGTTTGAGTCAGTGCAAACAAAACAAACACAAAAAAAAAAAAAAACTAAAAAAAAAAGAAAGAAAAAGAAAAAACAAAGACTGGTGTAACTTTTCTAACCAAGTTGAAGATTTGTTGCTTACCTCGGTGAAGTTAGTGCAGCTGAGGACCTCCTGAAAGTTTGAAGATAAACAGAGGAAGAGATTTAGCAGAGGAGGAGAAGGCTTTAAGCTCAAAAAAAAAAAAGAAAAAACCCATTTCCTGTTTCTCCTCTGAGTCACAGCCCTTAGCACACCCACCTCAATCCCGGAGCAGGGAGGGTACAGCAGAACGAAACACACAGTGAAGGAGTGAAGGGTAAGGGCGGATCGCACTCGACTCGGCCCCAGGCTCGCCGTCTGCTTCGGTGTTTCTCAATTGCAGGATTTCAGACAAACCTGCTGCAGGAACGGTGTGGCCTTCTGTTTGTTCTTTAAGTAAGAATGCAGAACATTACACAAACGTTCCATTTCATGAAACCAGAGAGTCTCATGTCAGGGCACGCTCACGAATGTCAACGTCAAACACACACACACACACACACACGTGTTACTCTCACAGTGACATGAGGAAATGTGTTACTTGTTACGTGTGTCAAAGTTTCAGCACAAAAAAACACGACACCACGTGTCCTTCATGTATAGCAGCATAGCGGTTAGCACTGCGGCCTCGCACCTCCAGGGTGCAGGTTCGATTCCCGTCTCTGTGCGCATGGAGTTTGCATGTTTGGTGGGTTTCCTCCACGCACTCCGGTTTCCTCCCACAGTCCAGAGACATGCAGATTAGGTTCACTGGCGTTCCCAGATGTGTGTGTGTGTGTGTGTGTGTGTGTCCTGTGATGGATGGACAGACTGTCCAGGGTGTGACCCCGCCTCACTGTATACAGGATAAAGACAGAAGGAATATCACACTAATATATATGAAGCATGTGTGTAAAAACTAAATGAATCGTATGAAAGAATCAAGTGAAAAGGTGTGAATCAAATAAAACTTACACGTGAGAATGAATCATTTGAAAGACTTGAATTTTTTTTAAAAAAAGAATTACATGTGAAAGTAAATTAATTATATATTTTTTAAAATTGCATGATTGAATCATTTGAAAGAATTAAATGCAAAAAACATGCAATCCTTTTAAATGATTCATCCTTAATATGACTTTTTTCATGATTCATGATTCATTTATTTCCACCTGATTCTTTGAAATGCATAAACGTCTCATGTAATTTTTTCAAGCGATTCACTTCTTTTTCACTCGCGATTCTTTCAGATGATTAATCATTAAATATGGGAATGAATCATGAATCATGAAAAAAAAAAAACCCGAATGAGTCGAATGAATCATTTGAAAGATTTGCATGGAGGAATAAATGAATCGTATAAAATGATGAGACTGAAATAATCATTTGAATTTAGGATCATTTGAAAAAAATCACAGGGGAAAATAAATGAATCGTGGAAAAAGATAAAAGGCCTTAAACTTCCATGCAACTTAAATACACGAAATTGTAAATATAGTTTTTTTTAAATAATAAACAAAAAAAAATTTTTTGTTTCGGATAAAATGAATCAGTTAACACACTGTAGACTCAGATCTGTTCTTGGTCGACAGCAGTGGATCATGATGTGGTCTGATGTCCTCGTAGATGATCTGAATCAACGTTTGATGTGTTGCGCAACATTTTGAGATGCTTTTCTGCTCACCATGTTTGATTAATAAACAGTGATTATTTGAGTTTGTGAATGTTAGTGAATGTTTTGGACACAGAACAAGAAAAAGATCAGAAATTCTTCAAATTTGGCTTTTTTTTTTAAGGACATCTGGACCGGCTTTAACAGCCTGTGAAGACGAGGAGTGAGATCTACAGTTGGCGGGCGGTGAGGTAATCCACTGGAATGAAACCGCAGTTAAACAACAAGGAAAAAGAAGAAGTCTGGCTTTTATAAAGACGTTTCTGTTTGCAGAACTAACACTCTGGAAGTTACAGCTTTTTTTTGTTCCCGTCTTTGAAAACTCTACAGATTTAGAGATTTCATGCCTCCACTGACTAGATAAATAAATGAGGACGGGAGGGAATGTGCTCCTAATGAGGTGAACTGCGAGTGCTTTAAGTGATAAAACTGTCTAAAAGGAGCCGATTTGCTTTTTTATATCTTTGCATCTGTATCTTTAGAAATGTTTAAATCCATCCCAAAGGTTTTTTAAAAAACGTTTCACCCCCAAGAGCTCGTACTGTAAATCATCTGGATCAAAAAGTAGTTTTATTTTAGGTTCATGTTTTTTTTTTCCCCCCTCGTTTCAGAATGTTGAACAATAACTTTTGTATCTTAAACTATTTTCGTCCCCTCATGTGTTCATTCAAAATGAAACCAGCAGCAGAAGTACAACAATGTAAAAGGAAACGCGAGCTCATAATGCGTGATATTGCCGTCTCCCTTCCCAGCAGAGTCGCACAACAATGAGGGGAAAAAAAATAAAAAGGATTCTCAAGCCGAGACGGTCTTCCGCCTGCGGTCGTTTCACTTCACCTGGAGGATTTCACTTCCTCTAGCGCGACAGACGAAATTACTACTAAAGTATGTCCAGATGATCAATCACCTAAAGTCACCTAAAGTAATAAAAACACAGCAACGACTTATAGGCAAACATTTTATTGTTTCATCATCAAGTCAAAAACAAACAAATAGATACAGAGAATTAGAGAAGTCCTCTTCTATACAGTGGCAATTTACGCTTAAATCTTCCTTTATTAACCCTTTTCGAACCCGGCCCGACTGAGGGGGAAACCCTGTCTCAATTTACACTCACTCATACACACACACACAGACAGACTTAAGATCTCTCAAACATCCACCCATACACACGTTCTACGAGCCTGGGCACATAAGTGACTGGAACTTTAAGAAAACATCGTTGAAGGCAATCTAGGGCAGAGACTCTGACGAACCTGCTCGAAGGCTTTATAAAGCAAAAAGCGCTCGCACAAAGCCACCCTGACTGGTCAGGATCTAAAGAGCAAGACGAAGGCCTCTCATGTCAGGAGTGAACCCTGGTTCCACCTGTTTATACACAAAAAAACGTTCTGCATAAAGGTTTCCAGTATTATACAGTATTTTCTTTCCCCCAAACCCATCCATCACAAACCCTTAGATGGTGGATTAAGGGAAGGAGGGGGAAAAAAAAAAAAGCAAAAAAAAAAAAAAAAAGCACAAACACTGATTTCTGATGCAAGAAATATTGAGTTACATTTGGATTAACAGAGAAGGACGGGGACGAAGATGAACAGAAACGCTCGTCAAAAGTCTTTTTAAAAAAATAAGTTTCAGCACTCGGCTCTCACAGGACACTCTCAAACTCAACTTTGTCGCCCCCTGCTGTTTAAGCATACAAACCACGCATACGAAGGCCAGAGCGTTGAAATGAAAATCCAGAAGTAAACCTGAACAAATCTAAACACTTCTACGAGAGAAGAAGAGAAACGATTAATTAACATTTCTCTTGAGTATCTTTTTTTGGAACTCTGTTTTTTTTTGTTTCTTTTAAATAAGGAACTTGACAAAAAAAAAAAAAAAAAAGTCCAGGGAAGTATTTATACAGAAAAAAAGGTTCAGCTTGCCACAATAAGCAAACCACACGTATAAACAACTAACACCCTCCTCAATCTCCTCCTATAACACTCTAAAATCAGTAAAAAGAAAAAAAAAAATTTCAGAAAAATTCACATTCCTTTACAGTTTAGAGGGAAGCTATTGCTGACTGTAACTTCATTACTTTTGTGTGTGTTTATTTCAATTTAAACAGGATGCTGGTGAAAGATTAACTATCCAAAACAACAACAAAAGTAGTAATAATTAATGAAAGGTGGTAGATACGCCCTCGACGTGGCCGGTTACTACAAATCAACCCTTTCCTTCTACGCTATAAATGACCAGCATATTACCAAAAGGTCTGAATATTTAAACTTACGGATTAAAGTTATAACTCAAATCTGGCTTCTTTGAAAAATTCAATAATTAGAGTTTCAGTTCTTTCCATTTGCACGGATAAACACAAATGGAGCACGGCGGATATATACAAAGCAGAAGAGAAACAAAAAGGAAAGAAAAAAGAAAGAAAGAAAAAATACAATGTCAACGTTAAATACGTTTCAGTAAAATTCTGAATCTGAATCCGAGTGCCTGACTTTAGTCGACTTATTGTTTTTTTTGTTCCAGTTCCATCTGCAGTAGATATGATCCACTTTCTAAAGACTTTTGGCAAATTAAGCTCTCAGATTTCCATTATATATATATATATAAATTTATCAACACTGGATTAGAGATGCCTAGTGTAAAAAAAACAAAAAGGAAGAAAAGAAGGGGTTTCAATTATATTCGACCCCAAAACCCTTTCTCAAATCCAACCAGACTCAAAAGGCAGTCGGTTCCACGGTTCACGTCTATGACGGCATCATAGGGAGTTTGCAGAAGTGATGCGAGAAATGTCCGAGGGGTCCGAAAGATTTCGGGACTTTTCACACGTAGTTTTTTGTCGCCTGAAGCGAAGACGCCGACATCCGACGATGATGACGTCGCCCCGTGCTGATGCTGTGGTTTCAAGGAGGACGAGACGGCGCCGTGATGGAGAGTCTGATCCAGGCAGTCGTCATGCGCTTCAGTTGTTTTCCTCGTCGCTGTCGTCGGGGCTGATGGCCGGACTGTACGTCGGGGACGTCGGACTGTACCCGGGCGAGGTCGGGCTGTAGGTCGAGCCTTTGGGACTGGTGGGCGAGTACGTGGGCGAGGTCGGGGAGTATTTCGGAGACGTCGGGGAGTACGTGGGCGACGTGGGCGAGTACTTGGGGCTGGTCGGCGTGTACGTGGGAGACGTGGGCGAGTACGTCGGAGACGTGGGGCTGTATTTGGGCGTGGTGGGCGAGTAGGTCGGGGACGTGGGGCTGTACTTCGGAGACGTGGGCGAGTACTTGGGCGACGTGGGCGAGTACTTGGGCGAAGTTGGGGTGTACTCTGGAGAGCTGGGGCTGTAAGACGGAGATGTGGGCGTGTACTTCGGAGACGTGGGCGAGTAAGACGGCGAGCTCGGGCTGTACGACGGCGAGCTCGGGGTGTACGTGGGAGATTGGGGCGTGTACCGAGGGCTGGATGGGGAGTACGACGGGGAGGTGGGGGAGTACGACGGAGACGTGGGGGAGTAATTCGGGCTGGTGGGCGTGTAATTCGGAGACGTGGGCGAATAAGAAGGTGAAGTGGGGCTGTAGGACGGGGAGGTGGGCGAGTAGCTGGGCGAAGTGGGCGTGTAATTGGGCGACGTCGGGCTGTAACTGGGAGACGTCGGGGAGTACGAGGGTGACGTCGGGGAATACGAAGGAGACGTCGGCGAGTACGAGGGGGAGGTGGGCGAGTACGACGGAGAGGTGGGCGAGTACGAGGGGGACGTCGGGCTGTAACTGGGAGACGTGGGCGAGTAAGAGGGTGAAGTCGGGGAGTACGAAGGAGACGTCGGAGAGTAGGATGGAGAGGTGGGCGAATAAGAGGGAGACGTGGGAGAGTAGGAGGGCGACGTGGGCGAATAGCTGGGCGAGGTCGGGGAGTAAGACGGAGACGTAGGGGAGTACGAGGGCGAAGTTGGGGAATAAGACGGAGACGTGGGGCTGTAGTTGGGGCTGGTGGGAGAATAGGAGGGAGAGGTGGGGGAGTACGACGGAGACGTGGGGGAGTAGCCCGGACTCTGTGGGGTGTAGCCTCCGGGGGAGCGCGGCTCGTACGCCGGAGACGTGGGGGAATAGTTTGGAGACATGGCTCCACCTAGAGGAGAGAGAGAGAAAAAAAAAAAAAAAGATTTTATAAGCAGGAAATATGAATTACAATATGAAACAAAAAAATACAAATGGACACTAAACTAACCAGGAGAGGGAATGTAAGGACTGGCTGGACCAGGAGACCCCGGAGAACCTGGTGTAGGAGACCACGCGGGCGAGTAACCCGGAGAAAAGCCGCTGGCGTCCGAGGCGGCACTGGGAGAAAATCCAGCAGCCCCTGGGGTCATTCCACTTCCTGTGTGTGGGGGAGAAAAAAGACCAATAATGAGGCAGAGAAATTATGAATGTAGGACGCGAGAGCTTCAATCAGAAGTGACATTGCACTCACCCACGCTGGGAGACCATGCACCGTACGCTGGGGTGGCTCCCGTGTTCCAGGGCGTCATGGACGGAGACATGCTACTCATAGGGCTGGGGGCGGAGCCAAAGAACATTCCAGTTGCTGCAAAAGGAAAGGGGGGGGAAAAAGCATGAAGGAACGTATTCAAGTTAAAACAAACTTTTTAAAATTTGCTCTCGTTTACACTCCGTCCCACTTACGTCCAGCCACGCTGATGCCGGGGAGGTTGGTGGGAATCTCCATGCCGTATTTGCATTTCTCAGCATCCAGGAGCAGGTCGAAGCAACCGGTGCCTGCGGGAGCCAGCTGTCCGAGCATGATGTTCTCAGACACGCCCTTCATGGGGTCACATTCCCCGTGCGACGAGGCTTCCATCAGCACATCCACCTACACACAAATGAAGCAGAAACGTAATGTAGGTTAATGTCCTGCTGTTATGTGCAATATTGTGATTCTTCCTGCGCAGTTCTTGGGTTAAACAAACCTTAAAACTAAAAAAAAAAAAAACACCAGTAATTTTTGGGTATTTAGTACTAAATACTTAGTCAGAAGAGGAAGTTAATCAAGTAAATTTACTTCATTACTGTATTTAAAAGTTCTTATTTAATGCTTCTGTACTGGAGACATTTTTAATAGTGGATACTTTTTACTTGTACTCCACCACATCCTACAATAAACATATGTACTTTGTACTCCACTACATTTCTACATAAAGGTTAAGTTACAGAGAGAGAGAGTCCTTTTATTATGACTTAAAGTTAATACAAGCTCAGTATATTTAATAATTAAACTTGAAGGAAAGTACTACTAATCAAGAAGACCTGTAAGAGGATGAATACTAATGACTAAGCAGTATTAAATAAAAATAAAAAAAATAATTGAAATTGTGATTTGAAAGTCATTGCTACTTTATCAGGAAGAAAAATCTCAAAGACGTACTGAAAACAAAATCCAATATTAAATATACGCTTACTACTATGGTACACGCCATAATAAAAGAATTTAATAAAATTTATGTTTTTCTTTCTCTTTATAAAATACTAAAAAAAAAAAAAAATTCAGCAAGTTCCATCCAGGCCAAACTCAATCATATCATTATATTTTTTATATTCTAACTAAATTATTCTAACTGCATTTATAATGATTCTAACAAGTAGAACAAATTTGTTTTATTTATTTTTTTTTAAGAAAAAGAAAACATTTTAAAACAATCCTTATTACACTTTTTTGTTGTTTCTTACCGTCTCTTCAAATGAGCACTTCATGAGCGGGCCGGTGTCCTGCCTGTTGATGCCGTGACGGGTGATGGCCATGAGATGACCTCTGCAGGTCATGGTGTCGCACAGGAGGGCAAGATGGCGGTAGTTCACATAGGAACCGTCGAAGGAGATGACGTGGTACAACTCTCTCTCCAGGGCCTTACGCACCGCCTCGATACCGAGCACCTACAGAGAGAAAGAGGGGGGGGGGGATGTTTAAAAACTTTGATAATTTATAAATCCTATTATAATCCGAGCTGTTTTCCTAAATCCCGATGGTAACTTGGGATTCTTACAGTGAAGATCTCCACGATATCGTTGGAAGTGGTCCTGACGGGGTCGACGTCCTTCTCGCTGAGGACTCTCATCAGACTGACGCCGTCCGTCTCGAGGATCCACTCCTGCAGAGCTTTAAACTCTCCCTCCTCCGTGATGATGGTCTTCTTCTTGTTCTCGGTTTGAGGGAGATGCATGTACACCTGAAAGACAAGACGACGCCGATGAGTTCTCCTGAGGTAAACAAACAGGATGCTGTGATTGAGGATCCATTAAAATATTTCACTTCGCCACACCTTGCTGATCTGTTCGATGCCCTGAAGGGTCATGTCCGTCAGCATGTTGGACTCGATGCAGCGTAGAAACACGTCGTCGTCCATCTTATCCACCACCTCCTCGTCCTGCCGGAGGAACCACACACACACACATTCAACACTCATGCTTAATATAAAATGTGTGTATAACGTAAAAGGCAATACAATTAAAAAGACACACACAGATGGTGACTTTAAAAATTATACTAAGCTTGCAGCATTAGTGGTGCTCTCACCTCCTGGAACTTGTTCTCGTCGCTGTTCATGATTCGGATACGCAGCACCAGCTTCTCTGCGTTATCGTCGTTGAAGATGCAGTTTAGATCGTCGCCAAAACCTGGGAGACACAGACAAGCGCACAGGCTGAGCACGGAGGAAACCGAAAAATCTCTTGTTTTTTTATTATTTTACGTGCACTGCTTTGAAAAGTCTGCCAAAATATAGACAGTTACTAAGTTACTAAACAACCTTTTTTTTAAAATAGATGAATTAAATACATAAAAATTTAAATAGTAATTTTTTTTTTTTTCTCCCCGGTTGGTTTTGTTCCCTTAACGCAGCATGCACTTTTAATTAGTGATGTCATTATGACTGAAGTTTCGAAGCTTGTATCGAGCAGAAAGGGGGCGTGTCCAAATGAAGCTTCGCTTCCAAGTGCTTGTTCCATGAGTGACGACAAAAAGCCTCGTGTTCGCCGGGATCACGTGACAATCATTATACTGAAGATTTGTTCTTAAATTTATAAATCAAGATTCAAGAAAGCTTTTTTTTTTTGCATTTCATAATTAACTTAACGTTTACTTCTCATATAATATATGAAGGAAAACGCACACAAACTTTTGGCTTGCCATGTTACGATCTAGTTGCTACACAATTTGTCCACTAGAGTGAGAGAATGAGTCCTTGAATTGATTAATGGAATAAGAATAATGATGAAAATTAAATATAAAAAAATAAAAAAAATCCCTCGAGATTACAAAACTCAGACTTTAATAATCTGAACTAATGAGCTCACAGACTCCTCGTGTCTCACCTGCGTTGATCTTCTCAGCGATCTGCTCCATCGAGAGCTTGCGGTCGGTCATGTGTTTGCGGTCCAGCTCGATACGGAGCAGCCAGGGAGAGATGCGCGTCACGTCGAAGTCGGGCATCTCGTAGTAAACGTTCACCCACTCCTGATCCTCGGACACCACCGTGCTCTGGGGGTTGGGGTCGTAGTAGATGGCGGTGTTGGCTGTGACCTTGCGCAGCGTCGTGTGCTCCAGGCGACACAGGATGTCTTTGGCGCGCTCGGCATCGCGTGCCGCCTGGCCCAGTAGGAACACCGTCAGAGACGGGGTCTTGGGGCGCTTCGAGATGTTGATCAGCTCTTTCAGTCGAGGTACACCCAGGGTGACGTTTTTAGCCGACACACCGGCGTAATGGAAAGTGTTCAGGGTCATCTGAGTGGCAGGCTCACCCAGAGACTGAGCGGCCAGAGCACCAACCATCTCACCCGGGTGGACCTAAAGCGTTCGTTAGAAAAATTAAATTAGATTCCAGTACAAAACAAATAGTGATTCAGTTAACAATACAGACAAGTTCACGACTTACGAACATGTTCAGTTCTGTGAGCATGTTCGTAAGTCGGATTTGTTCTTAAGTCAGACAAAGTCAGTCTTATACGCCTTTGACACGAACATACAATGTAAAGCACAATCCACTTGACTAAATCGGTCCCATTCCCCCCCCCCATTTCGTATCTGCGGAAATTCATGACTCGGATGTTCTTAAGTCTGGGACCACCTGTAAGAGGATTTAAACCTAAAAATATAAAAATACTCACAATTGACTGGTTAAACTTTGTCTCGATCTCTCCCAGGAGCCAATCGAAGGCCTCGGTGCTGAGACGGAACTCTTCGGTCATGCGCCTGGAGCAGAGTGTGGAGCGGAGATGGATGTTAAAGAGCAGCGTGGCGTTCTGCTGGGCCTGCTTGCTTAACGGATCGTCACCATTCACGATCACCAGCTTCTTACTCAGCTCATGCACACCTAAACACCGAAGAGATCTTAAAATCAATCCATTTCTAAACCTTTAGTTTACATGGATTTTGAAGAAAAAATAAAATAAAAAAAAGCTTTATTAAAAAGTTAGATTTATGGACATAAATCCTTATGTGCTGGGTTATAAAGAGACAGTCTTGACTGTGTGTAATAAGTTTACACACCCTCCACCACTCTTAATGGGTTGAGATCTGTTGGCGTTCTTGGGTTGATGCGGAAAATCTTCTGAGCGTTCCAGATCATTCGTGCCAGGTTGCACGGCAGCACCACCTGCAGGAGAGAGGAAGAAATTACAACACTGAGACAAAATGCACTATAGGAAATAATCCTATAAACCATTCACAGCATCTATAGTGCATGTATAATTAAGAATATAGTGTTGTTCAACAAGATTTTTTTCTTCAAAGGATTTTTATTTTGCTTTTTCCAAACACATGATATCAAAACATGATATCGAACTCCATCTTCGATTAAATTTAAAATCTGCCCATGGATTCAGATAAGATTTTCCTTAATATGTATTAAATCATACACAATATATGACATTAGACCTTAACTAATCTTACATATGTATTAACGTATTAATAATCACTATCGCTGTACTGTGTAAGCCATATAAGCATTACCACTTTAAAACCAAAAACACACCTTGCTGTCTCCTGAGGGAAAAATGGCTCTCAGGATCTCTCGGTCCTCCCTCATTTTCTCAAACTCTTTCTCCAGAGCGCTCTGCACGTGTGCGTTGGTCATCACTTCCTTCAACACGTCCTCCTGTAGCGTGCGCCGAAGGGCTCGCTCGTTAGTGCAGTCAAACCTGAACCTGGTGGATTGATAAGAAGAAAAAATATAAAAAATAGGTCAAAATGTCAAATTACTTGGAAAGACGGGATTTGAGGCTTAATGAAACAATCCATGATTAGAAATAATTTTGTGTGACAATCACCACAATTAATTTTTAATTTATACATGTTTGCATTTTAAGGTGGAAAATGTAATTTCTCTATAGTCCTGTAGAGGGTGCTCTAAACTAGTCAAAAAAACAAAAAGTTAAATTTATAAAATTGTGATGCTTACAGAATCGCAACACAAATTGAATCGACACCGGAGTAAAATATTGTGATAGTGATGGAGTGGAGCGCCCCCTGGTGACTGACATGTCTAATAACGATGTGATTACTCACTTTTTCTCAAACGCTTTGTGGGACGGTTTAAGCGTGGCCATGTTCTGGAACTCGACGGCCTCTCCTGCCAGGCCATCCTCTCCGTATCTCAGCTGGACCACCTGGTTAATAGAGTTCCTCACTGTGGCGTCGTATTTCACCATAACCGACTCCATAGACTTGATCAGACGGCGCTGGATATAACCTGAGAGAAGCCAAATAAACAAATACAAAGAGATCACTATGGAGGTCTTCGATTCAGTTACACACACGCCTCTACGAATGCTTTTGTTCCTTACCCGTCTCGGCTGTTTTCACAGCCGTATCGATAAGACCCTCTCTTCCTCCCATGGCGTGGAAAAAGAACTCCGTGGGCGTCAGACCGGCGAGGTACGAATTCTCTACAAACCCCCTACTCTCAGGACCGTAATCATCCTTGATGAAGTGAGGAAGAGTGCGGTGCTTGAAGCCGAATGGGATTCGTTTACCCTCAACGTTCTGCTGCCCCACCACGGCAATAACCTGAGTAAAAAACAAACGCCTCGTTACTCATTTCAGAAAGTGTATATACAAAGAAAAAGAAAAAAATTTTGAAACTCAGACAAATAAAGCCGATAACTTTTACATAGTTACAAGTAATTTCCAGTGGAAAATAAAAATAAATAAAAATGACCAAGACGTCCACTTAATGGACAAAGTCTCACCTGTGAGATGTTAATCTTGGAGCCCTTGGACCCGGCCACCACCATGGATTTGAAGTTGTTGTACTCGGACAGGGACTTCTGAGCGGAAGATCCTGTCTTGTCTCGAGCGTCATTCAGGATACGGTTCACCTGGTTTTCAAAGGTCTGTCTCAGAGTGTTACCGGGAGTAGGCTCCAGTTCGTTGTTGTGAGCTTTCTCAATGACCTGAAGAAAAAAAAACAGTGATTAGGTTTGGCTGAAAGCTTTAAAGCTCGAGGTAGTACCATGGACACGGATCTGGAAAAGCAGCTCTGTGCGTTTGCGATTGCATAAAGTGGCCAGCAGGGGGCTCCAAAACCAGCTTCACAAATACAATCAAAATTTCACAATTTATAAACTATGGCTAAATGAATTAAAATTGAAAATAAAAACAAAATATTAAAAAGACTTCATTTCGAAGGAGTAGATAGTAGAATAGTCAGGATGATTCCTTGTGAAAATATTAAAATCCTTTAAAATAGATTCTTTATTGGTTGCTTAAATCACTAAGATGTACTTTTTAAATGTCCGACAAGTATTTCAGATTTCCAAAAAATAAATAAATCACAGATTTGACCTTAACATGATGTTTTTATTGGTTCACTGAACATTTAATAACTGATAGTCCAAAATCATGTTTTAGTAGAGCTCTACATGAAACCCATGATGTTTCCCCCTCTGTGGGCCTTTATATGATCAAAATTTAACTGTGTGGACTCGTAAATCAGGTCCTGAGGTAAAAACAAAATGTATGTATATACAAAACTCACTCACCTCTATCACATCTTGCTTGGCCTTCTTGATGGTGTTCTGAATGTCAAGATAAGTCTTTGCATCAGCGATAGAGTCACCAATACCAATAGAGTGACCTATAAATGTGGGGGGGGGGGGGGAATACAGGACTTTATTCTTTTTATCCTAAAAAAAAATAATAATAAAACATTGCAAATGATAAACATTATTAAAATCTATTAGTGCTGCGTCACTAATGAAACCTCACCCTCGATGAGCAGCCAGTTGTTGACGACAGTCTGAATGTTTGAATAGAAGAGACGGGTGATGTCATGACCCATCTCAAGGTAGGAGATGTGGACGAGGGAACCGGCGGAGGTCCCGAGGGACTTCTTACACAGGATGCCCATGATCAGCTCTCCGTTCTCCACGATCACCTGCAACAAAGGAACAGTGGCGTCACAGAGGCTCATCATCAGAACGCAGTTGACGATATATAGAATATAAAACTTTTTTTGGCAATTAATCTTTAAGATTCTCTTGCCTATTAGAAAGACGTACGTAGTAGAATCATTTCAGGAGGATTTGTGAAAATATCAAACAACCTTTTAATCAACCCTGGAATAACCCTTAAATAGAACCTTTAACGGTTCTTTATAAGATCTAAATTAACGAGTGGAGCCCAACGGATGAGACGCACCTTCGTGTCTCCTGGAGAGATGTGCTTATACGGGCCGCTGTCCTCGTCATCCGGATGCGTGCTGTGTGTACGGATCACGTTGATGTGACCTGGAATGATCAAGCTGAAGATCTGCTTGCCGGTCCACAACGGGCGTGGCTTTAAGATGGCCGGCTGCGGTACTTTGCCGTCCCAGGAGGACAGGAACATCAGCAGGTTCATCACTTCGTCCTGATCGGAGAAATTAGAAAAAGCACTTTTAGTGAGAAAAATAAATTTCCGTGTTATTCGTCACGAAAGAGTCAGACTGATACGCACCCTCTCCAAGAAGACGTCTCGCTTGGTGAATTTGCGCACGGCGGTGAGCGTGTCCTGCACGATACCCATGACGGGTCTGTTGGACTGGGGTGTGACGATCATACGCGGCACCATGGCCAGCTCCTGGATCTCGGCTCGCGTCTCGAGCGACTGGGGCAGGTGCAGGTTCATCTCGTCTCCGTCGAAGTCGGCGTTGTACGGAGTCGTTACGCTGTATGAGGAAGGAGATCCGAGATTTATTCTGCTTATTCATCAATTTCAATAATGCGCACTAGATGGAAAGGTTATTATGCATTGAAAGGTGCAGTAACTAGTAGAAGGCTTTCTATACATTTTTATCAACAATGAGAGCTATAAAGATATATAAAATACAACATCAAAATACAGGGATCTGACCAATGGGCTGGAAAAAATTATAAGTGCTTTGTACGTTGCAATTCACTTCTCGGGCCAGCAGATGGCTCTAGAAACACTAAAGTGTGAAGTAAATTAGATATACCTGAGGTTGAGTCGAAACGTAGACCAAGGCAGGATTCGGACCCTGTGACCCATCATAGACATTTTGTGCAAGGTGGGCTGTCTGTTAAAGATAACGATGTCACCGTCGCACATGTGTCTCTCCACCTGATGAATCAAAGTAAAAACTTAACACTTAAATGTTGAATAAATTATTTAAATAATTTTAATGCTACAAAGCTGCATTACTTTACCTTATAGCCGATCTGAAGGTGAAGGTCACTTGGTTTCGGGTGAAACCGAAGGTCAATTCGGTCTCCGTTATCACGGATGATGTATTTGGCTCCGGGATACTGACTGTTCCCTCTTCGCACGAGCTCCTGGAGTCTGAAATGGGGATACAAGAACTTTGGTTATATGTGAGGTTTCCATAGTTGCGAGTTACCGCAATACAGTAAGTATACAGATTTTTTTTTTTTTCTTTCCCTGATCAAAAGCTTAAAGTCAGTCCGTTTAATTTAGCTTAGTCTATTTTCCGCTAAACGTTTCAAGCTACCCGACATTAACTATAACCTTAACTAATCTTAAGTCAAAAATGTACAAACACACACTGTTTCCCATGAAGTTGGAGTTACCTGTCGATGTTAAATGGTGTGACGATCTCCGGGAAGGTCATGTTAGCAGCGATGGAGCGGGGAACGCCCACCTGGTCGATCTGTAAGTTAGGATCGGGCGTGATGACGGTTCGGGCCGAGAAGTCCACACGCTTCCCCATCAGGTTTCCTCGCACTCTGCCTTCTTTCCCCTTCAGCCTCTGTTTAATGGATTTGAGGGGACGACCGGATTTTTGCATCGCCTGGAAAGAAATGTTCGGATTTATGCTCATCGTGATTTTAGTCATGCCGTCTTTACAGTTCTCGTTTCCAAGCGAAGTCCTTAGGAAATTAACAATTGAAGTCATAACTTAAATAAGCTTGTATCCATTTTGAGATATTTCTACGTTACATTGTGTTTGACAGTACACTCAGTCTGACGGCGTATTTAATATACAAACCGGATTCCAAAAAAGTTGGGACACTAAACAAATTGTGAATAAAAACCGAATGCAATGATGTGGAGATGGCAAATGTCAATATTTTATTCAGAATAGAACATAGATGACAGATCAAAAGTTTAAT
>JAQQZT010000006.1:24559169-24590630 GCA_030068275.1 Clarias platycephalus | reverse complement strand
TGTAAATTGCTCCCATACCTTGGAGGACTTGGGGCGCGCGCTTTTTCCTGCAGACGCTTCTGTAACCGCCATTGCGCATGCGGCTGTGTGTATTTGTGCATCTTGTGGTCGCGCTCCTCAGTAACGTGCGCAGCCCAACTAATCGATAATGGCATTCGTTGACAACGAATATCATTATCGATAATTATAGATTTTATCGATTAGTTGTTGCAGCCCTAATCACGATACCTCTGTGGCGATTTGATATATATTGCGATTCCGTACGTATCACGATTGTGTAAATAATTCTGATTCGATATTGAATGATTTGTTTATTCATTTTTACCATTTTAAGATCTAAAGTTAAAGTACTCTGAGAAAGCGACTAGAAGTCACCGGGTCATCATCATAGACGTGATAATTTGCATATTAATTGATTCATTTGGGTCATTAGTTTACTGAGGTACAAATGAGGGTAGGTGAACGAAGGAAGATTTTATGAAAATAGTAGAGAATAGATTGAAATAAATTTTATAAAGAAAGTATTCATTTGTTTATGCATTTGTTGGGTATAGAACACAAAAAAAAGTAATTGTGAGTTGTAAAGTAAACCGTTATTAGGGATGCTGTATCACAATACTTAGGTGTGGCTGTGATTCTGTAAGATTCACTATTGTGTAAATATCCTAATGTAACTTGGAAGTTTTATACCTGTATTCAAAAGCTTCACAACTGAATTAAACGTGAGGAATTAAATAGCCTGTTCCTTATAGTATTCGTTTTAGATATATATAATATAGCAGCATTTAAACAATACAGACATAAAAGTTAAATTCTACGTTTCTACTCAGCAGCACGTATCTGTCTCAACGTCATCAGTTGTTTGGATGAATGATGATGATGATCAGTGGTTGGATCACAGCCACCATTAATCCAGTCCTAGTATCTTCGTTCCTGGTAATAACAAACAGTAATACACCACACATCTGAATTTTATGGTCAAGAAATATCAGCACTTGTATCCAGTCCATCCCATTACAGGTTTCTGACTTCTGTCCTGTCTTGGTGTCCTATTTTAGTAAAGCTGTGAAATGATCCGCACAGCCGGTTCTCCAGGACCAGGGTTAGTAAACTCCAGGCTACAGGATGATGACGCCAAGGTTCTCACCCTCATTGTAAAAGACCCCTGGCAAGGAAAGCTCAGGATCGCTTCTGGCCTTTATTACTCTTCAATTACAACAAGATGACTATAGATTAACTGTGAAGTGTTTGCGTTAGTAGATGTTAATGGATCATGCTTTCTTTCTAATTAGATAAGCCATCATGATATGACACAAGTTACAGCAGAGCACTAATGTTAAGTATCAAAGTGCTGAATTTAAAACGCTGTCAAATCCTGAAATTATGAATCCTATCAAGAAACCTAGTGAGATTATTTACTGTGATTTAAATCAAGCTTATAAATATCAGATGGCCGCTTCCCTGCCGATATGATGTTGCGCTACTTTGTTTTATTAATTATTTCATTACTAGATTCTCCAGATTAATTACAGTTCTGATTCCCTTCTTCTTTTCTTTCCTTTTCCTCCCCAGACAGGTGAGTTCACTTCATTTTGAAAAGCTTGACACGTCAAAATAAATGTTCTCAGAGACCCGTCTTGTCACTGCACAGCTGGTTATGGAGAACATGCTGAACATGCAAGTTTTTTTTGCAGTTTCCCTACTCTTAAAAAAAAAAAAAACCTGGTTGAGGCAGTCGACTGATTTACAGTCTTTTTTTCTGATAAGTGAGGTGGGGGGAAAAAACACACACAAAAAGAAAACTCCAGACAATACAGTTCTCCATGAATAAGTGGCACTACGTTTATAATCTTGGCAGCGTGATCTAGTCTTAAAATTAATCAACGTTAAAAACATGTGGTGTTAAATTTATGTGCGGTACTGTCATTTGCATGTATCCTAAAAAAATATTTTTAAAAAAAGACACAAGTCTCCGAATGGTTCATTTAGTTTAGAGGAATATTTCGAAGAGTTATTTTGCTGTAAAATATTTTACTCCTCTCGTCATATCGTGAATTCAGCGGCATGTAGCGCTGCGTAGTTTAGTTGTCATTCGCATCGCTGTGGTCTTCTACGAGGCGTCCAAGTTAGGTGCTCAGACTTGAAGCGGATTAAACATAGCTAACGGTTTTCATTTGGACTCGAGGTTTGTGTAGTGAGATTCAGGATGAGTTCAGAGGAACAGGTTGAAAGGTTCGTGTAGCATCGCAGAAAGTTACAAAAATTTCACAAGACGAACTGGAGTGTCAAACCTGATTATAGGTTGAAATCAAACGGGGTGGACTGTAATATTAGATTTATTTTTTATATAGATTGAAGTCTGATCCGTATTGTTGAGCTTCTTATTCAATCCTAAAATATCATAATGTCTAAAATTTTATCATTATCAAATGTTCAAAAACCTCAAGCTCAAATATGTTATAAAAACATGTCTTATTTGGGTATTTCCACGTTTTAGATGTAATAATGTAAAGTAAATGACAGTACAAGGGAGGGAAGTAAAAAATAAAGCTTTCTTAATCAGGTTATGTTGGAGTTTAGGTACTTTACATGGGTGTGTAATGACTTGTGAGTTTTGTACACTCACCTCCAAGCGTAATACTTTTCTCACTATAGTGTTGATCTTTTTAAAGCAAATACGTAACTGTTAAAATGATTACAACATGCTAGGTTTTATTTCATTTGCTGTATCCAGAGATTGTTAACTTAGGAAATATACGACTAACAGTATTTATACTGCTTTCTCTAGCGCCACAGCAACTGATTTAATTTCTCTGTGTATTTTCAAACCATGTTCATTTAATTTCAGAATAAATGTTCACTTTTACAGCACATCTGTCCTGTGTGTGTGCTCTTTTCTCCTGGTTATATTACCAGTGTGATGTTAATCCTCCTCTCACACGTACAGTAGATCTCACACAGAGCGCCACCGTGTGGCAGACAGCGGGATTCTGTTGCACAACCTCAGAGCCTCCTCTGCTGGAGCTCAGCCGCTACTGCCGGTGTTATTCAGTCCGGGCCTGTCATGGTACGACTTTTAATGTGGTTTGGAGATGAGCGTAAAACTTGAAACACGTCCTCGTCGTACAAGAACATGAGTAAACATGACGGTGCTGTTTACTCGGGGATTGAAATGAAGATTCGGCGATCAGGAAGTTCTGTACCATTTATAGGATTAATGTGGATTAGGAGTGTGTTTGTTTTAGTGGCTTAATTTTTAACATGTCTGTGCTTGGAAAGCTGTGAGATACACGCCGTGTGAGAAGCAGGAAATTATCACGAACTGACAGACGACTTATTAAAATGAACACTTTGTGGTTAACGATTGCGTAGAGACATGGCACTTATTAAACAGTTTAAATTTTTTTTTTTAAAGAAAATGACTGTTTTAATCTCGCCCTAAACTCAGCCATGATTTAATCTGTAAACAAAACCTGATGCTTGGTTTGCGGATATGAAGAAGAAGAAGAAGAAGAAGGAAAAAAAACAGCTGTATTGGAACATTTTGTTCTTGTTGAGGTTCATATCTTAAGAAGCAGAAGAAAGAATCTCACATGTACGGTGTACGTCTGAATGTTGGCCTTTTTTTGTTTAATTATGTTTAAACCCACTTTAAAACCAAAATATCTCAGGATTTCATGTAAGGCTGCATTTATTTCTCTTGCTATTTTTTCAGGTCTAGTCTCTGAATGAAAAGCAAAAGTACTCTGCTTTTTCTCACTCACTTGACGATTCCTTTTGGCTCATATTTCAAACTCGGTCAGGTTTCTTCCCCACCGTAACGTCACACACACACACTAAGGTCAGCATTGTGCTTAAAAAGACAGATCCCTGTTAGTCACACTGTAGGCATGCACATAGTAAACGCATTGAGTATTTCTAAATGCTTGTGTGCTAATGTTTTTGAAATTCTCATACCATGATACACTTAAAAATATATATATATTTTTCGATATAACATGCAATGCGACTAGTGTATTTACTTGTTTTCTCGTTTTAAATAAACAGCCGCTAAAGGAATGAATGTGTGATTATTGCTTGTGATGCGTTATAAACATTAAATCTATAACCAATGCAATGTGTAAATGATTATATTGCATGCATAAGAATTTAAATTTAATAATAATAATGCAATTTTAGTTTAATTAGTACATTACCCGTTTCGCTACTGTCGTGACTGTGACATGTTTATAGTATGACAAAAGGTGATGTCGCTGTTATGTCACAGTATGCCGTAAAAGGTGATGTCGCTGCCCACTGAACTACCTGCACAAATACACGAGGCCACAAACTATTTGTTTTTAAATAGTATATAAAATAAATGGTGTGAAATCAGCGAATAAGCGGACGTCCTCATCCGAGTGCTGAAAATTGGTGGAGATTGTTTTGAAGTGATTTCAGTTTATATAATTTGTTAACCACACCAAGACGAGTTAAAAACTTTTTTGGAAAGTTTCATTAATCATATTTTTTTAAATAATATATAGTTATACTGAAATATATAAAAAAGTTGATCCTAACCTACAGATATATTGGGACATACTGTAATGTTTTTTTTTTTGGTTTGTTTAAATAAATGACAAAGTAGTTTATAGGGTGGATCAATGTACATGTGCACAAACACTGTCGATATCTTTCACACAATCTTGCAAGTGAAGATGTTACTTGGTGGTATTAGGAGAGCTGGTGGTGTAAACACACACACCTCTCTCTCTCGCACACAGGAAAAGGAAGTTTACCCTGTGACTTTCGCATGTACCCTGTGATGAGGTTCTAACTATAGTGATGACTTTTGAGAATAAAGTTCAGCTTTATTCTTACTTGAAAACTGCAATCTGTGTGGGTTTAAAATAAAAGTTAAACTGGTCACTATTATTCCCCGTGTCCAATCACTCATCATTATTATTCCCAGTGTTCAGTCAGGTCACTCATCATTAATATTCCCTGTATTTAATAACTGGTCATCATTGTTCCTGATGTCCAATCACTGATCACGGTTGGTATGAAGGAAGGATTTATTATTATTATTTAAATTTTTTTACATTTATGCTTTGGAAACATTAAAGCATCAAACATAAAAAAAATCAAATTTTTCTGGAGCAGCTTGCACTGAGCGTTTGAGGACTGAGAGTCTTGCTCTGGACCACAACAGTGGTGGGATGTAAACACACAACGTCGAAAGCAGAAGTCCACTGTCTTTAAACACTTGAGCTACTGCGGAAATCAAAAGCGAAAGTAAGTAAATAGTGTGAAAGAATCGTGTTTGAAAAACGATGAAATTCCTATCAGATGAGAAAAATGAATCAGGGAAAGAATCGCACGTGAAAATAAACAAATCATGTAAATAAATCAGTTTTAAAGATTTTATTGTACATAATTAAGGAAGGACTTGATGCTCGCACTGTATTTACTCACTTACAGTCAATGAATAATGTCAAGGAATAAGCTGATTTATCAGAACCTGCTTTAATGATACCTAAAGCAGTCAGTTCATATTTGTTTGAAGTGTAATTTATCATTTTGTGTTTTCATAATCTGAGGTGTAGGACAGGAGCAGGGGCGGTGCCGTGGGTTAGAACTCTGGTTAGTGATTCACAGATTAACTAGCATGTCTAAAAACGTCCAAGGTCACTAAACTGTACGTCTCATATACGTATACCAGAGGTTGTGGTTCAGATTCTGAACTTAAATCAAAGTATTTCAGTTTCGGTTTTTAGCAAAAGCCTGACGAGTTCACTGGCAATTTGAGTGACCTTTAAACTGGTTTGCATATTTGAGAACATTATGTTTTGGGGTTATGATCCCAACATTTACAGTAACACAGCTGACAGTAACACAGCTGACGATGTCTTAAAAAAAAGAGAGAGAAAGAAAAAAAAAAAGGTGAAATATGCGGTCTGGATTGTTTTGGTGGGTTTCTGAGAACAGTGTGCTGCAGTTACAAGAAAAGTACAAGCTCTTCCTGCAGGAACTGCATGTCCCCTAGTGATGTCATTAGCAGCGTGTGTGTGCGCGCGCGCGTGTTGGTGTATGTGTGTGTGTGTGTGTGTGTGTAGGCCCAGAACATGAAGATGGCCACTAGGGGGGAAAGAGAATCGTGTGGTTTAACCTGCAATCCGCTGAGCTTTTCACCGCTGACTATCCGACATGTTGACTTTTAATCATCGGAGTTCATCCTGTTCATCAGTTCATCCTGCGTGCGCTGAAGATTTCTTCTATAATTACAGCTTTCAGATGCTAATTCATTTCATAAGTCAAAGAAAAAGCAATTATTCTCCCCAGCTATAACCGATCCCTATTTAATAAACTACACATGCAGAACAGGTTTCCATGTTGAACTGGACGGCATCACAGATTCGGATCATTAATTACATTTTCTCTACTTTTTATTCGTATTAAATTGTTATTTTTAATACCGTAATGCAGTACTCTGCAAACCACAATATGCTTTCAAGTACTTATTTAGTCTTGCTTTTTTAGGGCATTTTTGTGCCATTTTTAGATTTACAAACTTTTTTATAACTTTTTTTTTTTTTACAAACCACAAATATGACACTAAAATGTTGTTTGCCGGTACAGAAAGTAACATATTACATAACAGCCCACAGTTCAGGCCGAAAAACATGCAGGCTGTCAGGAATTCACTGAGTCAAAGTCTCTGGAGTCATCTGATTGAATCTTTTTTTTTTATGGCTGTCTGATCGCACAAATCGGACGTTTTTCAGAGTCGCTTTTGTATCTTGTCCTAGAGTGAATATACTGTATTTCCGATATGTGGTCATGTGACTTTTCCCCTCTGCGCATGTGTGAAGCGCTCGCTGATGTCATCAGTCAGAACCCCGGGTGTATTTTTGCTAAAATTGCATCTATTGTTTGTAACGAATGAGACGTATCGATGTTCGCGTCCACATTACCGTCATTTAGAATTATGAATATGAACCGTCATAACATGCAAATTTAATCTGACAAAAAAAAAAATCAGAATCAGGTTATTAGGATTGTAATATGAACAAAGCTCAAAAGAGCCTTAAAAATACATTCTAATTTTTCCTCTAAAAGACCAGAGAGATGTGCCGTCCACCAGATATTTGCTCTGCTTACCCTATTACTGTTTCCCATTTTATTAATTTCTCTGTTTCTCATTTATTCATTAGTGTAGAAATAGTGCCTAAGAATTTTTGCATAATACTTTATAAATCAAACAAACAACAAAAAAAACATCTAAAATGCATCATTCTGTTTGATTTCATCTCTTAGACGGCAAAGAGAAAAGAATTTAAATAATAAAATAATAAAGGTTCTTAGTTTTGTTTGTTTATTCATGAACTGCATTTCATACATTTAAACGTATTAATATTTCTTTATTAAACTTTTTACATTTTATATCAAAACAGTAATATACAAGTGCAATATCCGAAAAATTTAATTACTGCAAAAAAGTTTATTTAATAAAAAATGTGAAACTCTCATATATTCTATATTTATTGCACATGAAACAAAATATTACAAGCCTTTTTATTTCTGGTTTTCAATTTGTTGATTACGGCTCATGGAAATAAAAAATCTCAAATTATTAAGATATTTAGTTTGAGTTTGTATCTGTTATTGTATCTGTTTATGTTGTGGAACCTTCATGAAACAAGTTAGTTCCTGTTCTCACTTATGTTATAGCAGCTATAATCAGTTATTCCCTCACCAACTTCTCTTTATTCACTCTTCATGTTACCAAGAATCAAATATTCCTTAAAGTTAGAAGTAGGATTCACTATAATTTGCAGATAGTACGTTTAACATTTATGCGCCTCAAATTGGCATCAAATTTTTGTCTAAGAGCTGAAATCATGCATTAATGTTATTGTTATTGTTAAATTTGACTAAACAGATGCTGAAGAGACCACATCTGGATTTGTACATGGGTTACAACATAAGTATTCCATATTC
Organism: Clarias platycephalus; assembly: GCA_030068275.1. Classification (NCBI taxonomy): domain Eukaryota; kingdom Metazoa; phylum Chordata; class Actinopteri; order Siluriformes; family Clariidae; genus Clarias; species Clarias platycephalus. Next base: position 24,582,650 of record JAQQZT010000006.1, on the reverse strand, counting down.
TTCATTCTTCTAACCGTTTTGTTGTGTGGAAAAAATGTGGAATTTGAAAAGCCATTCAGTTCAAAGATATTTTGGTGTCACTATACGCGTTGTGTACCTTATACATTTACCTCACTATTAAACCTGATCAGTGTCTTCAAACTAGAAGAAGTTTGTCAGAAAAGTTGTGCATTAAGTCCTTGACTTACGAATGGATGCCGTTCCTGGAGCAGGTTTGTAAGTCAGATTCGTTCGTAAGTCCAACAAAGTGAGTCTTATACACCTTTAACACAAATATACAATGTAAAGCATAAAAAAAAAACCCCACAGGTTTGGTGTTTTGGTACTGCATGGTACTCTTGCGAGACTCCGCCATTAATTCGTGAGGGGAATCTTGGGGACGCAGCGTGGTCAGCTGACCTCATTTAAAAGGGAAGACCTATAAAGCGCAGTAAACGATAATTAATGAAACAAAGAGTATTTGGTGTGACGACACTTTGAAGAGCCTTTAGTCTCAGGTACGTTTTGTGGAGTTTTATAAGATAATTAGCAACTATTAGCATCCTCCAGAAACACTCGCAGTTCTTCTGAGGACTTGCTGTCGCACCTGCTTTTTTTTGGCATGCAAAACTTTCATTTTTCTTTTTTTCTTTTTTTTGGTCTAAAAAGTGGTCACTACGCTGCTTACTTTTCTGGCATACAAATAGTTTTTCTATAACTTTTAATTATGAGATAGAACCCTAAAAACAATCTATAACAAAGTTTGCCAATATAAAATGTGCCTACGACCTTTGCTCAGGGCTGTATTTTACCTTTTTGTTTTCCCTGTGTGTGAGGTTCATGGGAAAAAAACATTGTGTGTGTATATGTGTGTAAAGATATGTATATATTCTGGTGCATATAAAGGGTTGTGAAATTCCGCATACAATTTTAATTGTACCGCGTAGAGGCTCATCTATGAAAAGTTTTCACACTGTTCCAGAAGGCGTCGTCCATCCTGGCATCTCTCCGTCTGTTTTTTTTTTCATTTTTTTTTTTCATCTCAGCACTGTCATCACGCCCCCACCGTAAACATGCGGCGTGTCCGTGTCTGTCTCTTGCCCACCTTCCACTGCCCCCTCAGTTCTTTAGCTCTTGTCCGTTTGTGCTGCTCTTCACTGGCTTGCTGCCATACGGCCCTGACCATCTGCCTCCTTCTTTCTGTCTTTTTCTCTGTCTCTGTCTCTCTCTCTGTCTGTCTGTCTCTTGCTGTCTTCCTATTTCCTTTACTCTCTCTCTCTCTCTCTCTCTCTCTCTCTCTCTAACCCCCCTTTCCCGTCCCTTCCCCTCCCTGCATGGCAGTTCACGCTGTTTTTCTCTCGGCAATTCTGGGAGAGGGATCTATTTAAAGAGGCATGACAGGAAGGAAAGCCTGAGCCTGCTGATGATGCACTGAAAACCGTACAGCAGATTAAAAGCAAATACATAGCGTAGAACGCTTCGCTGTCGAATAAAGCGAGCCGTTCTGGCCTTGTACGCGTTTGCGCTCCTTTCTCTCATCTTCCTCATAACCTTCAGTCTTATCTGCTGTTCACCTCCCGCCCGTCGTGACTCACTCGCTCGTCTGAACAGTCTGCACTGAAAACAAGGCGTTCACGCCTCACCCCAATCCAGTCTCACACACGAACAAGCTGTCCTCTCTCTCTCTCTCTCTCTCTCTCTCTCTCAGCATGCCTGGTACAGCACGCCTGATTCGAGGCCGTCAGATGAAGAAGCTAATTAATTTGATTTAGCCGTTCTTTCCCTGGCAGTGGGAAAAACACCCCCTCCTGCCGATTAGGCGCCCCTCCCGGTGGATTTTCCATCCTCTCTCTCTCTCTCTCTCTCTCTCTCTCTCTCTGTGTCTCACACCTCTTTCCCGTTGCACCCTTCTTTTTTGAGATTTTTTATTTTTTAGCTGCGTCAGTTATTGATATAGTCACTCCCTTATCGATATAATTATTTAATTTGAGTTCACGCTTGTCTTACCGTGGTACACTCTGGTGTTTATAGTAAAGAAAACTATGATAGCTAATAGACGCCAACATCGTTCCGCGTAGTAACTGCGTAGTTCCTTGCACATACAACCCTGATACTATTATGTTTATTACACATCTAACCTCATCCATAACATGTTTATTACACCTTCAACCCTGACACCCCTGACACTGTACTGGGTCGGAACCCCCTTTTTGCCTTTAGAACTGCCTTAATTCTTGATGCCGTAGATTCAACAAGGTGCCGGAAACGTCCCTTAGAGATGATGCTACTGTATGTATTGACGTCACGGCATCAGGCAGTCGCTGCAGATTTGTCAGGTGCACGTCCATGATGTGAATCTCCCGTTCCACCACATCCCAAAGCTGCTCTACCGGACTGAGATCTGGTGACTGTGGAGGCTGTGTGAGTACAGTGACCTCAGTCTCATGTTCAAGAAACCAATTTGAGATGCTTTTAGCTTTGTCACATGAGCGATAAAGGGATAGACACGGTCATCAACAATGATCATGGAGCATTTAAATGTGGCATTTATGTGGCATGTGGCATTTAAACCATGCTCAATTGGAATTTCAGGGCCCAATTTTTTCATGCTAAAAAAAATGTCTTCCCCACACCATTACACCATCAGCAACCGTTAATACAAGACGGGATGGATCCGTGCCTTCATGTTGTCTCCGCTCTGATATCGAGACTCGGAGAATATCGAGAATCTTCCCAGGCGGCGTTTTCCAATATTTGCTTGGCCAGTTTTGGAGAGCCCATGTGAACGTGTCTTTGCTGACGGGAGCGGCACCCGGTGAGGTCAGAGATGCTCATCGACATACTTTCTATCAGCTCGAACCGTTCTCCTCTGACCTCTGGCGTCAGTAGGGCTTTGTCACCCAGAGAACTGCCCTCACTGCATATTTACAAACCCCTCTCTCTAAACCCAAGAGATGGTTGTATATGTGATCGGCTGATTTGCATTAAAGTGAACAGATGAACAGGTGTACCTAATAAAGTGGCCGGTGGCTATGTTTATTGCACATCAAACTCTCGAACTAATATGTTTGTTACAAAACTAACCCAGGCACCAACATGTTTATTACACATCAAACCCCAACTCTAATATTTAATACACGGCTAACCCTGATAATAAGAGGTTTATTACATTTCTCATGGTGATAATAATAATAATAATAATAATAATAATACACTGATTTATTACTAGTAAATCGATATTAATAACGGTACAGCCAAAGACCATCACATTTATTCTATTAAAAAAACACATAATAATTGGTTTATTACACATGTAATTCTGGTACTAATAAATGATTACATTTGTATCAGTTTGTTATGTATTTAATGCTGACACTAATATGTTTATTACTCATATATGAGCATGATACTTGCACATTAATTACCTATGTTGATATTGTTAAATATTTAATTATAATATAAAGTAAGTAATTATATCTTCAACCGTGATAACGATCCTTAGTTACTACTCAGATAGTTTTTAAAACTTATTTAACCTTGGCTGCAGCAAACTTTTTTTGTGATAAATCTATCAGTTGAACCAACCACATATTTTCCTTAATAACCTTTTGAGGTTTTTATTTAATTAAATTTTTATAATGTAATTTTATTTTATTATTGTATTTTATTTTTATTTATTTATTTATTTTATTCATTCTTTTATTTATTTATTAATTTTTTTTTGGGGGGGGGGGTACTTCAAACTTTTGTTAACTTGCTAATAAAAAAGAACCATAACTCTTGTAAAAAATATATATATAAAAAAAAAAAGGTTACTTCACAAACCCAAAGTTTTTTTTATGTATTAAACATTTCTTTTATTATTTATAGGCCTATCAACTGTAATTTTTCCGAAATGGTTCTTAATTTTTTACTTTTTTTTTTACCATGAAATGTATGAATAAAGAAACTGCGGTTTTTACCATTAATACTTCAAACGTTGATGTTTATGCAGTGCAGGCCTAATTAGAAATGATGTTTATTAGATTTCCCCATTAATTACCTTAGAGAACAAACTGCTCACAACTTACAAATGCACAGGAACGTAGCATAGCCAGACTAGCCGTTAGCATCTGCTCTAGAGATCCTTCTTTTCAGTTCTTGTCTGGAACACAACAGATCAGAGCTCATCTCCTGCATCCAGGCAGCGATGCTAACCAACAATCAGACAAAACACACAGTCTGATAAATATTTACGCTGCCGTCTCGTCGTTTTGAGGTCAGACCGTATCGGGATGCTCTGGGATTTCTTTTGAGACGCAGCAGTTTTCTGAGATCAGGTTTACACGGCGCATAGCGCACAGAGCACCGTTTGTATTCAGTGCTTATTTTATTATTCAGCAATAATAATTATATTTCTAACTAACAGATTTAGTGTTTATTCATTTTAATCTCACTGGTCGTACAGTTGTTATGTAACAACAACAACAACACAGAGTGTATGTTTATTCCATAGTCCTGGGTATAATGTACAGTATGTAGTTTTATAAGGAAATGAGCTGCTTAGTTTTACTGAACATCCTGCAGAACCAGCCGCAGTCCTTCTGAGGAGTCTGTCACAAAACCCAGTGAGGTGTTCACTTTTTTTCTTTCTTTTTTAAAGTACTCTTTTACATAATATACTGCTTTCATTTCTAGCCTACAGATATGTTCCTGTAAGATTACAATTTTTTCCAGTAATGCTAATGCTTGGAAATGTCTGTACAGACTTAATAATGAAGTCATAAAATAAACATGTATAACTTGATGCATAAGACTTTTGCACAGTGCTCTATATACAGTAGATACTACATTTGAAATGCGATATGAGACAATACCATTTATAACTGATGTTGCTTTACATATGATCCGTCCTGGTTTCTCTCTGCGCACAAACCTGGTGTTTACAACGTGTGTGCACTTGTGCTGCCTTGTGAAAATATCCGAGCCCAAACCGATACCATTTATTAGTAAAAGCAATAAAGTGCTTGGTGCACTCATAGAGAGAGAGAGAGAGAAAAAATATATGTACTGTATGTGTATATTCGAATATACTGTATATACTGTATATTCCTACATTTTGGTGAGTTTGTATGTACGAGATGCCGAGACCTCCTTAATATCTGTGTTAAAGTGCTCTGACTAATGAGTCAACTAGCAAAGGTTAGCTGTACAGTAAGTCTCCATACTGCATCCCCAAGCTGAGATCAAACTTAATTAGTGTATGGCTATGAATAAATAAATTATAATCGCATACGGTCTTTTATACAACTTTTTTAATATTATGTATACATAATACACAAATTAACCAAGACGATAGCGTTTCAAGCAGTAATTAAATATGTACTGTATTTGGAGAAACATTAACTACTCTGTCAAAGCAAGCAGGCATGTTGTTACTGTTGTTCTGTTTAGTATTTTTATTTATGTGATGTGTTGGATGCTGTTCAGACCAATCTGTGATTGCTTCTGAGAACAACGTGTTTTTTTTTATTTCATATAATCTTATTTTGATTTGTTTACAGTTTTGTTTAAATAATATAAACTTTATTGTGCATAGATGTCGCAGCAGGTTTCATACAGGAAACGAAACCCTGTCTTTGCATTTTATTTTGAGCACGGTCCGTTTTAACGAACGTCTTTGCAACATCTCACACGTGGCTTTGACTTCGGCTTACGACCTTCGCCCACTTTGTAGAAAACATACCTAGCATGCCTAAGAAAAATACCGAGATGTGATGCTTGGCCGATATCCTCCAACCCCGTTACCATATTTAACAATGATGGTGCATTTGTTAGATAGTCATTGAGGATATCAAGGCACGTTTACTACAGTCTGTCATGTCTGTATTTATTACATAACACAAATATGTTTATAACAGATTGAATCATATAATGCTTGAATGGGTTTGCTATGGAACCTGCTTACTTATGAGAGCCGGCATTTAAAAAAGGGAAATAAACTCAGGTAGGATGACTCTATGGCATTTATGTTTGATGAGTAAAGTCAAGAAAAATGTGGAGCCGAGTGAACCGATGTTCAGTACGGGAACTCATGTTGGTGTTGTAATATCATTGAAATTGTTTGTTTGTGGAACTGTACCATCGTGTCCAGTGGAAAAGGATTTTAATAAGAACATTTACATTTTCAGGCCTCACATGTCCACCTACACTCACTCACACACACACACACACACACACACACGCTGACAGTGACGCACTCATCACTCCCCTCATCCCCCAAACCTTCCCAGGAGTGTGTGTGTGTGTGTGTGTGTGTGTGCACATGTCCATGTGTGTGTGTGTGTGTCTCTCTCTCTCCAGATGTCCCAGGCTCTTTGTTGCCTTGGAGATTCAGCTGGCCACGGCTCGCTCATTAGTGTCCACTGATCCATATGTCATACTGAAGATAGCCTTTGATCAGCCCCGAACGCGGGAACGTTCACCCGAGTCGTGTTCACAAAACTACGACACGATCTTCTCCGTGACCAGCTGAGGAATAATAAACATTGTCAGATACGTTCAGAGAGAGAGAGAGAGAGCGTTTGTTTTGGACTCCATTAGCACTTTACAGACTAAAGCCAAGCAAGTTTTCTTTTATTTACAGCCAGAGAAAAAGGCATCTAAACAGTACAAAAAGGCTTTTCTGCTAAACTACACCATAGAGCCCAGTGGTTTATTTACAGTTCCACTGAATAAGAAAAAAATTGCTTTGTAGCTTCACTTAGTTTCTTTTGTTTATCTACAATAAATAGTTAATTAAAAACATTTAAAAAACTTCTTAGAACATAAAAAAAAAGATATGAACATATATATACTGTACATATATAAAGTTTTCACACTTGTTTGTCAAGTCTGAATTTATAATTTTGGTTTGTTTGGTGTTTGTTTTAAATTCGCATTGTAAAATTAAATAAACAAACATTGGCTGTTGAGCGTACGGAGCTGAAAATATCCTCAGAACATCTATTTATTGGTTAAAAAAAAAAAAAAAAAAAAAAGGTAAGTGTTTTTATAAATGACAAAAATCACCCGAGCTTAAAGAATACAAATCCTGCACTAAATAAAGAATTAGATTTTTACAGGAATAACACAAAAAAAAAAAAATCAAACCCAGCGCTTATTGTTTCTTTTTTGTTCTTTGCTCCGACTCTCCATAATTCCTGCCATTTTGCAGAACTACGGCTCTGTACTTTGGCTCAGTTTATCAGTTTAGTTCAGATGAACAAAAATAGAAAAAAAAAAAATGAAAAAAAACTAATCAATAAAACGCTGCAACTCAAATACATGTCATGTCTGATTCACTTCCTGGACGTCAGTCGACTCAGGGTCATTAGAGTTCGCTTGGAAGCTCCGGGGTTCTCCAACCTGAGCGTGATTGCTGTGTTTCCTTTAGAGGAAGAGAACACACTCATGCTACACTGTATGTAAGTAAAACACTGTATAACCAACTAAAATATTCTGAAAACCTTTAATCACAGATACTAAACACACATGCTAAACTAGCTAGTAAAATGAACCCGTTATCAGATACTGGAATCCCGCTCGCGACACAAGAGCACTTTCAAAGAGCTTGGTATTGAGTTTGGCAGGAGGAGGAGGACATGAGGACATGAGGACATTTTTAAATTGCATTTTAATAAATATTCATAGATTGTGGCATGTTCAATAAACATAAAGGTGTAGCGATGTTCCCAGGCCAATTTATTAGTTTACTGGGCATTACGAAGATATTAAACATTAATTAACGTTCATAAATGATTTAAAGTCTGAGGAACAACGGGAGCTGTAATTACTGAATTATTCATAATAGTTAGTGAGGAATGCTTTAGCATTATTTAACAGTTTAAAATTAACATACTTCATTGTATATATATATATATATATATATATATATATATATATATTTACTCATGATACCAATATGTAAAATCAGGCCACATATTAGAGATCTGTGCAAGGTATATAAAAATAAAAAACAACATTTTATGGATGCTTAAAACCAAATAACTGAATATTAATATTGAGCCAATTTTTTAATATTACTTTTCATGTTTTTGTGCAACAGACAGGAGAAACAACTCGATTCCAAGGAGTCGCAGACGTTATGTAACTTCCAAACTCCTACAGCGACAGTGAAATATCGTTTTGGCACGACACGATCCTGAACTCGATGCACCACCAGAAGCGTTCTTTAAGGATTTCCAGAGCCGCAATCTTCGACAGTTTTTCCAGTTACTTCTCATTTCTGTGGCTGCGCGGCTGCGGCCTCCTCACTTCCACACCCTGAAGAGCAGGACGACTTTGTGGCGAACGAAACACAAACTGATCTGCGCTGCACTTCGCTCGCAGAGTCAACGGCAGCCTGCAGGGAGAGAACACTGGAACATATGTGGCCTGGCACGTACTAAAACCACAAAATCCATACATCAATTGCCGGACACTTGTACCCAGCAGGAGGCACGGTGGAATAAACAGATAAATTGGTCGAGAAAATGAATGAGAAGGAAAAAAAAAAAAAAAAAAAAGAAATGACAAAGTTCCATGAAAAGCCGGCGGGATCATAAGAGCGCCACCCGTTCCAGGCGAGTTCCCATGGAGACAAGGGGCCTGGTACACAATGTGAGGTGAGAAAACGAGGGAGAGCGAAAGGAGGGGAAATAAAGAGAGGGGCAGAGAGGGGATACGCACGGGGATGTGTGCATGTAATGAGGCACACTCGAGAATTAAACGGAAATAAAAGTAGGTGATAGATGTCCAGAGATGTGAAGAGAGAGAGAGAGAGAGCGCGAGAGAGAGAGAGAGAGAGAGAGAAAGGAAAAGCCAAAGGGAAAGCAATTTTGTGTGTTTCCTCTTTATTAAAATGTTTAATCACAAACTGCGCTACGCCGAAATCTGCATTCCCAGACCTAATTCTAGTTACTCGATCTCCTTATGCACTTACGCCAATTTAAAATTCAGTGCCTCCGAAGTATTTATTAAACATGTCGAAAACAGAGCAGATTCAAGTTTTTATTTCATTTCCAGCAAAATGATCACATTTTATTATTATTATTTTTTTTTTTCGATGACTCATCCTGGACCGGTCTTGCGTTTATCCAATTAAAAGCTCACTGGAGTGTAAGTGCCCCGCCCCCTGGGGGGATGGGGGGGGGGGCGGTCTTGCTCTACAGTAGGAGCTCGTTAGCAGTAAACGTTGGTGTTCAGGGACACATCTGATCATTATGATCTATACAGATTTTCACTTGCTCATACACGTTTCCATCATTTACTTTCGTTTTGTGAAGCTGCTTTGAGCCCATGACCATTGTTAAAAGCACTTTATTAAATAATAATCAAATTGAATTGAATTGAATTTAGTGGTTGGAGAGCTTTTCACTCCCGCACATTGTTTTACAAACTTGGTAGCTAGGAGTTTATTCATTTGGGAGTGGGCGGAGTTTTAAGGGCGGAGAATTTGTTGAAAAGTCAGATTTGTCCCATGTTTCATTTTTTCAAATCAGTGCTTTTCCAATTTTTTTTTACTTGATGTAGGTGAAAAAAAAATGTCTTGTTAAAAACGTTTTGTACTATGTATGTATGTATGTATGTGAAACTTTAATGTTAATAAACTTTTCCTTGTTCTCTGTAGTTTAATTAGTTTGCTAAGTTGTTTAGATTAGTTGGAGGATTTTTACATTTTGCAAATGTAAAAATCGTTTGACTTTATTATTTTGTTTGGTAATTATTGTCTTCAGACAGACAGATAGACAGATAGATAGATAGACAGAGTACTTTATTTACCCCAACAGGAAGTTGTATCGTTACAGCAGCCAGTTCACAGATTATACAACAAGTAAGCAACAATAAAGAATTGCAGTGACGAAAAGTAAAAAAAAAAAAAAAAAATCACTCCATTTCCATTCACTTTATTCACTCACTCCATCATTCTGCGGCGCTTATTCTGTGTACAGGGTTGCGCAAGGCCTGGAGCCTATCCTGGGGCACAAGGCGGGGTTCACCTTGAACAGGGTGCCGATCCATAGTTTAATTCAGGTGAGAATTCAGGCACACACTCACTCACTACGGGCAAAAAAACCAGTTAGTCAACCTTGCATGTCTTTGGACTGTAGGAGGAAACCAGTGTCCGCGGAGGAAACCCAGCAAGTAAAGGGAGAACATGCAATCTCCACACACACACACACACACACACACACACACACACACACCGCGAGGTGAAAACCGAACCCTTGACCCTGGTGGTGTGAGGCCACAGTGCTAAACTCGATGCACCACACCACACCGTGCTGCATGTCGTCTTTTAAAATGATTATTACTCGCTGTTGTATGAATCACTCAAGCATTTCTACACACCCATCATTTCCTGTTTCAAAAGAAAATCCATCAACCTACAGAATCAAATCCTGGTGCTCAAGCGTGATTTAAACTGGAAATTAAATAAAAACGAAACAGGACGTAGCTGAATGCGAAAGCAAAAGGCAAAAAAAACTAACCAGAGTCGAGATTGATGCAAGATGCGTCGAAGCAAGAAAGCCTCGTGCAGCCAATTATCAGGAGGCGCTGATATTTTCCTAGAACTCGCACATGTCTGAACACAGCACAGCATTCCCAGGAGAGAGTCTGTGACTCTGACACTCACCTGAACACTACACTAGTTCAACTTGTTCACACTCAGCAGTAATCAGCTGTTTATTTGTTTCTTTTTCATAACTGTTTATATTTCCCTATTTTAAGGCCATTCTAGTTTACATTATTTGTCAATTTTTACACATACACACCTATATAGGTCCAGCATCGTCTCCCTCATAGCGATGAATTTATCGATAAGTCATTTTGTACACTGGGCTTCATTACAGCCAAACAGTTTCGTGTAAATCCGGATATAAACCTCGCGCTCCGTAATGAGCAAAGTTTGAAAAGCGAAGACGCGAGCGAGAAGCCAGACTCAAAGTGGAACTTCTCCTGTGTGACGCCAGATAGTGGGATTATAATAGTAACAGTAGACAAGCAGCGTGCAGATGAGTGAAAGGTTCTGCCCATGTTGTGTATGACGAGACTTTCATGACTAACATGAACGATCGTGTCTGAGTAAAACACTGACGGAAACGTCGACATTTCTATGTAGATACCTCGACTGCTGCTATGTGTAACTGGCTTTAAATGCAGCGTCTGTTGTTTCCCATATGAGTTTCATAGATACTGTACTGTATATATATATATATATATATATATAGAGGGTGTAACAAGGCCCTAAGTGTGTGTGCGTGCTTTACACAGGTCACCAAACCCAGACTCTGACCTGCGGCCGCTCCTGCAGGAACTTCAAAATATTTACTTGCCTCCTTCGCCTGCCACTCACCATAAACCTGCAGGCCTTTATGGAGGGCAGTAAAGGAGAAGGAAACGAAATACAAAGAGCATGTCCACGCGTACGTCTTCCCCCACTTTGATCCCTCTTTCCTTTCAACTACTTCAGTTCATTTAAAGAGTTCTGCTTTCAGCAAAGTATTGTCTTCTCCCTCTTTCTCTCTCTCTCTCTCTCTCTCTCTCTCCACTCCTTTCTTTTACTCTTTTCCCTTTGTCTATTCTGTGCCCAGTTTTTTTTTTTCTTTTTTTTTCCTGTTGGCATGGCTCCTGTTTGTTTTCAGCCATTTTGGGGACTGGCAGTGCTCGTAACAAACTGCTTAAATGGCGTCCTCTTGCTCTCCCTCTCTCTTTCTCCCTCCCTCGCTTGCTCCCTTGCTCGTTCGCTTGCAACGCTATCACCCGGCTTTGTGTAATACGGGCTACATCGAGCACACGAGCGTGCAGGTATAAAAAAAAAAAAAGAAAAACAATAAATAATAGGGGGGGGGGGGGGGACTTGAATTAAAATGATGAGAGAGGGGTGGGTGATAAAAAATGTAAAAAAGACGATGGGATAGTTGGTGAAACCAGGGGAAAGAAGGAACACCCTGGAATCGTGTGTCCGAGTCAAAGTGAAGTGCAAGAGGGAGAAAGAGTGTGTGGCGAGAGAGCAGGCGAGAGAGAAAAGAAGAGAAGGAGAGAAGGAGGGGGAGATTCGGGAGTGCGAGAGTCGTCCCTGCCCTCCGTCTCTACATAGTGCTGCCTGTGTGAGCGCTGCCTGCGCTCTTTCCTTCACGCGCACACACACACACAAACACACACACTCTCTCTCACACACACACACACACACACACAGGCACAGACAAGCATAGACACACAGAACGAGGGAGGGCGAGAGAGAGAGAGAGAGAGAGAGAGAGAACAGATCGCAGCAGAGATGCAGCAGGAGGTTTTTCGAGGTACGTAGTCTTGTTGTGTGCTTGCCTGGTGGAGAAATGAAGAGACCGTCAGACTATTTTCTCTTTTCTCGTCTTTCTCTTCTTCCTGCGCCCGCGCTCTTCTTCTTCTTCACCACTATCATATCGGCTGTTGTTGGTGTTGTTGTTGTTGTTGTTGTTGTTGTTGTTTGGGTTCTGCGTAGGACACGAGAAGCGAGACGAGAGGAGTGTTGTCCTGTTTGTGTGTGCGCGAGCATGCCTGTGTGCGTGCGTCTGTGCGTATGTGGAAGTGCGACTGTTTGTGTGTGTGAGTGAGTGTGTGTGTGTGGTGCTAAACAAGGCCTGCCTCCCTTATCCTCTCCTCTCGTGGCTCAACCACGCAGTTCTTTTTCACGGCCGATGAGTCACTCCGATTTAGCAGAAACTAAGACGTGTATTTTTTTTCTCTTTCTAAAGGAATATATTTGACAGATTTTACAGTACTTGTAATTTGCGCGACACATACATAGCGTTTTGTAGCAAGTCTACAGTACGTTTAGTTGGGAATGACTAAAATGGTACAAGTTTTGATGTGTGAAATTGTGAACGCACAGATGAGACGAATATGATGCACATAAAATGGCCACGCATGTTATTCTTCTTTTTTTTGGGGGAAGTTTGAATGTTTAAAAGATACATCACATTCCTTTTTTTTTTAATGTCTACCGCCTGTTTGAAACGGGCCGTAGGACTCGGAGGGATCATCATGTAGGACCGAGCAGTTTGCTCATTTACTAAACATTTATCTGGGTGTGTGTGTGGGGGGGGGGGGGGGGTGGTGGTGATGGTGATGGTGGGGCTGGAGGGGTGATTTGGTTTTATTTGAGCTTGTCATGGCTCAAACGCTTTTGCATTTCCACATTTCAAAGCTTACAGATTTTAAATTTTACCATGACGACGAAGTGTCAATCGGGACTCCCTGACAAGTTTATAAGCTCCTAGGAAAAGAGTTTCGCTAGATTTGCTAGATAGCTTATTTGTACCAACCTCTTCCTTCTCCCTAGACTTTTTATTAGACTTTTGCAGTTAAGCTATTATAGGAGTCACTTGCAGACCATGCCAAGCGTGGCATTTTCCATGGGTACAGCCGCTGGAGCATGGCTTATCAAGACACACAGTCAGCACCTGAGCATCTTAAAGATATAGGACAGGGCTTCCCCATCCATACCTCCAGCTCCCACCCTGTTCTTGCTCGGCTGGTCTAACTCCTTTCCACCATCTCCATCTCCCCTCTCCTCCCCTTCCCTCTGACCGGCTCAGCCATGTTTTTTTGGCCAGGGGGGTTGTTCAGAGTTCAGGCTCTAGTCACAGCCCCCTTTTCACAGTCCGGTTCTGCCTAGTCCGGAGTCGCAGGCCTGATGGAAACCAAAGGCCTTAGTAGTTTACTCTTTTTTCCAGTACTAATGACAGCATAAAAAATATAAGATACCGAATATCGATACACAATCTAAAACAACCGTCTTTCTTACTAAAATGACGTCATTTTACAGATTTCCCTCTTTTCCTAACCTGTTCTGTCAGTTGCTAACGAGCGGTGTATGACATGCAAAAAAAAAACATAGAGAGACACACATCAAGATTTGTTTTGCCCCATTACTTTGACAGGACATTTTTAAGGGTGGTACAGACAGTGCCTCGAATGTTTGTCTCCCTAACTGTTTCAGGCGGTTGCATATTCGAGTAGAGGGGGAGCCGGAGTGCTGGGGATGAAAGGGAGGGAGGCGGTAAAGCCCCTGTCACGCTTGGCCAGCCTCTTGAGCTAAGGACGGCTTGTTGAGAGGCAGTGTGTGCGTCACGCACAAAGGGTGACGGAAACAGGGACAGATGCATTTCCTCATCCATAGCACGAAACAAATTTTGACATGTGGAACCCCTTGTAAGCATTTCTTTCCCTCTTCTGAGGCTGTCATGTTCACATGGACTGAAGCAGGTGCAGTGTTTGGTCACTGATTCCTTAATATTTCACCCATACATTTTAATAAAAAGATAACCGATCCGCTTGATAAACAGCTTGCCTTGACATCTTTAGCTTTTCCTCTTGTGCACTTTCTGTCACTGTAGATTATGTAACATTTATAATTAAAGCACAATTTTTTTTCGTACTTCCTTTATACTGTCAGTGGCTATGTTTGTGGTGTTCTGGTGTCGCTACCTGTCAGGCGGCTTGTTTACAGGCAAACCGGTCGGTATGCGTCTTGCAAATGTGCTAGCTGTGTGCAGGGCTGTGGTAGAGAGTATGTGCTTGTGTATGCTTGTCCCTGTTAATGTGTGTGTGTGTGTGTGTGTGTGTGTGTGTGTGTGTGTGTGTGTGTGTGTGTGTGCGCGCGCTCGTGCGAGCGTGTGTCTATGTGTTTGGCTGTTCCTGTCTCTGGCCTGGCTTTTTTTTCACCGCCTCTCTCCGTCTCTCTCGCTCTCTCGCTCTGCAATAACAGTGCTGACCTAGTTTCAGTGTGTTCAGGGCTGCTTGTGGAATTTTACAGAGGCCTGCCTGCCTGGCTAAAACACAGGCAGAAAAGCATGACTGGGGATTTTTCATGTGCGGCATAATAACTTAAACAAAATGGACATGCTGATTTGAATTCATAAGAAGCCAGAATTTACTGAGCTAACACATATATTGTGACAAAAAAATACCATATTGATTGGAAAGACAACAATTGTTGTGAACTTTGTATTTCTTCTATGAATGATATATAAAACAGGGATTAGAGGAAGCATTGCCCCCTGCATGCACGCGCGCGCACACACACACACACACACACACACACACTGTTCTCTGTCAGATCTTCAACGTATGCTAAGACGCACATGTTTGTAGAAATATACCATCAACATTCTTAGTTTTTAAGCTGACAAATAATAAAAAATTAACTCAAGAAACAGAAGTGAAAGCTTTGCCGTGGAGCAGCGGTACTGCGTTTCCAACTTTGTCATACTGAAACTTAAAATGAAGATGACTGAAACAAAAAATTAATGCTGTTTGTGTTTTTTATTTATTTGAAATTTATGCTGTTTGATTGCATTAGTCAAGCGTGGTTTTTGAGAGGCAATGCTTTTATCATCTTCCTAGGTACTTGAATACCTGGTTATTTAAACCCTTTTCTGTGTGTTTTTCAGGTTTGGGGGTGGGGTCGTGGTGTCCAGAATGGACGGCTGGCACCCCCTCCACACCAGAATCGTACCCTTGGAGCTAAATGAACAGCACCTGTCTGGCCCTGCTTCAATCTATGTGAAAACTCAATTCAACGTCCAAGTAAGAATCATCGCTGTGTACAGCATTCACATCCAAGGACTGAGCTTTTCACCAACTGGGTCTACTCCTTTCCTGAATGGCTGGCAATCTTCCATTCCAGTGGTGGACACTTTTCTAACGTTTACCTCGCTCTCTTCAATATTTCTGAGCTTACAGAACTGTATTTACGCATCTTACTTCCTTAAGGGGCTGTTTAAAGTGTTTGGCCTTAAAAAGTGTCTCGAGGGACTAAAGGAAAAGACTCAAATGAAACACAAAAATAAACAGATGAGAGGAGACAGGATGGGAGAAGGGACAGATGAAGTGGATGGTACAAAAACAACAAGGATATCCCTCAGTTTTCCAATCAGCGCTGGACTGCCAGGTTTCTCTGCACAGAAGCACTGTCCGATAATTCATCCCCCTTCGTCTTCTATACCATTTGATAGGGATGCTTCAAATAGCACTGCATGGAAGGATGAAAATCTCAGAGACAAACCTTTATCAAAAGGATCGAAATCTGAATACCTATCCTGCTCTTCTTCCTCCACCCTCCCCATTGATTTGACTGCACCTGTCAGTAAGAACTGCAAATCCACTATGTCTTTTTCTGTGGCTGGTAGTGGCCCCCACTTTTCAACATCTGCATTGCACACATCTGCTAAAATGGACTACTCAAGAGAGACATCCGGAGCTAGTCTGCCTAATGACTATCCAGAACACTCAACAACAGAGACTGCACATATCTTGTTCAACCTGAGCGCAAGAGCCTACCAGGGTCAAGTGACAAAGGACCTGGAAAGCGCAAAAGGCAAAAAACGTAAAGGAAACAGCCTACATGTTGAACTGAGCCTCCCTCTTCCCAGTATAAACCCACCATCATCTTCATCAAGCCCTCCTCCTCTTTCACCCCCTCCTGTCTCTCCGTTGACCCTTCCTCCTCCATCTTTCCATGACTCCTATCAAGCAGTGCCAAAACCAGAGCTGCTGTGTGGGGTATGCCACCGTCTGTTCAGCACCGCCTCGTCCCTCACTGTGCACATGCGTCTTCATCGGGGTGGACGACTTCTCAGCTGCCGCCATTGTGGTAAATCTTTTATCCATAATAAAAGACTGCAGTCCCATGAGGCAACCTGTCGGCAAGCACTGCCAGCGCTCTCAATCCAGCCTAAACAGGAACCTTTGGAGGAGGGGAACGTGGAGAAATCAAATGAGGCAACAGAGCCAGAGCAGCATGGGCAAGAGACAGGACCTGGACGACCCATAAAGAAATCACGAGGTCTCCATGGACATCATGCCAGGGCACTGTCTCACAGTGATGCCCTTAGGGAAGAGGATCACTTTGTGAAGATTGTTGATGGACATATCATTTACTTCTGCTCAGTGTGTGAGCGCTCCTACATGACTCTGTCAAGTCTCAAGCGCCACTCTAATGTGCACTCGTGGCGTCGGAAGTACCCGTGCCACTATTGTGACAAGGTTTTCGCTCTTGCAGAATACCGCACCAAACATGAGGTGTGGCACACTGGTGAAAGGCGATACCAGTGCATATTCTGCTGGGAGGCCTTTCCTACCTACTACAACCTCAAGACCCACCAGAAAGCATTCCATGGCATTAGTCCTGGCCTTATCTCAAGTGAGAAGACAGCCAATGGAGGCTATAAACAGAAGGTTAATGCACTTAAACTGTACCGCCTACTACCTATGCGCTCTCAAAAACGGCCCTATAAGACATACAACCAGGCTTTGGCCGATGGACTGCTCAAAGCTGACCCATCATCTACTTTGCCTTTGCCTCTAGGCTGCAGCCTCCCTCCAAGCCTGGGTCCCAGTAAACTGGACTCTTTTCTTAAAGATATTCATCCACAAGACATTAAGCCAGATCCTGAGCGTTTCCTGATCAAGATGGACACAGAGCAGTGCAGGAAGCTGGCAACAGTGGAGCCAGAGGTATCAGCAGAGGTCAGTGAGGAGGAAAGGTCAGATTTACATCACTCTGGCAACAGCAGCATCAAAACTAAAAATGTCAAAAACCCAGAGACAGCAGTTTCTTCTGTCATTACATTTGGACATAGCAAACCCTCAGTTATTATGCATAGCACAGCACTCCCATCCTCTGTCATTGTTCAAAGAGATAAGACCCTCTCTGATGATGGAAAATGTACTTCTGAGAGCAGTCATGCAATGGATAAGAGTTTCCAAAAAACACTTAAAAAGCATTCACAGAAAGATCATACACATGGCCGTAGTATGTGGAACACGACTGGCACATGTACAGCAGTGTCAAAAATCCAACAGCCAACAGAAAAGGTTCACAAGGGACGAAAAGCTCATAACAAGAGTGAGTCTAGCAAGGTGGTTCCCATATCTGTGGGTTCAGAGGTCAAAGGAAGTGGGCCTCTTTGTCAAATCACTGTACGCATAGGGGAAGAGGCTATTGTCAAAAGGAGTATATCTGAGACAGACCTCATGAGAGACAAAGGTCCAACAAGTAAAGACAAAAAGGGCAACTTCCTGCATGGAGACCAGAGAGAACCACGGCATACCCACCACCATCATCATCATCGCAAGCACCACAGTCATCGCAGTTCTAGCCAGGAAGAAAGAGATTTTAAACTGCCAGGCAAGGTGAGGAAGTATTTCTTACGACAAGAAGTCAGGGAGGACAGAAATGATCACGATGGTGAAGACAACCTGTGGAGACCCTATTATTCATATAAGCCCAAGAGAAAGGCTTTGCATATGCAGAAGATCAAGAGCTGGCAGCGCAAAATGCACTACAAACGATCACTGCGGCTGATGAAGCGAGCAGAAAGACTAATGGATGATGTAAACAAAGAGGGAGATGGGGAAGAGGAAGAAGAAAAAGATGAAGTTAAAGAGGAGGAAAATGAAGTTTTTCATCAGAAGGAGATCAAAGATGATGCTCAACCTCCTTGTATTCCCACAACAGAAGAGAAGGAGGAAGAGAAGGAGGGTACTGGAAAACATGATCTTTCTTTCTCCACAGCTTCATCCCAATCCAATCCGAATCCCCAATACACAGTTTCCCCGACCATCAAGCAACGTTGGTCTGGAGACCAGGCATCTGAATGTGGGTCCTGTGGTCGCTGGTTCTCTAGCTCAAGGAAGCGAGACAAACATGAGTTAACACATCTATTCGAGTTTGTGTGTCTGCTTTGCAGAGCTACTTTTCCTTCTCAGACCAAATTAGAGGAACATCAAAGAACCAGTCACCCAAAAAATAAACCCCTGTCTACCTCTGCTTCATGTAATTCAGAGTCATCAAGCAAGGAAAATTCGATGGAATTAGAGGAGACAAGCAGTGTATTAAACAGGCGGTTCTTAGAAAAGGGAAGTGCAGCTCGCTTGGGAAGAAGACCATTGACTAGATATACATGCTCACAGTGCGATAAAGTTTGTAAGACTGCTGCTGCACTAAATTGCCACCTGAAGAGGCATGAGCTAGGCAACACTACAGAGACCATACAGCCAGTGCTGGACATTCAATGTCACAATACTGTTGTACCAGAAGTAGATAAAGTTCAAAGGACAGAATTGGACAATACACCTAGGCACGCGCAACCCATACCAGTTATCATCTCAAATCTCAAATCAGGTTCTCAACACACACAGAGACTGGCAACAGAATGGAATGAAGAGCACCAAAGATTAGCTACTGGTGAAAGTCCAAAGTTAGCAGCTTTTGACAAAATCCAGAGTTCGCATTTGAGCACTGTATCTTCCCCAGTTAGACTCAGCCCAACATCAGAAAGGCCAAAGGTCATTTCTCCTAGTCTCCCCAGTGTGTTGGCAATGAATGGAGCAGAATGCCTGGACTTCCGAACTCCCGAGAAACGGAGTCTCGACGTACAGGATCAGAGGAGAAGAAACCTCACACCCACAGACAGACCAAACCATGTATGTCAAGTCCAAATGGCGGAAAAGGTTAGAACAGAAGCAGATCCATCTCTATCTGCTGCATTACAATCAGAGAAGGTGCTGAGCGATCAAGAGGTAGAAACACAGCAACACAGTGATGTTCACATCAGCGATCCTTCAAAAGAGGCTGCACAAGAGGCTCAAGATCTTCGGGTATCCAGAACAGCTTGCAGGATCCAAGCAGAGGATTTGTCCATGCCAACGATACTGGCAAGGGAAAGGGAGTTTTCCCAGCAAACTGTATACCAGTACTCGAGCAACAAAATCCGTTCAACGGAGGATGTGATGCTCCTAGTGCCCAAAGAGGAGCCACTGAGCCCTGTGCCCTCTCCCACATGCTCTGTCATTCAAACCACTCACAAAGGACCCCCACAACTGCACCCACAGTCCCCTTGTCACTCTCCAAGACCTTTAAACCTACAGTTGCGGTCACATCTAGAGACAAACCAAGCACATCAAGGAATGCACAGTGCTGAGAAACAAAGATCTGTGCTTACAAACAGCAGCATGATATGTTCAGATCACAGGAGTGAACCCCCCTCTTCTCGTTCTGCACTGCACCCCCAAGTGCCCCATTCAGAGCCAGAGACAAAGGAAAGCACCTCTTCAAGAGATCCCTGTAGAGAATCTGGCTATCCTGTTCAGGAGTACGCGCTTCCCTTAATCATACCAGGGGGTTACTGCTCTAGTAAGAAACAGGAGGACCAGATGCTCATGTCGTACCCTTCTGCACCCTTGTCTTTTGGTGCACTGGGGAAGATGGTACCCCATCCTGATTCAGCAAAACTGCCATTTTACCCCGATCCCTATCAACTCCTCTATAGCCCACAACTACTTCCATACCCGTACAACCTTGCCACCCTGCCTATGGCTCTTAATATGATGGCACCAGGGGACAAAGTCGAGCCCTTGCCCTTTTTACCCACTCTTTTCAACTATGCTGCAGTAGGTGCCCCTTTGCCACACCCTATAGTAGTGAACCCCAGCCTATATAATAGCAGCAGTAGCACAAAGCGCAACAGTGACAACCCATGAACGTACGTGGAGTCCACAGCACTGAAGGAATACTGTACAGCTAATAAGAGGACCAGACTTTAGATGGAAGACGAATTGTTGCTGTTTGTAAACTGAACTACTTGCACAGACGTTTAAGTCTTTTTGGAAAAGTAGCAAAAAACAAAAACAAAAAAAACAACAACATAGGTGTATGTACAAATTTAAATATAGTGAAGTAATAGAGAGGTGGCTTGGAGGCAGGACCTGTAGTTGAAGAGGAGGTCGTGATCTGGTGAGCTTACTGGTTCAGTGTGGAGCTCTTCTCTTTGCCAATGGCAAAAACGCACCTCTGACACACCACTCCTCTCCCTCTTTAGAAGAGTTAGAACTCGGTTATCCGTCCTCTCAGATTTGTTGTAATAACTGGTATAAATAATACATCTGGACAGCTAACAGGGTGTGTATTCTGGAAAAAAGACAAAAAAAGTGCTTTCCGTTAGTGACAGTATACCAATAACGATCATATTTGTAGGTCTGATATAGGCTTTTATTACTGCAAATAGTATAGTAATATAGGGGCCAAGCTCTTCAGGCTAAAATGGATAAATACACACTCAATTCAGTGAAGGAAGACAATAGCATATAAGCAGTTTATCGTGTGTGTGTGTGTGTGTGTGTGTGTGTGTGTGTGTGTGTGTGTGTGTTACAACCTTTCATCATGCATGTAGTTTGGAGTAGCTGTCTTTTTAACAACATTATGTAGGTTTTGTTGTGTGTATTTTCAGTACTGGCTTCGATGTGAGCGTCTGCACCGTGTGTGTGTGTGTGTGTGTGTGTGTGTGTGTGGGTGGGTGTCTTGAGGGTGATGTGTGCATGCACTGCACAGTTGTAGCCAGCAACGTTTGTGCTATATCCGCCTCGCTCAGTTAAACGGATATTGATATCGATGCGGATATATGAGCATCATTCCTGGACAGGCTGTTACAACTTTTTGTAGATCAGCAAGTAGACAAATTAGATGAGGTTCTTCCTTTGTCAGTCACGACTTTAATAGCTTACCTACATGTCATATTGGATGGAGTTTGTTCGTATGTGATCTTTTCTTCTTATTATTCTTCTTCTTCTTTTTTTTTCTTTTTCTTTTTAAACTAACCAGCATCATGGTTGCTCGGTAATTTAATGGCAATTAAGGATGGACTGCATTTTGCAATGTCATGTACACAATATGTTTGTAGACCAGGTTGGAATGATTGTTAGGAGGCTCGAGTGAAGAACTGGACACAAAATCTTTTTTTTTTTTTTTCTTTTTTTTCCTTTCTTTGTTTTTTAAACATCCGAGTACTCGTCAATTACCTTATCGTCGTTTCTAGAAGAGAAAATAAGTTTAGTGGCCTTCTCCTCCCCAGTGCCCCCTGGTGTCCACCAAAGACACTCCATTTACTTGACTGAAATCTGAGAGAGACCGAGGTAAAAAGCAGATGAGAGCGACAGAGAGAGTGGGAGGGAAGTGGAGCAAAGTGCAGCGAGTCTGTTATCGCCAGTAGAACTTCCATTACAAAGTCGCAGAAAAATAAAGCTCTAAGCAGCTGGTGAATACCGTTTTTCAGGCAGACGTGATCTAAGGAAGCCTGTTTCGTGTGAGCCGGGGGTTATGTTGGCTAGCCAACCGTCTCTCTCCACGTCTCCTCTGCAGTGCACAGAAACAGCAAGAGCTGACGTCAGCTCCTCCTGACGTCTGCGCGTGGTCTGAGTTGCAATGCTTAGGACTTGAAAAAAAAAATGAATAAAAGAAAGAAAGAAAGAAAGAAAGAAAGAAGGAAAGAAAAAATTCTTCACTGACCTGGAGTGGCCTGAACACTCCTTTAGAACTTTCATGTTTTATATATATATATATATATATATACATACATAAATATATATATATATATCTTTTTAAAACAATATCATTTGTTTATTTTACCTATTTTTCCCTTTTTGATAGAGAGATCTGTGAGGATTTGTGAGGATTGTGCTTGAAGGTGGTCTTTCAAGTGCATACAAATATGAATGTAATTTTAGTCATGAGGTTTAAAAAAAAACAAAAAAAACACATGAACAGTATGGTAGATGTTTTCTGACTTGAAAAATAACATGTAATAACGAACCGCTATGAGGTATTCACATATATACAGTAGACTTAGAAACATGTCTAGGAACTTGGATTCAATATAATCATAACGCATGAGCAGCACTCGCTTCTTCATTATTCTCTGGTATCGCCATAACAATCATTACATCGCTTTCTTTCTCATGTGTGGTTCTTTTCTTTTCTTTTTTTTTTCTTTTTTTGCTGATGGTTGGCTTGAAATACTATCTGCTGTAAAACTCTCTATTTCCAATGAATCTTTCTTTTTGTTCTATCGTTTTTTTTTTGTTTTTTTTTTACTTAAAACTGAAACCAAACCAAAAACAAGACCACCCTCGATCCTGACGATGTGCTCCATGACTTTTACAGAGTTACAGCACATGCTGTCCACTTATAAATTTCCCCCACAAACACGAATCACTCACACTGTGATTTTTTCCCCCTCCTTACCGCTACTGAGTGTTTTATCCTGTCTTTTTAAAGCGAACTCGTCGAAGCCGCAGCACTGTTCATTTCCGAACACAATCAGAAGATTTGTTGCTTTTCTTGGGTGTAGGTACTTTCATGTAGCGTGCGTGAGTGTGTGAGTGTCAGTATGTCTATATGTGTGTGTGTGTGTGTTTGTGTGTGTTAGAGCACATTTGAGGAAAAGGAAAACCAAAACAAGCACTATATCCCTTGAGGCTTGCCACCAAATCAAAGTTTGGTTTTGGATCTTTACCAACCTGTTGTTAAATCCTCCTCGCACACTTTCCTCATGAGCAGTGTTGGGTTGGAACAGATTGCGTGCAATCTGATTAATCAAAGAAGAACACGTTTCGGAAATATCTGTCATCAGACCACATTTACTTTTTTTAGAATGTAAC
>JAQQZT010000006.1:24501709-24512541 GCA_030068275.1 Clarias platycephalus | reverse complement strand
ATGCAGAGGATAGGGTTAGATGGAGGCAGATGATTCGCTGTGGTGACCCCTGAAAGGGAACAGCCGAAAGACAAAGATGATGTCATGGGCTCAACTCAACAGGAAGTCAGTCAGTCTGCCAAAACACACCTGAAGGAATTCAATACACTCTTCCTAGGGAATTATGCAATCGACACTGAACCGGGCCTATGTCATCTAAAGACATTGAGGATACAAATTTTTGCGATCTCAAACTGGTCAGCTGTGAGGATGCTTTAAACATACACCGAAAAGTGGTTAAGAACCTTCTGTGGAAAATCATATTAAGTAACATCACATTGAGTGACATCACATTGAGTGACATCATAGCTTTGCCGGGGGTGGTGATGGCGCAGGGTGCTTGTTGTTGTATTATCTCCATCATTGAGAGATTGACTATACAAGAAAAAAGAGATCTTTTCCTCTGTCTGTCAGGATTGTTGCAGTGTTGGCACCTTGGTCTAATTTTCTTGTGTAGATGGTGCATACCGTTCCCAAACCTCAGACTTTTCAGGTTTTGTTAACGTATTTGACTAGGATTCAAATACCAGGACGAGCTTATGAGTTTTGGAAAAAGGTCAAAAACACCTGAACTTCTTTCTTTTTCCTTTTTTTTTTTTTTTACTTGCATTCGGATAAAAATGTAAGCTCAACCCTATAACTAGTTTATGTTTAATTATTAAGTATTTAAAAAACAGAGACTGCATTTCTAGTGGGATTACGCGTTCGTCTGAACATTAGATCAACATCTTACAGTCTGTGATTGGAAGCTATTTGATTTTATGCATTTGTCTGTTTAAACTTTTTGAAAAATGTTAAATCATGGTTCGACATGTGTATTTTCTGCGTGTTAGTGTAATTAACCACTGGACAACACCTGGGACGCCGAGTGATACATATAGTTAAAGTTTCTAGTGCCTCTCGTCCAATCAGATTACTCGGTTGTAACTGTTGTATAATTAATATCATGTTGTTAATTACAGTAATAATAAAATCCATACTTGGATACTTTATCCGCCGACTCCAAAGTTGTGGACAAGAGCGTTTTACTAAATGCTGTAAAAGTGCGTGCCTTTAAACCTGGTAGTTTGATCAAGCTGAGATTTACATAAGTTTCACATTTTATGAGTAATGTACTGTAGGATATGAGTGATTATCTGACACGCCTCCTGTGTCCGCAGGTGAACTCGTGGAGCGGCTCTATAGAGATCGGCGTGACGGCGCTGGACCCGGCCGCCCTCGACTTCCCCAGCAGCGCCACAGGACTGAAGGGCGGCTCGTGGATCGTGTCCGGCTGCTCGGTGCTGAAGGACGGCCGCTCGGTCCTGGAGGAGTACGGGCGTGACCTGGACCAGCTGGGTGAGGGTGACCGCGTCGGGATCCAGAGGAACGGTCGAGGAGAGCTGCACCTGTGGGTGAACGGGCAGGACTGCGGCCCGGCAGCCAGCGGTCTGCCCTCGCGTCTGTGGGCCGTAGTGGACCTCTACGGCAAGTGCACTCAGGTCACCGTCGTTAGCTGTGAACCTCCGCCAGACGCAGAGGGCGAAGATTGGGAGGTGTTAGAGGAGAGAGAGCCGGAAAGGGCGTCGCCCGTGTCCGCAGCCACGTCTCCGGCTGCCCTCATGCCGGATCATGAGGACAGAGCCGTCAGCGTGCCGGTACCCTGGGTTCCTGGTATGGGTGCCGTGATGAACGGCTTACCTGATGACGGTACTCGCACATAACAGACGTGTAAAAAAAATAATAAATGCTGCTTTAATTGTGAAACCTTTTAACACAATCTGTGTCTCTCTGATTGTATTTTTGTCTTTAGCGTCAGAAGTTACACGAGGACACGGACGCGGGCGACCTGACGTGTTCCCAAATAACTTCGATCCAGACACTGGTATTTGTTCTTAAATCAGGTTTTAACTTCACCACAAACTTGAGGCAGACTTTATAGTTTTAATTCAGTTCTTTGAGTTATACAGTTTGGGAGTGAGAAGGTGATGAAGTGATGAAAGTTTAATGATGGTTATGACACTTCAAGGTAGTTATGATATTCTAATATGAATGTTAGTTATGATATTTTAATATTCTAAAGTATTTACGTGTTTATCTCCTATCATGCTCATTCAGGATGTTTTTTCCGACCGCATTTCTTCCACAAAAATGTTAGTTCACCGCTGTCCTTCCAGGTTTTAATAATGCAGGGGTTTTGTTTGTTTGTTTGTTCAGTATTTATACAATGGAAAGCTCTAAACTATTTGCTTAGGTAAATCCAGTGGAGTTTTTTTCCTCATACAGGCAGTGTATGATCCTGTTTAAAAGCTTCTTTGCATGACTTTGATTATTTTTTGTGACGTTATCCATCTATCGTGATGGTTCACATTTGTTACTGTGATTGGTGTTGAACTCTACTAGTACAGTACGTGGTTTTGGTTTAGTTTCTTCCAGTTCCATTGTAGACACAAAAATATGATGATGGCCATAAATGTGCTAATACTCCGTACCATCAGTTCCTGATTCGGCCGTCTAGAAGCAAATACAACATGTCGTGAAAAGAAAAAAGTTTTAACGTTGAAAAAAAAAAACTGTTTTGTGTGACATCATCGTGGTCATGTGACCGTAGACCGTAATAATTAATTCTGTCAAAGTAGCCCATGGACGTTATTAAAGTCCTGAGCAAGCATATGCAATGTATGTAATTCTAATTGATAGTTATGATTGATTGATTGATTGATAGTTAATCTATTAGTTAATTAGACTTGTTCAAGATCAAAACAATTTTATTATACAGTACATCAGAAAGCTTATATGAAAAAGATGGACCTTTTAAGATCTACAACATTAAGTTAAGATATTTAATTGTGATTTAATATAGAAATAATAATAATAATAAAAAAATCCGGAGCTTGCTATTATAGGAAAATAATCAGTCATGTCATTTTTTCCAGTAACAGAATAAAGTAAATGTTTTATTGCTCATATTCTACAGTAATTTGTTAACAATTAAAATTGCTATTAATCATGACACGACAAAACATTAGTTATGCATTTGTTTTTTTTAAATGCTCCCTTGTGGTGAGCTGGTGTAACAACAAGGCTTTATGTAATTTAGCACTTCAGGAATTGATTGGCTTGTGACATTTATGACGTAATAACACTTAACTGTCAGGTCAGACTTTCAGGAAAATAAAATTAAACTGCTCTATTTACAAAGTGCAAGATTTAGGAACGTTTGGGAATAAAATGATTTGATCTTGCTCCTGTTTTTGATTTTCCCACTTTAGTCCTTACAGAGCATCAGTTATTCGACGTGTTTAACAACGCCATCGTGTCGCTGTACCGTTCAGAAGACGAGGGCGGAGACGACTCGGGGGTAGGAGGAGCGAATGGTTCAGGAGGAAGTTCAGACTCGTCCAGAGGGGGAACAGGAAACAGTAACGGATCTAGAGGAACAGGAGGAGGAGGAGGAGGGAACGAGAACGGGATCGGAGGTCGAGGAGAAGGCGGGGACAATAACAACTCGTCTGGAAACGGGGATGGAGGAGGAGGAGGAGGAGGAGCGAATGGGGCGGTGACGACGGTAAGCAACAGCGGGATGACCACCAACGACGCGCTGCTGTTTCACGAGAAGTGTGGCACGCTGATCAAACTGAGCAACAACCACAAGACGGCCGAGAGGAGGAGACCGCTGGACGAGTTCAACAACGGCGTGGTCATGACCAACCGCCCGCTCAGGCACAACGAGATGTTTGAGGTGTGTGTGGGTGGGTGGGTGTTGGGTGGGTGGGTGGGTGGGTGGGTGGGTGAAATAACGTTATAACGTAATAGAAAAGTAAATGCATCCGACAAGCTAATCCTTGATATTTGTGATTAAAAAGTAATGGCACCCTTCTATAGACTTTGTACAAATGATTGTAAGTTTAAAAAAAAAAAAATTTAATTTCCTGAGTAAGACTATTGTCTTACAAAACTATAGGCGCTCCTGATAGACTACCAGAAATAAATGCAACCTGATGATGAACATTTTACATAATTTGGCTGACGCTTTCATGCAAACCAACAAAACAAGCTTTTAGGAGATATCGACAAATCAGGAGATAAAAGAACCGACAAATACAACCAGAGCTATAAAAAGAGGCTTCATTAGATTATATTATTATTAGAATTTATTACTAACTATAACTGCTATACTATAACCGTTAACTACAAAACAAGCTTTTGAAGTACAGTGGAACCTTGGATTACGAGCATAATTTGTTCCGCAAGCGGGCTCGTATTCCAAAACACTCGTAAACCAAATTGAATTTTCCCATAGGAAATAATAGAAACTCAAATTATTCGTTTTACAGCCCCAAAAAAATAAATGCATAAAAATAATTAACACAAAATATAAAGTAAAAATAAAGCAAATTAACCTGCACTTTACATTTAAAAAAACCGTAAAAATAAATCCAGACAGATAAGTGTTTCCGTTTGTACACGCAGGCACTGTGTGTGTGGGTGAAATAACGTTATAACGTAATAGAAAAGTAAATGCATCCGACAAGCTAATCCTTGATATTTGTGATAAAAAGTAATGGCACCAAGTAAAAAAATTTTTTTTTATTGTCTTACAAAACTATTGGCGCTCCTGATAGGACCCCAGAAATAAATGCAACCTGATGGTGAACATTTTACATAATTTGGCTGACGCTTTCATGCAAACCAACAAAACAATCTTTTAGGAGATATCGACAAATCAGGAGATAAAAGAACCGACAAATACAACCGGAGCTATAAAAAGTGGCTTCACTAGAGTATATTATTATTATAAATTATTACAAACTATAACTGCTATACTATAACCTTTAACTTCAAAACAAGCTTTTGAAGTACATACCATAGTAAAATAGAGCTTTTTTTTTTTTTTTTTTTTTGGCATAAATAATTACTCTGCATATTTTATAAATTTAAACCCGTTTCCATAAGGGTGCCAATATATCTTAGAATAAACATATGCATATCAATTATTTGTTATTGCTGCATTTACACTGTTTTTTAAAATTCTTTTTCCCCCCCTCATACTGCGTGTCAGATTCGTATCGATAAACTGGTGGATAAATGGTCCGGATCGATTGAGATCGGAGTTACGACCCACAACCCCAACAATCTGGACTATCCTGCAACCATGACCAACCTACGCTCAGGTCTGTTTATAAGACAGCGGGGGAAACGGTACTTGTAGTCTGGTATCTGTTACGATCGTTTGATGTTCTCGTAACATCCGTGTTTATCCGTGTTGTCAGGTACCATCATGATGAGCGGCTGTGGGATTCTGACCAACGGCAAGGGCACGCGGCGGGAGTACTGTGAATTCAGCCTGGACGAGCTCCAGGTCACGTTTCTGCTCTGTACACACACACACACACACACACACACACACACACACACACACACACATTCTGCTTATTATTTCTGATCATTATTGTTATTATTATTGTTGTTGTTTATCTGCAGGAAGGAGATCATATCGGGCTGATGAGGAAAGCAAGCGGCGCGTTACATTTCTACATCAACGGCATAGACCAAGGCACGCGAACATTCCTTATAATTACGTTTAGAGATTTAAGAGAACAGATCTGTAAAAGGTTTATCATATACACCGCATGGCCAAGAAAAAAAAGTGTCACCGTTTCAGAAGAGTGCAAAGAAAACAACTAAGGAGATTTGAAATCACCGCAACTGGGTTAAGACACAACACACTATCAAAGCCGTGAAGGATAGCGCTGAACCGTGAGCTTTGTAGAAGACACATGTGGTCGAAATCAATCATGAATGGAGATCACTTAAACGTTTGGTGAAGTCGCACAGTAAAAACAATCAACAGTGAGAGAGAGCTGTGTTTAAAAGTGAAAGTAAGAGCGTTGAACCTGATTAAAAGGGTAAAATACACGATTTCTAAAAAGTCTTCCTGTTTTGTGTAATATTTTCAGGCGTGGCTGCTAACCAGACGCCGGGCGTGGTGTACGGCGTAGTGGATCTCTACGGCATGGCCGTAAAAGTCACCATCGTCCACAATCACAACCACAGCGACCGCTTACGGCGCAACAACGCCATCATGAGGGCGCTCTCGCCCGACGTGGGCCGACCCCGACCCGCCCTCTCGCTCACCCCCGACCCCGAAGCCCCGGACCGGCTCCTCTTCCATCCTAACTGCGGGCAGAAAGCCGCCATTATCAGCGACGGCAGGACGGCACTTCGACCTCAGTGAGGAAGCGTGTTTTTTGTTTGTTTGTTTGTTTGTTTTTTTTCCTTGTAAAACACTCGTACGGTTTAATTAAGCGTTTCGTTCCGGTGCAGCGCGACAGACGACTTTAATCACGGAGTGGTGCTCAGCAACCGGCCGCTGCACTCTAACGAAGTGTTCCAGGTGCGCATCGACAAGATGGTGGACAAGTGGGCGGGGTCTATAGAGATCGGCGTGACCACACATAACCCCGCCTACCTGCAGCTGCCGTCGACCATGACCAACCTGCGCTCAGGTACACACGACATAGAGGGATGAGTTCTCAGGCTCGGGATCTATATAGACGTTATGTTTTATGTAGAAATGTCCTGACACATCATCATATATCGCCTCACCCGTATGATGTACCTGTTTCTCTTCACCACAGGGACGTGGATGATGACCGGGAACGGGGTGATGCACAACGGAACCACGATACTAGACGAGTACGGGCACAACCTGGACCGACTAAAAGTATGCATTTGGTTAAAAAAAAATAATAATCCATTCATTCTTACGTGTACAGTATGTGAGTCAAAAATTTTCCTCACTCTGGCAGTAGATTTTATTTTAATCTTTGGAAAAGATAAATACATAATTTTTGGACATAATCTCTTTACTTGTTCGATACCACGAATGCACCGCTGTGTTCACACCTTCATCAGAAGTGAGTCTCTGTCCTGACGGAGTGAGATCAGGACTAAAGGGAGGACGCTTTAACACCTCAGAGTCTCGACAGCGTGGGCAGAAGTGTGCGGACGCGCATCGTCAGGCGAGATCACGACGCCCTCAGATATCAGTCCTCTGTGTTTAATCCTAAGTTTAACGCGCTGGTGATCGTTGAACCTTTTTCTTGATAATGTTCCAATACTTCTGGCCCCATGAGAATCCCAAAAAACTGTAAGCATCAATGAATTTTCCAGCTGATGCTCGACGGTTTAACTTTTTCTCGGTCTGCGATTGAGGAGGTTTCCGTTCCAGACTCTCGGACTCGTAGATGATGAATCCGTGTCTCGTCACCGGTAATGATTCTCTTTAAACATAAACTTTCACCTTCCTTAGAGTATCAGGACAAATTTTGTTTGCAGAAATCCAAATGCTGCTGTTGACGCTATTCAGCACCAGGTCCACCCTCAGACCACAAGACTGGTAGTGATGGGAAGTTTGAACCATTTTAGTGACTCGGTTCTTTGAATCTCATTCACCAAAATGAACGAATCTTTTTTTGAGTCATTTAGTTCATTTCGGTCTTTTGATCAGAAATAAAATGAAATGTTACATTTTCAATTTTCACTCCCAGTACGTCTACATACACAGATTTTGGCTATAGTTCCAGTAATTAAAATACTATAATGCAGCTGAGGACATATTATAATAAACAGAATGAGTAGTTCACCTCTTATATCTTCTAGTCTGAGTCGGTCGTTATTTTGAATCTATTGCACCGCATAGCGTCTATGGGAGTCACATGACAAAAGAACGAACGACTCAGGACCGTAAAGACAAATGTCTTTTTCCTGTATAACCCATACGGAGGTTTTGCGATGCTTTGCGCATGCGCGTCCAATAGAAAATAAACGAATCACTCTCCGAGATACTCGTTCATCTGAGTCATGGTAAAGATTCGTTCCAAAAGAACGAATCGTTCATGAACGAACCATCACTAGTGACTGGGGAGACATAGCGCTGATAAGACACTGCAGCCAACAGAAGTTTAAATATAACCGGAGTGCGGATAATTTTTGACTCACCCTCGTATCTTTTATCATCATTGTTAAATGATCATGAATGTAATGCCTGTGTCTCAGGCCGGAGACACTGTCGGTGTGGTGCGGAAGGACGACGGCAGCCTGCACTTTTTCGTAAACGGAGTTCCTCAGGGTCCGGCTGCCTGGAACGTTCCGCCCAGCGTGTACGCCGTAGTCGACCTGTACGGGCAAGCGGCTCAGGCGACCATCATGGATGACATGGGTGAATATTAAGGAGAAAAATGGAGAGGAACATTGATTCTTAAATCAAACACTCCAGCTGAAACGTTTCTCTCTTTCTCCGTCTAGCCGACCTCCCTCCTCTCCCAGACGACAGCTCGGAGGGTCCGATCGCGATGTCCCCCGGCAGCCCGTGTTCCGTCACCGGGGTGAGTGCGACCACCGACCTGCGCTTCCATCAGCTGCACGGCACCAACGCCGTCATCACCAACGGCGGCCGCACGGCTCTCCGTCAGAACTGCCGCAGCGAGTTTAACGACGCCATCGTCATCTCAAACAGGTGGCGGATTTTATTATCATCAGCTCAGATGGTCAAAAGTAAACCCTTTTAAACATGTGCAGACATAACTAGAGTCAACTACTGAAAGGTGTGTGTGTGTGTGTGTGTGTGTGTGTGTTACCAGGTGTCTTCGAGATGGTGAGCTGTTTGAGATTGTGATTCAGAAGATGGTGGATCGCTGGTCAGGATCGATAGAAGCAGGTGAGTCAATCTGACGTAATAATAATAATAAGGAACGCTGATGATGTCATTGTGTTAAATACACAATTGCAGTTTTCAAATATTTTTCTTTACTGATAGTTCACCGCCATCAACAAGTAAATAACTAACGGTAACAAGACAAACAGGATGTTTTTCTTTCAGCTTCCCACTAATCAGTAATGTGAGATGAAATTATAAAGCAGAAATGGCCAGGTGCGCCCTCTTGTGGCGAACAAGTTAATTGATATATGAGAAATATGCAAAACAAATATTATGGAGGTGATTTTGTTGTTTTTATGTGATTTTAGGAGTGACTGCGATCAGACCAGAGGAGCTGGAGTTCCCCAACACCATGACTGACATCGATTACGATACCTGGATGCTCAGGTGCGTCGCCTAACGTACAGCTCGGAGATCATAACTTAAAGCTGTATGACTTTAGTAATGTTCAGGTTCTGAAGCCAGCAACACTTTTTATTAAAAGCCTCCTCGTGTCTTCCCCTCGTCTTCTCTGCCCGGTTACAGCGGCACGGCCATCATGCAGGACGGGAACACCATGAGGAATAACTACGGCTGTGACCTGGACTCCCTGGGATCGGCCTCCAAGATCGGAATGATGCGCTCCGCCTCCGGAGATCTCCACTACTACATCAACGGCGTGGACCAGGGCGTGGCCTGTACCGGATTACCCCCAGGTAAAGGGGAACGGAACAGCTTTTATATTCCGGTTGTATATTTGGTGACTTCTCTTATAGCTGTGTGTCTTCACAGTACTGTACGTGTCTCATTATCTCTCTCAATATATATATATGAAAATATGAACTAATTCCAGTAAAAATATTCAGTTTATCTTTTCTAATTAATATCTTTTGGTGCAGATGATTGTTTACATTGAGCGAGTAGCGCATTAGTAGATTATTTTAAAGTAGAGTATTAAATCTGACACATACAGTGGGGCAAAAAAGTATTTAGTCATTATTAGACATTCTCACCTCTGGATTTCAGCACAGCAGGAGCTGCTTCTAATTAAAAATAATAATTTAACATTGTTCTGGTCTTGCTCTGTCTCTCTGTTTCTTTCTCTGTTCCTGTACACTCTGTTTATTACAAGCTTTGGAAAAGTACCAACATAAGGAAAACGAAGTAATCATGCACGTGTGTGTGTCTCTGTCTCTCTCTCTCTGTCTCTCTCAGATGTGTATGCTGTGATAGATCTGTACGGTCAGTGTGTTCAGGTGTCCATCACCAGCTCCTCTGGTCCTCTGGACAACAGCTTGTGCACAAGTAACATCACAGAGAAGAGTTTCCCAATGCACTCACCAGGTACCGTGTGTGACCGTGACCATGTGTGTTTGTGTGTGTGTGAAAATAATCAGCATTTTCACTTCACATATATTTGCACGTCTCCCTCTAGTGGCAGGAGTGGCTCATCGTCTGCACAGCAAACACGGGAAGAACGTGGTGTTGCTAGGAGACGGCTGCCAGGCGGTCAGGGTGGGGGGGTATTCTCACGGCATCGTCTTCAGCGGGAAGGAGCTCAAGGCGGACGAACTGTTTGAAGTGAAGATCAACGAGGTCGACGAGCAGTGGTCTGGGTCGCTCCACATCGGCTTGACCACATTACAGCCCCACGACCTGCCCTCCTGCCCCCTCAGTGGGCTGTCGCCCTCCCTCACGCAGCTCAGGTCAAAGGTTACCTGGCTGCTCGCCGGGTCAGAGGTCAGACGCAACGGCGTGCTGCAGAGGCAGAACTTTGGCTGCTCGCTCGACCGACTGACGGTGAGTTTCAAGAAATATGTGTGTTAGTGTGGG
Source organism: Clarias platycephalus (assembly GCA_030068275.1). NCBI lineage: Eukaryota > Metazoa > Chordata > Actinopteri > Siluriformes > Clariidae > Clarias > Clarias platycephalus. The sequence goes on along the minus strand of JAQQZT010000006.1, from coordinate 24,501,989 downwards.
AGTAAAGGGACAAGTGTCTCACTGCAAGAGTAAACAGATAGGTGTGTTAGTGTCAGAGTAAGCAGACAGGTGTTTCACTGTGGGAGTAAAGAGACGGGTGTCTCACTGCGGGCCCAAGCAGACGGGTGTCTCACTGCGGGCCCAAGCAGACGGGTGTCTCACTGCGGGCCCAAGCAGACGGGTGTCTCACTGCGGGCCCAAGCAGACGGGTGTCTCACTGCGGGCCCAAGCAGACGGGTGTCTCACTGCGGGCCCAAGCAGACGGGTGTCTCACTGCGGG
>JAQQZT010000006.1:24491227-24501609 GCA_030068275.1 Clarias platycephalus | reverse complement strand
AGACGGGTGTCTCACTGCGGGCCCAAGCAGACGGGTGTCTCACTGCGGGCCCAAGCAGACGGGTGTCTCACTGCGGGACCAAGCAGACGGGTGTCTCAATGCGGGACCAAGCAGACGGGTGTCTCACTGCGGGACCAAGCAGACGGGTGTCTCACTGCGGGACCAAGCAGACGGGTGTCTCACTGCGGGACTAAGCAGACAGGCGGGACTAAGCAGACAGGTGTCTCACTGCAGGACTAAGCAGACAGGTGTCTCACAGTGGAAGTAAAGAGACAGGTGTCCCTCTCCGGGACCAAGCAGACAGGTGTCCCACTGTGGGAGTAAAGAGACGGGTGTCCCACTGTGGGAGTAAAGAGACGGGTGTCTCACTGTGGGACTAAACAGACGGGTGTCTCACTGCAGGTGGGGAACCGTGTGGGTGTGAAGAGATGCAGCGACGACACGATGCACGTCTACATCGATGGAGAGGACATGGGATCTGCAGCCACTGGTGTGGCTAAGGTACACACACACACACACACACAGACACACACACACACACACACACACACACAAACACTCACTAAGAGACACACAGTGAGAAATAGAGAGACACACACATTGTGAGGCTCACACTGAGGTACACATACATGTATAAACATTGCGTTATTTGATTTTAATACTACTTTGTGTGTGTGTGTGTGTGTGTGTGTGTGTGTGTGTCAGAACGTATATGCGGTGCTGGACCTGTATGGGAAGGTGACAGCCGTGTCCATCGTCAGCTCCAGTCTGGTGGAGGACATGGACAGCGTAAAGGCTCCGTCGCTCTCGTCCGACAGCTGCAGCGAGGGAGAAGAAGAGTCGACCACGCCGGTCAGTCCGGGGCTCGGGGCAGAACTTGTGGTGCGGCCTGTATGTGTAGCTGTGTGGTGCTGCGTCACGCGCCTACATTCTCATGTCCGCGTCTTCTCTCTTCTCCAGTGCGAGAGCGAGCCTGCCTCGGTTCCCGTGGCGATGACCTTCCTGGAGAATCACGGGAAAAACATCCAGCTGTCCAATCAGAACCTGACGGCCACGCGGGTGTCGAGTTATAACCAGGGCCTGCTGGTCACCGCGCACACGCTGCCCCGCCAGCAGCTCTTCCAGGTCAGTAGGGGGGCCAAAACTTTACCTTAAATCCTAATAATTAGGGGTCTGTGTTAAGTTAAGCGAACCCTCATCGTGTGTAAATGTGAGACACTAACCGTCTTCTGTCCTCGTGTCCAGTTTCAGATAGACAGGTTAAACACGTCATGGACGTCGTCTCTGTCCCTGGGTGTGATCGGACACTCTCCTGACCGCCTCAACTTCCCCTCCACGGCCTGCTGCCTTAAACGCTCCGTCTGGCTGCTGCAGCGAGACTCCGTCTTCCACAACTCACTCAAGGTCATCTGTCTCATCTGTCTCTCCTTTCATGTGTCCTGTCTCTGTTTTGTCTCTCCATCTTTCTCTCTCTTTTTTATTTTTATTTTTTTTTTTAACTTGTGATCTGTCTTGCTTTCTCCTTCCATGTTTCTGTTTATTTCTCAGTATCCTCTCCCATGTTTTCTGCCTGTCCTCTCTCTCTCTCTCCGTCAGTCTGTCTCTGTCTTCTTTTTGCGACAGACATTTATTTGTCTCCGTCTGTCTCTGTTCCAAACTTTCAGTAGTCCATTCAAGTATGTTTTGTGATTCATCCATCTCTCACTCTTTCTCTTTCTCTCTCTCTCTCTCTCGCTCTGTCTCGCTTGATCTTGCCTTTGCCTCGCAATGTCCATCTCTTTCTGTCTCCGTGTCTCTCTCTGCCCGCTCCGTCTTCCGTTTTCTTTTTGTGTGTGTGTTGTGATCTGTCTGTTTATTTACATATCTTACAGTTTAAATGTTTTTTTTCTTTCTCTCTCTCTCTCTCTCTCTCTCTCTCTTGTCCTCCTCAGATCTGTGAGAACTATGGGCCAAATTTGGACACGTGTCCTGAGGGGACGGTGCTGGGTCTGCTGGTGGACGCGAACAGCTGTCTCCACCTGTACGTGAACGGGATGGACCAGGGTGTAGCGGTGCAGGACATCCCGAACCCCTGCTACCCGCTAATCGACCTTTATGGGCAGTGCGAACAGGTCTGTACACACACACACGATAATTAGTAATAAGAAAATAAAACCATTAATCATTCCTAACAGAATCTACACTACAATATCTGCACACAGTCCCCTAAGGCGAGTGGTCATTCCTTCGTACCCTGTGCAGCAGCTTCACTTCACTTATCGACGTCCTGCTCTCGTCTCCTCAGGTTACCATAGTGACCAGCCACGTGGAGACGGTGGGCGCGGAGAGCGGAGAAGTGCGCTGCCAGGGCGACATGGAGAAGGCCGACATGGTGGACGGTGAGTGGACGTGTCCCCGTGTCCCTGTGCAGCGTTCGAGCGTTTCACAGCTTCAGATGATCGACGATCTGATCATTTAACCGATTGCAGCGATTATCAGATCACTTATCAGATGAATTAAAGACCGTCCTCATTCTTTCATCACGTATCAGAATCTAACACACGCCTGCATACAGGACAATAACTCACTTCTTCAGTTCACATTTTAGCTTTACATTTTTGTTTATTCTTTTTTTTTTTCTCTTTTACTTTTTAGTGTCTTGATGCTTCTTATTTATTTACTTTATTGTTGTTTTTCATTTAGCTCAACTATCTGTTAGAGATGGGAGAAATAGTTTGTTACATATTCACGATGCTCTTATGGTCACATTGATTCCCTTCCCTTCTTTCTTTCATTAGTTTTTTTTGTATGTGTGTTCATTCTTTATTCTTTCTTTTTTTTCTTTTTTTTTTTTTTTGCATCTCTCTCTTTTTCTTAATTCTTCATAGTTTTATTTTATTCATTCTTTTGCTCTTTCTATCTGTCTATTCATCCTTCTTTACATTTTATTTATCTTACATTTACTGCCTATCCATCTATTTCTTAATTGTTGTCGGTATCGTTTTCTTTCCTTGATTTTGCTTTCTTTCTCTCTCCGTATCCGTCTAGTCATCCTTTATTTTTTACATTTATTTTTCTTCCTTTATCTATCGATTCAATTCAATTTCATTTGTATAGCGCTTATAACGATGGATCTACCCATCTCTGTCTGTTTCTCATTTTTCCTTTCTTTCTTTAGAATTATTGTTTTATATTGTTGTTTTCTGATTTGTTGTAATTTTTGATCTTTCTATTTGAGTTTTGTTTGTAGACACTAAAGGTGCCCTCGTCTGGTTTTCAGTGATCAGATTGTGTATCTGTAACCAGACTCTGGAATTGAATTCCACATCTGTCATGTTATTACAGTATACTCGTCACAATGCACTATGACGCTGTGGCTCTGTGTGTGTATGTGTGTGTAAGAGAGTGTGTGTGAGAGACCGCTGTGTTCACTCAGTCGTTATTGTGCAGTGGTTTAATCTGTAGCTGCGTTTCCTGACACCCATTTTTAAAAGTGTGTGTACTGTGTGTTTCAGGAATAAAGGAGAGTGTGTGCTGGACGCCTCCTCCTGAGGTGAACCCCAATAAGACGTGCGAGTACCAGGCGCTCTGCTCCAGGTTTAAGGAGCTGCTCACACTGCCTGGTCTGTCCTGCTGCTTCATCCCACATCTCCTCTGTCTCCTGTACACCGGGTCCATCCTCTAACCTCTCTCTCTCTCTCTCTCTCTCTCTCTCTCTCTCTCTCTGTCTCTCTCAGACGCGTACTTTAACGAGGATGTGAAGTATAACCTGTGTTACTGCGAGTCCTGCCACAAGCTGCGAGGTGACGAGGCGTACTACAAGCGCGGAGAGCCGCCCCGGGACTACGCTCTGCCCTTCGGGTGGTGTCGCTTCGCCCTGCGGTCAGTCAACACACACACACACACACACACACACACACACACACACACACACACACACACTCTCTCTCACACATACACACACACACTTTCATATGTTTTCCTACTGTCTTTATTTATTTTTTCTTTCTTTCTTTCTTGGTTTTCATTTTTTTTCTTTCTTTCTATCTCTGTTGTCTCTTTTGAGTTTGTTTGTGATGAAGAGTGTTTATGAAGTGTTAGGAAGTCAGCTTTTACATGTAGCTCGTCTGTGTATTTTGTCGTGACTCCCTCCGAGTCTCAGCACTGATTCACGTATAAACACGTGACTTGCAGGATAAAGCCGCACTGCGACGTGGCCAACACCTATAAGAAGTGGCACATCGCATACCACGGGACGAGTGTGGGTTCTCTACGCCGCACGCTGGACCACAGCCAACTTCTGCCAGGTTGGTATACACACACACACACACACACACACACACACACACACCAGGTTTATAGTGAACAGGAGAGGAACGAGCGCTGTTTCTGTTCTTCTTCAGCAGACACATCGTCTGTGTTCTCGCCGTCCCCGGTGAAGGTCGAAGGTCACGGCAGCTACAGTGAGCCGGAGGAGAACAGCGCCCCCGAGAGGGAGATCCCCCGCGTGCGTCTCTCCCCCACCATGCGCTACTCCGGCCTTGAGGTCTTCGCCCCTAAAGTGCAGTAAGTTCTCAGAAATGAGCCGGCTTCGGCTCACGGGTTTCAATGAATCAGTCCGGGAGCACGATGATAGAAAATGTCTGTCCTGTAAAGCTGTCCTGATGGTGAATAATTTCAGATTTCACATTTCAGAAAATCAACAAAACAAAGTTCACAGTCCAATACTGTGGAAAACAGCTACGAGACATTCGGGATTCCCCTCGCGATTTAAAGTCACAGAGACAACACTGTTGCTTTCGTTTCCTTAGGCGCGATTTCAGTTTTTGGCCACATGATGGCAGTGTGGGGAAAGGGGACAGAGATTTAGTCAGATGGTTTGGTATGTTTTACACTGTATATTCGTGCGTATAAGACTCACTTCGTCTGACCTAAGAACAAATCTGACTTACGAACGTGCTCCGAGAACTGAACTTGTTTGTAAGTCAGGGAACGACCTGTATTTACACGTTGGAAGGCAGAACAGCATCGTGTGTGGTACGAGGGAATTATTTGCAAGGTTTGTTGAGAATTATAACAAAATATAATATAGAATCAGGATATTTATAAAATCGTGGCATCTACAGAATCGCAGTACGAATCGTATCACACCTGGGTATTACGATATCGTATCATATCGTATCGGCCCATTCTCGGTCTAAACTCTACTGCGTTCAGACTAGAGACAGTCTAGAGAACTAGACTGATGTTTAGTTGCAGCTGGATGATGGTTGACGCTCTCAGACGCTCGTTGACTGAAACAGAACATCCACAGTGCAGTTTTTATATAGTTTCTCCTTTCTTTCTTTCTTTCTTTCTTTCTTTCTGTCAGTCTCTCAAGATTCAAAGGTACTTAATTGTCATGACAAACATTTACATTCATATTCCCAAAGCTCAGAAATAAGTCACAAGAAAATAACAGGAATAGATAAATAAAAAAAAGAGAGAGAAGGTAAACACTCTAATACAACGGAACCTTGGATTACGAGCATAATTCATTTTGGAAGCGAACACTCGTAAATCAAATTGAATTTTCCCATAAGAAATAATGGAAACTCAAATTATTCGTTCCACAGCCCAAAAAAATAAATACATAATTAACACAAAATATAAAGTGAAGAAAAAATTATCCTGCACTTTACCGTTGAAAAGAATCGCAACAGAGCAGATAAAGAGTGTGTGTGTGTCTGTGAAGGCGAAAATAGGAGGGGTCTGTGTGTGGGTATGTGTGTGGGGCACGGTGTCCAATGATGCGCGCGCACACAGACACAAAATGCAGGCTGAGCCTTGAACAGAGAGAGAAAATGGATCTTTAACCTCTCTAATGAGACTTGCTTTTGCTTTACACGCTCGTTGTACACACACGCATACAGACACAAAATAAAATATGTTTTACACACACACACATGGTCACAGTGTTATAGTAAACAGTACACGCGTGCACGGATGTTAATTATACCAGTAAGGGAGGAGCACTAAGACCCAGCAGGGTAGACGATTACCCACAATTCCGCAGCGCAAAAGAGAGAAAAAACATTGGCTCAGTTTTGATCACGTGACGTCAAAACAAGAAGCGCATGCGTGATACATGATACTCGGTACCAAGACAATGCTCGTTTTCCCAAGTCAAAATTTATTACAGATCTTTGCTCATCTTGCGGAACACTTGTAAACCGCGTTACTCGTAATCTGAGGTTCCACTGTACTTTGTTTCTCTTACCCTCCCTCTTTTTGTCTTTCTCTCTCTCTCCCTCTCTCTCTCTGTGTCTCTTTCTCTGGTTCTTGCTCTCTTTCTCTCAGTATATTTTCTCACTTTTTCTTTATTCCTCTTTCTCTTTCTATTTCTCTTCATTTCTCACACTTTCTTTCAGTCTTCATCTCATGTTCTTTCCTTCTCTTATTTTTACTCTGTCATTTTGTCCTACTTGTTCTGTTTTTCTGTCTTTGTCCTTTTAACCTCCTGAGATTTAATGTTTTTTTTTTTCTGTAGATGTGGAGTTCAGTTCAGGCTGTGTGTGAAGCGATGTGAGACCAGGGTGAGAGTTACTTGTTTATCTTCTCTCTCTGTCTCTCTCTCTCCTGCAGATTCCGAGACCCTCGCTCACTGCGATGTCACCACGTCCAGGTGGGCTTCCAGGTGTGTGTGCGTCCAGGCTCCTACAAGGTCGGGCCTCAGTCTCTGGGCCTGAGCGAGCCGCTCGACCCCCGGTTCAACAACACGGAGATCGAGTGGATCACCAAGGAGCAAGGAGGACTGCTGCTGTACGGCCTGCTCATCCGCGTGGAGTGAGGGAGAAAGAGGAGAGACCAGAGAGAGAGAGAGAGGGGGGCTCGGGATGCTGGTCCTGCTACAGAGAACAAAATGAAGCTTTGCGCTGGTGTTTTTTTTTTGTTTTGTTTTTTTTGGAGACACTTCCTGCACTTTATGTTTCGACCCCCAGTGGGGGATTCCCTCCCTCTCCCTCCCTCCCTCCCTCCCTCCCTCTCTCTCTCTCTCTCTCTCTCTGTTTTTCTCACTTTGTCTCATGTCTCATGTTCTTTTCCTTTTTCAGTATCTCTCCACCCAATCATTTTACTTTTTCTTTCTCTCTCTCTTCCTCTCTCTCTCTCTCACACACAGTCACTGCCTTTCTTTCTTCTCCTCTTTTTTTCTCTCTCAGGGCATATCCTTCATTATTTTTCTTTTCTTCTTTCAGTATACCTATCTATCTATCATTGATTTCTTTTTCTGTCTCTGGTCTCCCTCTATCTTTGCCCTTTTCTCGCTTTGAAGATTCACTACCTTTTCTCTCGGTTTTGTTTTCTGTCTATTTGCTTTTCTCTCTTTCTCACACTTTTACTTTTGCTCTGTCTCTTTCTCTCACGGTCTCTTGTTGTCTGTCTCTCTTTCAGTATCTCTCTATCCATTCATTTTTCTTTCTTTTGCTCTCTCTTCCCTTTTCAATATCTATTTCTCACTCTTATCCTCTCTCTCTCTCACACACACACTGCCTCTTTCTTTTCTTCCTATTTTCTCTCTCAGTGCCTTTCTTTCTTTTTCAGTATGTCCATCTCTTTCTGTCTCTCTATGTATCTCCGTCTCTCTCTCTCTCTCTCTCTCTCTAAGAAGGTTGGACTCCTCCGCTCTCGTCCTCACGGCACAGCCCCGGATCCCGTGAGCATCTTTTGGAAAAAGAAAAAAAAAAAAAAACATGTTGTTAAAGAGACAAAACAACAAATGGTCCTGAAGCTGCAGAGAGACTTGACTTCAGGAGGAGCCTCAGTGCGAGTCGGTGTGTTTGTGTTCCACTTCACACAGGAGAACAATCACGCTCTGGGTTACACACAGTGTTACAGCTCTAATACAGAACAACAACACACACACACACACACACACACACACACACACACACACACACACACACACACACACACCTCAGATCCTCAGCTTGTGTAGAGTGGAACTGCTGTCCTGTCTGTCTTTTCTATTTTATTTTAATTTTCTCCCCCTCCCCCTCGCAACCTTTATTATGGAGAGTAACCCCCGATCATGTTCGTGAAGTGAAGCCAGAACTCGTAGCGCACTCCGATGGCCAGAACTGGAACTACAGGATAACTGATAACTTCTCAGACCGAAAGCTAATTGTTATTTTATGTTTAACAGAAGAAAGAAAAAAGAAAAAACAAAGTGTCCAGACGGCGCTTTTACTGTTTTACATGAGTGAGAATTAGAGATCATTTGTGCTCGTAAATATCTGCCCCCACACCAACCCTTCAACCTCCCCCGCCCCCTTTTTTTACGCTCCAGTGTTCTGAAACTGTTGAATGTGAAATCAATCAAGAAAAGCGAAAATTTATTTCGCAATGTATTGTGGGAAATGAAGTTTAGGATGATTTGAGTTTACACTGGGTTTATCTTTTTTTTTTTTTGCACAGGTTTAAGCCCTTATTTATGTTTTTGTTGATCGTGTCAACTCTTTAAATTAGAGAGATTTTCTCTCCTCCCAAAAATATATATAATATAAACTTAAATGAAAGGAAAAAAAAAAAAAAAGATTTACGTTGCCAAGTATAAACTACTCGAGTGTCGCCAAGGGCCGTGTCTGAACGTATGCTTGCTCTAAAACTGAAATGTGAAAAAAAAATACACACACACACACTCTTTCGGGGTTCGAGACGGCCCGTTTGCTGCTTTTTTTTGTTGTTGTTTTTTGTTGTCGTTTCAATCGTTACTTTGTATTATTTGTTTGTTTTATTTGTATTACATTACGTTGTACAGCCTGTTACATAACACTATTATTATCTTCCTGATTTGTAAAAAAATTAAAATGTGTATATATAAAAAAAAAAAAAGTTACACATCATCCAAACCTTTGCATCAAGTCTCATCCTTAAAGAGTCAGCTCAAAATTATTGGCACTCATAAGAAAATAATAAACAACGTGTCCTTTACAGTATTTAAAATACAAGCCAGAATTCTTATTCCTTTATTGTCATGTACACAACAAGGAGAGAAACATTTCTCTGTGCTGTGAATTTTTTCCACCGGACGTCTAGACGTCTTACATTCCGCGCTCCTCGAGAGTGTGAACGGCCAGTGTTGGGGTGGGTGGATTTCAGTTGCGGTGGTTTTTCCCATTGCAGCCGGTCATGATGCAGCTGTAAGAGGATCTGTGGCATCGTGATGAATCTTCTCAGGCTGCTCAAGAAATACAGCTGCTCTTGTGCTTTCGTGACCGACTGGGTCAAGGTGAGGTCACAGCTGACGTAGACGCCTGTCTCACCCACTGCTCACCCTCTCAAGCTCAAGCTTTTGAATGCTTTTCAAGTTTTCTCATCCTTTCTTGTCCATGATCATCATCATTATTTCATACATTCAAGCACTGTGGTGTCGCCCATATGAGAGAATACAGTCACATGTGAGCATACAAGTAAGTGTAGGGTATGAGGTAGAGTAGCGGTGAGGAAATCTAGCAGACGGTGGAGACGAGTCCAGGCTTTTTAACAGCTTGTAGGGAAGGACTATTAAAAGCAGAGCAATACAGTGGAGCCTCGGATTACGAGCATAATTCGTTCCGGAAGCGGGCTCGTATTCCAAAACACTCGTAAACCAAATTTAATTTTCTCATAAGAAATAATGGAAACTTAAATTATTCGTTCTACAGCCCAAAAAAATAAATACATAAAAATAATTTATACAAAATATAAAGTATTTTATTCTTTTTTATAAAGTATTTTATATTATTTTATTCTAAAATGGATTGAATACATTTTTTCCTCAGAATTCTACACACAACACCCCATAATGACAACATGAAAAAAGTTTACTTGAGGTTTTTGCTAATTTATTACAAAATAAATAAATTTGAGAAAGCACATGTACATAAGTATTTACAGCGTTTGCAAAACTGAGCTCAGACGCATCATCCTGTTTCCCCTGATCATCCTTGAGATGTTTCTGCAGCTTAATTGAAGTCCACCTGTGGTAAATTCAGAGCCTATACGGTAGAGAGGCCAGAGAGTCTCATCAGACCTGAGAATTTTGTTGCTCATGGTCAGAGAGTCCTTCAGGTGCCTCTTGGCAAACTCCAGACGGGCTGCCATGTGCCTTTTACTAAGGAGTGGCTTCCGTCTGGCCAGCTCTACCATAAAGCCCTGATTGGTGGATTGCTGCAGAGATGGTTGTCCTTCTGGAAGGTTCTCCTCTCTCCAAGGAGGACCTCTGGAGCTCTGACAGAGGACCATCAGGTTCTTGGTCACCTCCCTGACTAAGGCCCTTCTCCCCCGATCGCTCAGTTTAGATGGCCGGACCAGCTCTAGGAAGAGTCCTGGTGGTTTCGAACTTCTTCCACTTACGGATGATGGAGGCCACTGTGCTCATTGGG
>JAQQZT010000006.1:24473672-24491127 GCA_030068275.1 Clarias platycephalus | reverse complement strand
TTTAGAATAAGGCTGTGACATAACAAAATGTGGAATATATATATATATATATATATATATATATATATATATATATTTGATTGATTGATTACCTGGGAAACGCACGTATTTAGTCGATCGCTTAAAGATTGCCAGTGTCTCAGCTGTCCGGACATCTAGAGGAAGTTCATTCCACCACCTGGGAGCCAGAACAGAAAACAGTCTAGACGCATGTCTTCCTCGATCCCTGAGAGACAGTCGGACCAGACGAGCGGTGCTGGAGGATCTGGTGAGGTGCGGTGAGGTGTGATTAGAGCTGACGGATAAGTTGGAGCTGGACCGTTTTTTTTTTTTTTTTCCTTTGTAGGCAAGCTTCAGTTTTGCAGGGTGATGTGGAGCTCCAATCAGCACTCATCATGATCATTCATAAATAATAAATGTTTCTCAGCCCTCAGGAGCCCAAGCAGTTCTCTGATGATGAGCAGCACCTCTGAGAGTTCTGTGCGTGTTTAAGGTGGGTTAGGGTTGCGTACAGTCAATCTAAATCCCATTTTCAATGACTTTTTTAAAATACAACAGTGTATTTGATTATTAACTAAAATTTTTGTATAGTAAATCAAATTATATAGGGATTTTTTTTTTTTTTTTTACAATAGCACAAATCAGCCAACAGCTAATTTCCATCCAATTACTTTTGGTTTCTTAAAAAAAAGGAGGGAGCAGGGCAAATTCCTAATCTTCCTAATCATCTGATTTGGATTTAAACCCCCTTGAATTAAAATAGTCTTTTTTGTTGTTGTTGTTCTTTCAAAGGGTGCCAATAATTTTGGATAATCTTTTAATCTAGATCTTTTTTTGAATAATCTTTTTTACAGTCGCTTATAGCATTGAACATACTTCCCAAAATATACTATTTGTTTTCGTTGCAAAAATGTTGGTTTTACATCAAACAAAGAATCAAACAGGTTTGGGTTTTTTAATCATTTTTATTTTTCCAGTAGGAAAAAAAAAATCACTTTTATTGCAGAGTTGCATATTAATCAAACTGTGTCCAAAATATCCTGTAACTACTGCTTAAGGCCGAGAGTGTAACCGACTCCGTTTGCCGTAATCAGAATAAACACACAGACACACATTAAAATTCCATCATGATTCTACAAACTGAAATCTCGAACGCGGAAAAAGGGAACATTTCCTCATCAGTGCACATGGAGTTCTTCACTTTATTCGAGCTCATTATTACAGGATAATAATTGTTGTAAAACTCCGGCACTTTAATTGAAAATCTCGTTAGTCGTGTCCGTAGATTAGTGCGGAAATGAGAAGCCCAACTCTTTTAATCTTTAAATTCATGAGGCACCAGGATTTCGGGATTAAAGTGAAGCAAAGTTTCGTGTGTAATCTCATAAAATGTTTACTCACAAATCACACTGTGTACATCAGCGTACATGAGGAAATCAGCAGCAGCAGGTTTCTTTCTCTTTTTTTTTTTGGCAAGGTGAAAGCTTTAAAAATTAAATTAATGATTTAAAAGGAATCCACGAGGCATGGAGGTGAAAAAGATTTAGAAATAGTTTCTGTACACAAAATATCATAAGAGCTGAAAACATTAAAAGGTGCAGTTTGTAATTTTAAAAGAGGTAACAATCCTGTGTCACATTGCTCCTAGAATACACCTTTAAAAAAAAACTGTAATCCGCAACATTTTTATCCAACAGATTTATTTGTTTTTCTTGGTTCTGAAATCGCATTTGTTCATCTAATAAATTTCATATATATATTCATACTTTAGAACAAGTCGGGCTGACGAGGGAGAAATCTGATTCAAGTTTCGGCACCTGACAAACAAACAAACTGCCCCTTTAAAACAACAACAAAAACAAAAAAAAACAACCAAACAAATAAGAAATAAATAAACAACTAACTTTTTCTTTTTACCCTGCGTTTAAAAAGCATCCTGTCACTAAATCTTAAGTGAAAACACATAATTAAAAAAACAAATATATACATGCAGTTGCAAAGATGTACTTTACAGATGAAATAAATAATAAATGTTTGAAAAAATATAAAAAAGAGGGAGAGAGAGCGATTAACAATATAATAAATATTCTTCACAGATTCATCTCCAGAGGAGGAGGATATACAAATCGCTACTTCCTGGTTCCAGGACTAATAATAACAATAATCATAATAATAATAAACGGGACAGAAAAAAGCACCAAGCCCTTGTGCGGCCTCGTTTTTAAATGTGCACAAAACACGTTAAAAAAAAATTCTGAGACTCTGATGAAAACCTAAAAAACAACAATATTTTGCTTCATCACTCAGGATTCAAAAAGTTAAAAATAGAAAAGAACTTTTCTAGTCAGGACGTCCAAATGGATTCATTAGTAGATCTGAAACATCTCCTGTTCCAATAACTCCCTTCCTTACTAACATATGGGACACTCTGGGACTGCTGGCTTGAACTGACTGCTTTGTGTATGCACAGCGTTTTATAAACGAGGCCCTGACTCACACACGTTCGTTAAAAGCTATTTAATAAAATAAAATCAGCCACACAGTGAACTACAGGTTCTCTATATTATAAAAGTTAAACATCAGTGCCAGTAGAAATCGTAGCAGTTTGAGAGTTTAAAAACGTAATGTGAAATTTCATTTAAACGTGAAAACGGAGACGAGTGCAGGTGATGCGAGTTCAGATCTGTCCGAACCGCGGCTGGCTGATAGAAAGAGCATGAGATCACCCCTGGAGGGCGCTACAGGTACACGTTCAAAAATGCTTTGCGACGTTTATATGAACAGATGGATAAAGTACATCTCATTTTCATTCAGAACTTTTTAGGCCCCCAGGCGGACGTCTGTTTCGGCGCCACGCCAGAGCCGAATGTAGGGAAGTCCTCCGCACTGCTCATGTCTGGGGCCTGGACACACACAGACACACACTTCATTAGAATGTAAACACAAACATTGTTGTTAGCGTGCACACATGTAAAACAATTATTAATGCCACAAGATCTATATTTAACACTTCATTTCGGATTAGAAAGCACGTCCCCATGTCCTCCTGTCATCCCGGATTATATCATTACCGCTCTCTAGCTCGTTTTTATCACAATTGGACTACTGTCACAATATTATAATCTCAATTTGCATAATCATTTTATAAATATTAGCCAATCTTGTGTTACCATATGTTACAACCAAGTAGGGTCGCAAATTTCACAAATTTCCTTTAACCGATAGTTCGAACATTTTACAGATTAATAGTCAGTTAATTAGTGACTATTACTGACAAAAATTAGCCCAACTAATTTACCGAAATTAACCAAATAAAATAACTAAGTAACTTGTAACCTCTTATGGTTTACAAGTTAACAGATCTGTGAGCTACAGAGAAACATTTGGCAAAACAAACATTAGATCAAATTTTTAATTGGGTAAAACCACTAAAAAACATCACTGATGTCAGAACCAAAAGTTTTTTGGTTGAACTGGCGCCCGAAATAATTCGTGAATTTCACAACAAATTGATAGAATATGTGACTTTAAAAAAAATTAAATGAACTGAACTGAAAAACTATGTTTTTCAGTTCAGAGGCGCAACTGTTACTGGAAAATTATGAATGGAATTAACTATTAATTAACCGGTTCTTAATTGATTTATTTGCATAAAGAACAAAATCCCCCGGGAAGCTTTGATTCATTGCCGTTAACAGCACATAACAAAACGTTTTATTCTTCTTATACCACACACAGAGCTCCAAAGCTAACAATGTTTTATTAGAGAATCACATGAATGTCATCATATTTTGGTCTATTTTATTTACGTTTCATGTCTCGGAATTTCCATAAATCTGTGGGGTGTGTTCGATGTAGAGGTAGTGCCCGACTTACGAACATTCGAGTTATGAATTTCCGAAGATACCGGTTCAATCGCGGAGTTAGCTCACATGTGTTGCACAAAAACACACTGCAGTGCACCAGATACCAATATTTACAATACGTTCAGTGTGTATATCATATGTGTGTGTGTGTGTGTGTATGGGAGTGGTTGAAATGAGCTGGCCTCATCGATTTCAATGAATCAGTCCGGGAGCACGATGATGGAAAATGTCTGTCCTGTAAAGCTGATGGTGAATAATCCTAATTTTGGAAAATCTTCAACAAAACAGAGTTCACAGTCCAATACAGTGGAAAACAGCTCTGAGACAAAATGGCGTCCACGATTCCCCTCATGATTTAAAAGTGCAGAGACAACACAATTGCGTTGTGTAACATAAATGTTTTTTTGGCCACATGATGGCAGTGTTGGGAAAGGGTACAGATTTAATCAAGTAGATTGGTAGACTACATAAAGATCACCTTGCTGCCTGGAACGTTCCATGGAGCGTCTCTGACGACAAAGCCTTTAGGCGGGAATCGGCCCTCCTCGTCTCCTCCTCCTCCCACGAACCGGGACGGAGGTTTCATATAAGCAGCCAAGGTTTCCGTCTCAGTCACATTCAACATCTGAGTGATGTATATACATACACACACACATACACACACACACACAGGAACGGCAGAAATGTTTTGAACGGCTCAATAACCTCTAAGGGTGTTTGCTCTATATTAGTGTCTCACACTCACGTATTCCTCTTCGAGGTTGAGGAGATGATCGATGGATTGATCAACGTTCTCTGGCAGGCCTGTGACCGTCACTTTGTCCGGGTCATCTGATCCTGGCTGAGGAAACCTGATATCTACCTGGAATAGACAGGAAATGGATCCAGAGCTGTGATTTGGATTCAGCTTTTTTGTTATTTCGAACAGGAAGTCGTGTTGGAGTGATGGTGCTTTAAGCAGGATTATATTATTTAAATAATATAAAATGATATTACTGACTCTACAGTGTCAGGGTTTCTCCATCAGGAAAAGACAGAATCTGAGATTCCGAAGTTTGCTTTGAAACTCCTTTATTAAGTGCCACATGGTTTGCCACATGGTCCTTCTTTATTATTTACTCAGCGTTTCTATACTGTGGCTTGCTTCGTTACAATTAATAGGATTTCCTTTACTTGTATCTAAGGATGTGCATGTGGTAATGATACGGATGCCTACGACACCACGGTGCAGTAACACGCACTTTAAACTCCTCCATGAGTTTGCGGACGGCCTTGCCACGAGCTCCGATGATGCGAGCGTGGACCCGGTGATCCAGCTGGATGTCCTCGCTCACCATCTCCTGCAGCTCTGCCACCATCTGCTCTATAGCTGTCTTGGCCTCCTCCACGTTCCGCTCGTAACCCCAGATCACTATCGTGTCCTGACAAAAAGAACAGAAGGTGAGTTTTTCGGAGCTGGCACGACACCCTGGCGATGCGGTGGTGCTCTCGGGCTTGTACGCACCTGCCGCTCATCACTCTTGTCAGGGAACTGCACGTTGACGTCGTGATCTTTGCGGATCTGGGAGATCACGGCTCCTTTACGGCCGATGATTTTGGGGTGGTATTTAGGCTCGACCGAGAGGGTCACCTTGTAGCTCCGTAAGGCCTGTGATCACACTTAAAAATGTTAGACATACTGAATTGGAAAAAGTAGCACCAAGACCACTCTAATATTTCAGCATAAAACCTATTTACTATATTTAAGGTTTTTTTTTTTCATATTTTAAAAACTATTATATTAATATTTTTCATACTAGTTGACCACAATCAATCAATCAAACAATAAATAAAAAAAAAACAATAAATCTAAAATACTGCTCTTATCTCTCTCCTTTAAAATAGAAAAACCAAAAATTACATTACCTGAATTATGAGTGCGCCCTCTTGTGGTGGGCGTGTATTATTAGCTATATCGGGATTCTAAATTAAAATTTAAGAAGGTCGGGTCAATAAAATTTTCTTATATCCGAGATCTGAATTTCATGTTTATGTTACGGTTGAATTCTATTTATATGCAGTCATTACAAGTCTATAAAAAATAAGCAATTAAAAATTTCCATATAATTTCAATAATATATATATATAATCTTTTTTTCCCCCCCCTGATTTTCTCCCTAATTTAGTCCAATTCCTTCCCGTCACTAGGGGTCTCCCACATTAAGGCTACTTACTACCATTCTCAGTTCAGGTATTGTACACGCCCTCACCTCGCACCGCTGCAGATATGTCTGCTCTAACGAGCGGGGTTCTGTCTTATAATGGTGCTTAACATTACAGCTTTTCAGGCCATATGAGACAAACTAGTTTTAAACTTCCGAATCTTGGAGTAAGCCATGCTGTGTTGCGCTATTATTTTTGTTTCTTTTGCACACTCTGTCTATAAACATTAACCTATTGGGATGATTGGCTCTGCTGAGCGACAAGTATAGCCACGCCCACCTCGAGGGAAAAAGCGCTAGATTACTGGTATATTATTAACTCTTATTTAATAGGGTCCAGATAGAACGGTCACCGCCACTGCAAAATTCTTCACCAAAAAAAAAATTTAATTAATGGTTAATCATTAATACCCATTTGATATTTTTTAAACTACTAAACAGTAGTTTATTTAAAAAACAAATGGAGGAAAAATAGGAAAAAATATAGCCTTTTATATTTGATGAAATGTTTGGATTTCATTAAAAAAATTAATTATTAAAATAAGTCACATGAATGGGAGTTTATGATGCAAGTCCAAATTTAAAGCTCAAGGGGCAGATAAAATTATTCCCTGAAATATTTGATTAATTAATAATAATTTTTATTAGTATTTGCTCAGATACTAATCCTGGGTTTTCAACCCAGTACCGATTGTTTTCATGTATTCATAAGACATCAGGAACTGATTCTAAGCGTTCTGATGTCATGCCATGTGTGTGTGTATCAGGTTTTACTCTGTTTTTTTTGTTTTGTTTTGTTTCTGTATAGTGCTCTCCATTTACCCGCTCCTCCTGCTCGGCCTGGAGCTCCTTGACTCTGCACATCAGTGCCTGCTTGGCTCTCTCCACGCTGACCTCTTGCCCCATGACCTTTATCACGTCAGACTGCTGCTCAGCCTGAGGAACCCAGATGTTCACCTGCACAGAGCAAGTCAGACTGTATCGGATCCTGTACTGATACAACATCTGTGTCGAACCTACAGTACACACCTCGTAGTCCTCCATCATCTTTCTGATTCCGGCTCCTTTCTGGCCGATGACGTAGCGGTGCAGGTCGTAGGGCACCTCGACGTCAACCGTCACAGGAACCAGCGCCTGAAATATGATGATGATGATGAAGTGATTGAGAATTAATCTTAAAAAGGCACCGCTGAAAGATTTGTAATAGCTGACAAAAATAAAGTGTCGCTCACTAGCAGGGCCGACCGTGCCAGCTCGCATTTTTCTGTACGGCCCATCACAGTGATGATGTCACATCTCCGAGGCACGGAGTCCGTCACTGGGTTGGTGCTGCTGTTCTCCACAGGAGACGTTTCCTGAGCTGAGCACCAAACATGAAGATTTAATTAAAAAAAATTTTTTTAAACATAACCCCCATGTTGTTACTATAGAAACGATTGCTTAATCAAAAGCTTTGATTTGCACTACTGTCAGATGCGCTGTTTCGAAATGAACCAATCAGATTGCAGAATTCAGCCGCACAGAGAGAGACCCACCCGCTGTTTCCTCTCTGTCTGGGAATTTGATCTGGACCTCGTGCTCTCGGGTGATCTGCTGGATCCTGCAGCCTTTGGGCCCCATTATGGATCTGTGATAGCGCTGAGGAATCACCACCTCCACACTCACCTGAGACTCCTGACCAGAACACACACACACACACACACATACAAATCGTTATGAAGAAGAGCTGAATGATACCATGCTGCTTTACTTTTCTCTTCCACCATTTCAGCAATCATGATAGAGAGCCAACGTCACTTTCGACCACTTGAAATGCACAAATGACGCAGGCAGCCCTTATTATTATCACTATGTCAACACCAGTCGTTTTTTTTAATCTCTCGCGAGCATGTAATGACAGTTACTCTTGTTGCTTGTAGGTGTGGCCGGTTCAGCGATTAACAATCTTTGTCACTTCTTTCCAAATTTTATTTTCTCTCTAACGCCTGTGTACACGTTTTATAACCATTTGAAGGATAAAATAACCCAAGGTCTTATAAGCCCAGTTCCCATTTTTCTGAAATTTCTGCCCAAAAATGACAACAAACATGGCAAAATACATATACACACGCACAACATGGGCAATTTGGGGGACACTAATTAGCCTAATCTGCATGTCTTTGTACTGTGGGAGGAAACCGGAGTACCTGGAGGAAGCGGGAATCGAACCCAGACCCTGGAGGTGCGAGGCCACAATCTAACCACTACACCATCATAGCAAAAATCACAAAGTGCAAGTGAAGTGGGCTTAAGAAGATTTTTTTTTTTCTAGCAAAGAACAATTAATTAATTTAGAAACTTAAGTTGTAAGTGGGAAACCGAAACAATATCACAGCACGCAGTCCACACGGCTCATGCGTCTTGTTTTTCGAGAACTGTTTAAATTAGTCACTTTGCCTAATTCGGCTAGTTTTGAGAAAATTGGAATTCAAATGTTGCTCCACATTTTTTTTTCTTCAAATTTGATTCTTATCTATAGATGCTACACAATTTATTCATAATAACCATTTTTACTACTGTACAGTATGTCCAGACATTTCCCGTGCACATGTTTATAAATTAATCCCCCCCCCCTTCCTGATGCTCACCAGATCCTGAATGATCTCCTGGATGCGCTTCTTCGCAGCATCCACACACTCTCGAGCTCCTTTCAGAGTGATGCAGTCGCTGTGCGTTCCTGTACGAGGGAAACTGACGGCGACTCCGCCGTACTCTTCCGTTAACTCCCTCAGCACCTGCCCTCGCCGACAGACAAAGTGCCGATGATGGCGTGGGTCCACGACCATACTGTCCTCTATCACATCCTCCTGCACAGAGACAGAGACAGTGATGAAGACGGGCAACGTTCGTGTGGTTCAGGTTCGTTCCGAAATCGGAGCAGTACCAGGTTTTTAATGAGGCTCTCCAGCACTTTCTGAGCGAGCAGGACTGCCTCCTCTCGGCCCATGATGGTGATGCGCTCCTGCTCCGGGTCATCGGGCGAAGGGAAGATGATGCGAGCTCCAGTCCGATCGCGCACACGCCGAATGTTCGCCCCTCCTCGGCCAATCAGGAACTTGTGGTACTCGGACTTGGCCTGGAGCTCTACTAAGAAACTGTTGACTTGCTAGAGGGAAGAGAGCAGAAAGAAAAAAAGTTGTAAAAGAGATAAAAGTCAGGAAGAAGGATAAACAACAAAATAAAATAAAGTAGACTAAAAATAAACAAAAGAAAGCCTGATTATAGAAAAAACAAGAAAGAAACCAACAAATGAAAAAAACTAAACAAAAGAAGGGTAGAAACAGATTACAAACAGATAAAAAAGAAAGAAAGAACGAAGGACAAATGATAGAAGACAAAAAAATAAGAAAAAGGACAATTGATAAAGAAACATAAGCAACAGTTAGACACAAGAAAATAGATAACATAAGTTAAAAAAAAAGAAAGTCATAAGAGATAGAAATAACATGAGAAAAAGATGAGAAAGAAACAAATAACAGATACAAATGAGAGAACAAAAAGAATGATGAACAAAAACAGAATTAGTCTAAATTAGAGTTAGACAAGAAAGTTTAAAACAGATCAAATAAGATACAAAAAAAAAAGAGACACAACAGACAAGCGAAAGAAAGTAAGAACAGAAGATAAAGAATAATAAATAGAGAAATAAAGAAGCGTGTCCTCTGACCTTCTCTTCGGCGAGCTGCAGTAGCTGTTTCCTGGCTCTCTCCACCTCTCCCGCAGGGCCCCGGATCATCACCCTGTCCACTCCCGAGCCCTCAGCGGGGAAGTGAATGTGAACACCTCCACACTCCTCCATGACGGAGCGCACCAGACACCCCTTCGACCCGATCAGAGAGTTGTGCAGCTTGGCCGGGATGGTCACCTCCGTTTCCTTCAGGTTCGCCTGCACAGTGACACAATGCGTGAGTGATGAGGCAGCTGATGGATCTCTCATGTTCCCAGGTGATGTTACAGACTGTACATCAAAGGGCCATGTATCCTTTTCTTCTTCTCATCTCTATCTCTGTCTTTTTTTTTCTCACCAAGTCTCTCTGGATGGCGAGGATGCGTTCCCGTGCTGCCTCACAGTTACTTCTCCTACCCGTGATCACGATCGTCTCGGAGTCGCTGTTCTCAGTCGGGAGATCGATCTTTGTGTTGGTCTCTTCGCGGATCTGTAAGGAATTACAAATCATCACTGCAGACCAACTGCAGCTAGCATGCCTAGCAACTTGTACAACACAAGAGGGCGCACTTGCAGTTCACTATATCGGAAATTTGCAGCAGCCTTATAAAAATAAAAATAAAATTTTATTTAAAGTTTATAAAAAAAACAACAACATGCATTTAATAAATAAAAATGCATTTTATGGCGTTACATTATCAAAAACTGTGAGCATTAATAGCCTCGGATCAGCGTTCTTCCACCAAACTTTATTTGAAATTTTATACATTTTCATCACGTGTGGTAAAAGTGAATTATTTGCGAAGTTTGTTTAGAAAATAATAATGATGGCAGAGGACAGAGATACAGGCTGCTCAGTTAAATGTATTACATGCTACCGTAGTTTATATTGTTTAAGTGTGTGAATGAATATAATTAATCCAATAATAAATGCAGCCCATTACTATATCGGGCTACATTTAATTAATCATTAAACTTTTTCAAAGATTTATAATTTTATAAAAATCGGGAAAACATGTAATATTGAATCCGGATATTCAATACTTTTTCTAATTTTACTTAAATCTGCAATGCACACACACACACACACACACACACACACACACACACACTATACTGAGGGAAAAAATGCATCGTTACTATTAGCAATTGATTAAGGATTAATTGTTCAACTACTGGTAATGATAAATTTGTCCTAGTATCTACAATGTTTAAGAAATTCGTTGTGGAAGATGTGCATTTGACCCTGTAGCACGTTTTCTCTGCCTTAAAAACCTTGTTTTCATAGGTTCCTCACCTTCTTGATGTTGGCACCTCCTTTGCCAATGATGTTTTTATGAAACTGCTTAAATATGGGAACAGATATCGAGTAGCTGTTTTCAACCTGATAGAACACAACAACAGAACAATAATGAAATCTCTTGATTTAAAATCAGTCAGCAGTTTTGTTATAAAGTAAATAAATCTTGTCAGATAATCATATAAAGTGTACACTACAATATCTTAAATCAAATAAAAACTATCATAAATCATATAAAGTTATCATACTAAAGGAACGTTTTTCATGCAACTTATTATCTCAAGGGGGCGTGGCAACTAAAATATATCAGACTATTGATTTTGTTTTGTTTTTCCTGTAACTATCGGGTTATATTGTATTTTGTGAAAGCACTCACTGTGTGATTTGAATCAAAGAGAAAGTTTCAAGGGTAAAGGGATTCATACCAGCTCAGCCAGGAGTTTCTGGAGAAACTTGCCGCATTTCTCCACCTCGTTCTTGGGCCCACGGAGCTGCACGATGTCACTTTTCTGAGACTGGTCAGGAAATGTGATGATAACCTAAACAGAAAAAAAAAAAAAACAGACACAAACCACATATTATCATTTTTTTATTTTGAAAGAGACTATAATGTAACCTTTCTCAGATACAGTAGCTTCCAAAGTCATGATTATAACATGTACCGAGTCTTAGGAACCCGTGTTAGGAACTCAACAACTAAAAAAGTGTCACATACTGTAAGTGTGACTTATGTTTTATGTTTCAACTCGACTTGCTTTTGGACGATGAAAGAAAATAGACCTCTATGAAAAGGTAAAGATGTACAAGATAAAAGACTAACATTTTATAATGTTAAGCTTGTACGTAATGCTTATACTGTTACAAGACTAAACCATGTTTGGAGGTTTAATCATTAAAATGTTAAAACACTCCGAAGCTGTTGGTTGCTATGTGGTTGCTATGGTGGTTATGGTTGGCAAGATGTTGTTACATGGTTGCTATGGAATGCCACAAGGTTTGTTACATGGTTGCTAAGTGGTTCTATAATATTTCAGGTGGTCTCTATGATATACCCAGTGGTTGCTAGGGTGTTCCGAGGTGAGTTGGTTGCTAGGGTGCTGGTATTTGGTTCCAGGAATTTGGTAAGTTTTAGGTACATCATTGCTATGATATATTCTAGATAGTTGGTACGATATTCCAGGTGGTTGCCATGTGGTTGCCATGACTTTCCAGGTTGTTTCTAGGATGGTGTTACATGGTTGCTATGGTAGTCCAGGTGGTTGCTAAGGAGTTGCTAAGCGATTAATATACTTCCTGTTCCGTGGCCACACGGTCATGTTGATATTTTGGGTGTTTTTTGTGCTAATCCAGTGGGTTGCTATAATATTTTAAATGGTTGCTAGGGTGTCGACCCAGTAGGTTAAGAGGGTGTTTCTGAGGAACTTCCCTTGGTCCCTATGGAAGTTACATGACCCTAGGCGGTTGCTACTGTATTTTGCAGTTAGGTGGTTGCTAAGGAAGCTCAGCTGGGTGCTACTGCTAGTGTGTGTGCTATTATGGCCTGAGTTGCTAGAGGTTTAGTAAGCGGAGCAACACAGTTTTAACTCTGAGAATGAAATGAGGATGAAAAAGGCTCAAATAGTGTAAAAGCAGAAGCAGATAAACATCCTGTCTGCTATCCTGTGTTTTTACTGTGTATATTTGGGGTGGAAGAACATTCTCTGGAGCATTGCTACAATAATAAGAAAATAATAATAATAATAAATAAAAAAAAATTGTACAGTATGCCAGCTCTCTCAACCACCTCCAATCAGCATAGAGCTCATGATGGATTAGACTCAATGATATTTGGTAATACCTCAGGAAACTTGTCTCGCACTTCTTTGATCTTCTCCCCCTTTTGCCCGATGATGGTGCGGTGAAACTTCTGCTCTATGATCAGGTCTTTGGTGCGCTCGTTTTCCTGAGGAGGCACACAATCACAATTACTCTCAATCGCCCACAAGATATTTTTATACAGAGCACAAAAAAAAAAAAAAAAAAAAAAAAGAAGTCCTGGATGATCAGGGTTGCTCTTTTCCTACTATAAAGGTGCAATTAAAAAAAAAATTTTAATGTTAAATGTCTAAACCTGATAATAATCACAGTGTTTTAAATGTGCATCGGGGGAAAAAAGTGTCCCTAATGGTTAAATGGGTAGAGTTGAATAATTTTTTCCTTTTGCACATAGAGCCCACCCCATTTCAACCTAAATCCTAAAGAGCTAAATAGATGGCCATGGCCTGTCATGGCATCACGCTCAAGCACGGTCAGCTGCTTAATAAACATGCAACTTATGAAAGAGGTTCTGGTGTCAAGAGTTAAAGGCTTGTTCTGTACAGGTTCGACTCCAGCCTCACCATGCGCTGGGCCATGTCCACCAGCTCCCTGCGCGCCCGCTGCACTCCCTCAGGGTCTCCTTCAATACGCACCAAACCACAGCGATCTGAATCCTGAGGAATCCACACCGACACTTTGTACAGCTCCTTGATCCGGTTTACTAAAAGAGTATTCAGTCATTAATTTACATATAGTATCATATGGTACTTCGTTACACCTACCTCTTTTTATTTTAAAGATGTATTCGATTTATTATCACATTTATTGAATGTGTTTGTTTTAAATTGAATGACATTTTTTTTTAATTGCAAAGTGCATAAAAATCACATGATCTCCATCTTTCAAACTGCTGTTTTAGGCAAACACTACTTTGATTTGGCTTTCAGAATTATTTCAGCTCATTGTTTCAGCTACATATAATATTTAGTACAAACTTTACCTTGGATTTTGTTTGGGTTTTATGAATATTATTGTGTCAGTACAAAAACACTTCTGATTTTCAAACATCCATATTCCACTACAAAATTAAAAGTTAAAGAAAAACATTTGTATGCCAGAAAAGAAAGAAGTGACAAGAATACACTTTTTAGACACAAAAACAAAGTGGAAGCTGCTGGGTTTTAAATGCAAAACAGAAGCAGGTGCAGCAGTCAAAGTGCTCATCAACTTCCCTACAAACCTGTACAAATTGTACTTGTGACTAAAGTGTCTAAAAAAAAAAAAAAAAAAGGTTTTCTTTTTTTTGAAGACATCTACGCATTAATTTGCATGCGCCTAAGAATTTTGCACAGCACTTTCAATATTCAGCCATTAAAATGATTATACATTTATCTTGACATGTTGGTTTAAAAAAACATGCTAAGTTAAACACATCTTTAAATTATCATTATAATATTGTAAACTCTTCTTGAAAACATACTCACTGTTTCCCCCGTTCTTGCCAATGAGATGTCTATGAAAACGCTGGTCAATGTTAATTTCCGTGTAATCCTTCCTCGACATCTGAGAACAAAATAAAATAAAAAGATTAGTTAACCAAAAAAAAAAAAAAAAAAAACCTTTTATTTCTGCTAACTCTGAAAGCTGTATGATTCTTGGTCCATCAGTTTAGTTGTTTTGACTTCAGTAATCTGATACATATTAATAACTTTCTTTAATTCTGACTGGTCAGAAGATTAATTTTTAAGATTAAAATTGATAAAATTGATTTTATAGTGCAAATCACAGATCTAATATTAATCACGTTAAATAAAATAATAAAAAAAAGAAGACGTTCATGTAAAAAGGAGTCTCCAGATACAAAACACAGTGTTAGACATACAGTACAAAACTATGAAGCAAATAATATCTTGTTTTCTTATTTTATTGGCAAATCATTTTGCTAGTTTTAGGAATTAATTTTTTTGAAAGAAACAAAATGATCTGCCAATAGAACAAGAAATTTTACCTAGGTTTTGCTAGGATTCTATAATATTTCATCAAGCTGTATTTTTTTGCAGTGAGAGGAGTTTCTACTTTTTTTTTGGATAACATAAGAGGAATAAAACACTACATGCTGTTATAGGAAAATAATCAACCCTGTCATTGGTGGTTATTACAATGACTGCTTGGGACTACTCGGTCCTGTCGTTGACTATTTTCTTATTAACAGCATGACCAAGTGTTTTAGTCTTTTGTGATTTCTAAATTTAAAAGAAATGACTTAAAACATCATAGTAACATTTACTGCACCCTTACACGCATTAACATGGCACAGTATACGCCATACAGCACAGGATATACAAAACTATTCGACCTCTTATTCAACCAAGCTGCATACTTAACCCTTGACTTCATGTATTTAAAAAGATAATTTTACAGGGAGGAAAAAAAAAAAATACAAATCCTCTGACCAGATCATTAATAATCTCCTGGATTTGAGCCCGAGCTTGCTCCACTTCCTCCGTCGGGCCTTCCAGAACGATCCGCTCTTCACCGTCTGTAAACTCGATGTGCACCTGGTCCGCAGGTGAACATTTAAAACTTGTTAGTTGGATCATTTTATTACAGTAATCTTTGTTGTTGTTTTTTTTGTCTAGATTTCCTGTCGTACCCTGGGGAGCTGCTGCGTGATGCGTCCGATGTTTTGTCCTTTCTTTCCTATGATGAATCGATGTAGCCAGGCTGGTGCGGTGACCTCCACTGCCATTGCGCTCTTAGCCTGGAGAAACACACACACGTACACATAACACTCTGCAGGTTCTTGGTCAAAGCAGGCCTTCTCATTCTTCACATCTCCACACTCTCACCTTGGCGTACACCTGGGTCAGGGCAGGTCCTAGCTTGTCCGGTTCTCCTCTGAGGATGATGGTCTCAGAGCTGGAGTCTAACGGGGGCATCTCCACCGACACGCCGGTGCTCTCCATGATCTCCTGCAGACTGTTGCCCTTTGGGCCGATGATGTATTTATGCTGAGATTTCTTCACTTCCACCGAGATGGTTGTTGTTTTCCGCTTCTAAATGACAAACCAAGGTTACTCCAAGTTCCACTCCCTAGTTTGAACAGGTTATCCTAAAAAATAAAATAATAATAATAATAATAATAAAAAGTAAATCAAATATCACCTTCTCCTCATAAATGGCACGAATGCGTGTGATTGCCATGGCAACCGCTTCCTTCTCCCCAGTGATGACGATCTCGTCCTTCGGCAGGCTGGGCGGCGGGATGCTGATGCGAGCGCCTGTTTCTTGGCTCAGCTCCTGGACCAGTCGGTTGTACGGACCGGCGATGAACGGATGAAAAACTTTCTCTAGGGAGAGACGCTCCACGGCTCGCTTTTCCTGAAAGGGAGAAACAAAAAGCAGGTCCAGGTGAGAACAAAATTGACATTTTATTGTTGAATTAACAAGTAATTTTAATCGACTACACTTCAAAACATTTAAAGATTCAACATTTTCTACTTTTTAACTGTTTATTACATAGAATTTATATTTTGTCCAATTAAAAAAAAAAAAAAAAAAAACAGATGTCTTCAAAGATACAAGTATGGACGAGCAGCTCCTCCAACTCTTGGTTATCTCTCAGACCTGTTCTAGGGAGATGAGCAGGATCTCGTGTCGTGCTTTCTCGATGCCCTCCTTGGTGCCGGTGATGCGTATGTTAGCGCTCGGGTCTTCAGGACGTGGAATAGCGATCTTGGAGGCTGTTTTCAGTTCCAGCTCTTGTAGTTTCTCGCCGTTTTTCCCGATCACGAAGCGATGGTGCTCCTTCGGGATGATGACCACGGCTGAAGCCTGCGTGAGAAGAAACCAGGAATAGAGACATAGAGAGGGGGCAAAACAAAACAAAATAAAAGAATCACAGCTGAGTAAAATCAGAAGTACATCAGTACATCATCACCTGAGTCTGGAGTCGAGCCACGATTTCTTTCCGAGCCTTCATGACCGAGTCGAGCTTTCCCGTCACCATGATGGACAGACCTTGGTCTTTCGCCAGAGAGAGCTCGATGTGAGCGCCGGTCCTGTGCATGATGTCTAAACACACCTTCGCCTCTTCTCCTTCTCCGAACTGGCTGTTGTCCTTGTATCGGCGCTCCTCCAATGGCACGTTGAACACCTTAAAAAAAACATAAGGACAGGGTTTTTAATTATTAGATGAAGAAAAGATAAAGAGACGATATAATTTTTTATTTTCAGTTTATTGAACGTCTGTTTAGAACCTGTGTAATGACTGAAGCTTTAATGGGTCGAATTTTGCTCCACGCCCCAACTGGGTCTCCTGATTTCTCCCCCGGAGTGCCTTTCTCCGGCAACGGAGGGAAGGCTTCCAGGTAGGTGGGAATGTAGCCTTCATCCTCAGAAACACCACCTTGTAGTGAGGAAGCAAAAAAGCATGAGCACGGTGGAAAGTTCAATCAAGCTATTAATCAAGACAGAGTAATCCGAGACAGAGTTTCCACAAGTGCTGATGTGGATGTAGTAGCGGAGAGGAGGATTCTATCCAAAGTACAATCCATTGTGAACAATCCTTCTCACCCGCTATACA
>JAQQZT010000006.1:24458025-24473534 GCA_030068275.1 Clarias platycephalus | reverse complement strand
AGTCACAGAAACACTTTCAGTAAGAACACACATCTGATAACGTTATGTCGTCTTAAACAACACGCCGTCTCTGCAGTGATCACTTCTTAGTTGTTCTGAATCGCCTCCACCTAGCTACAAAGCTAACTAGCATCTAACACGAGGCTAAATCCTAAATCCCTTTCTCACCCCTGATCAAGGGCACCACATGGTGTGTGGAACAAGGGATTGTACACCCTACACATAGTGC
This sequence comes from Clarias platycephalus, assembly GCA_030068275.1. Classification (NCBI taxonomy): domain Eukaryota; kingdom Metazoa; phylum Chordata; class Actinopteri; order Siluriformes; family Clariidae; genus Clarias; species Clarias platycephalus. The sequence continues at coordinate 24,473,305 of JAQQZT010000006.1, read as the reverse complement.
ACTAGCTTTACATTTAGAAATATTTGGGATTCAACTCCAGAACAAAGAAGTTAATGAAGCTGATATTTGAAAGCAGAATAAGTGGAAATATAAAGTAAATCTCATACATTTCTCAGGACTGTCCACCACCTCCATGGTTTATTCTTCTCACCTTTTGGCTACGGAGTAGCGGTAAGAGTTTAAAACTATTTTCACCTCCTGTTAATTACACTAACTGTCGCCAGACGCGGTTCGTTAGTTCCACAAGACGCTGAATAATATGTGTGGGCGGAGCAAATTAACTGGTTAAATGAGGAAACAAATCATAATCTGCTGATAATAAATGATGTTTGTGGAACTGCTGTATAAAAGCGATATTACACTCAAGGTAGTGCTGCTGTTCTGTACATCAGCACGATACCAGCATGACCTCGAGGGTGATATTGCTTAAAATATTATATGCTTATACATTTCTCAAGGGTATTTTTAACATTGAACCAAACGCTTTCAGTTACACAATTATGAAACTAATATACGTATTTACAAAAGTTCTTACATTACGCATATTTTCTTGGCTAGAAAATAATAAAAGCTATTCCTACAAGTTTTGCATCATTGCACGTTTACCTCAAAAGATATGGATTGTGTTTACTAATGATATTTATAATAAGTGGAACTAAATTATAATTCAATCCTTAAATATCAGACGTCTCTAATGTAGCTTTGATGTAAAACTAACCTACTGTGGGTGTGGCCTATCTGTTTTTTTTTCTCCCCAATGAGACACAATTATAGCTAAAAAGTCCGGCCCACAGCTAATACACAATGTTTTTACACACCATGTTGGTTTAAAATGTACTCAGAGTTGATGTTACGTTGAGTTTTGTTTCGTCATTCCAAGGCTTGTTTATATTATACAATTATAAAAAATAATAAAAAAGATCCTATATGATGTGATTAAATGAAACCACAGAGAGACAAACTATTTCTGAGACCCTACTGCAGGCAGGAACTAAGGTTTTGCACAGGGAGACACTGAAATGTCACCTACATCCATTTGAGCCACGTCGCAACTAATTTGCCTAGATTTGGAAAAATAAATAAATAAATCACTTCCTGCATTTCTTATTTACGTGTCACTTGATGTTGGTCATCAGAGTGAAAGTAAAGTAGAGTAAAGAAGCAAACCTAGCTTTGTTTATTATGCACCTGGTATAAAAGCAAGGGAAAAAAAACTTTGATATTCTCCTCTTTCCCAGTGTGTGTGTGTGTGAGACAGCACAGTCGAGCTGCTCACCTTACTGAGGGCATGAAAGCCAGCATTACTGGAGTACCTGAGATCTGCATGTCCTCCAGCCCGCTCCGGTGCTCGGCAAAACTCTCCTGAGTCAACACAGCCACCGAGCTCATGTTACAAGAGTCGATCCGCTTTCCCGCTGAGAGAGAGAGAGACAGAGAGACAGACAGAGAACAACAAGACCTTGTGTTAGAATGGAATTATTTTGCCATGGATGTTTATACATTGTGATTTTTTTTTTGTCTTCGACACTACCTCTAGATCCTACCTCAATGAGTCTAATATACCTCAGTGCGTGATTTCTGAGTCTGAGAGCTAACCAGAAAACTCATATTTGCATCGTTGCTCCGTTTGTATTCTCTGTGGTCTATGGCAGACCGTCGTGCCCCTGTCTGGAGCTCCCGAACGCCTCGCTGAAACACCGAACACTCCCATAACACTCCCATTACGCACATCCATTACACGCATCCTCTCAGGACTCTCAGTGTTTTAACTGCCTAACTCTTGTGCAATTCAATGTAATATATGATGTTTATTTGCTTGTTTTGTTTGTTTGTTTTTTTAGATGTTTGTTTTTTTTAGCATCTTAGCAAAAGTAGTGCATCAAGTCACTAAGAAAAAGCGGTTCAAAAAACAATCCAAAATGCTTGTTCGTGTTCAGACGGCTGCTGTCAATCAGTTTAAAGAGACTCCACCATTTACCTTGGAGGGGGCTTGGAGGAATTTCCAGCTAAGAAAAGATGACAAAACGTCTTAAACCTTCTTAGAGAAGAAGAGTTCACTGCTGGTGTAAAGTAAGTGAGTAAATGTTACAGATAAAAATATGTCAGTCTATAATAAATTTATATATGTATTTATTGGATAATCACTGTGGAATGAGAGGAATAAAACAGAAATTAGGTCTGAAAATAGTTAACTACAGGAAAACCTTGGATTGTGCGTAACTTAGTCTGCGAGTGTTTTGCAAGATGAGCAAACAAAAACAATAAATTGTTTTATTTTTACTTTACATTTTGTATTAATAATTTTTACCCAAATAGTTTTGGGTTCTGGAACGAATCATCTGAGTTTCCATTAGTTCTTATGATGAAATTCACTTTGATATACGAGCGCTTTGATATTCAGGCACGCTTCCGGTATGATTTATCCTCACAATCCAAGGTTTAACTGTATGTTGTGGAAACAGTAACTTCACTTTATGTTCCGTCGCACCACGTGACTCCATCGCTGATTATTTTCCCAATGTAGAGAAGATTATGTTTATAGAGTTTATACATATTCAGATCTGTCTACACATCTTTTATTAAAGATTATTAAAATATATATATATTTGAAAGCCTTGTATTGAATGTCTGATCCAAATTCCTTCGAACTTCCTTTGACGTTTACTTTTACTTACTGTTCACGAAATCTTAATATTCATGTTTTTAAATGTAGAAACATTTTATTTCATTATTTTGACGCAAAACTGGTTTGTGTGTTGGAAAATAAAAAATTAATTGCATAATATGTAACCTAAGAAGAATCCTAACGTTTTCGCACCCGTAATGATATTTTTGTTTAACATTGTGACAAAGATTTTAATATGAAACATATAACAATACAATTCTCTATCGGTTTCTGACAATTCCCTCTGTACTCACAGAAATGTGTGTTGTGTCATAAAATAACACTTCTCTTCATTCAAAAACAAAAAGCTTTAAGAGCGTAAACTCATCCACGTACCTGCAAAGGGTCAAAAACCAGAGAGTCCGTCCTGAAGGGCGCTACGGTAACCTCTTCAGTGCTGGTCGGTGTTTTCAGTCCTGCGATGGACAGTACACATCAACACAGTTGCTAAGTCGTATAGCAAGAACCCAGAGCTTTACCTGCTCTCGTCTCACGGCGTGTAAAGCAGCCCCGAGAGTGAGCAGAAACAGGGTGGAGACGCAGCGCGCTGTCCTGGGGGACGCACCGCTCACAATGGTGCTATGGATAGCTCTGGCTTTACACACTAGAGATATAACCTGTGTGTGTGTGTGTGTGTGTGTGTGTGTGTGTGTGTGTGTGTGTGTGTGTGTGTGTGTGTGTGTGAATTGTGAGCAAAAAAAGAAAAAGCTGCCCGTGATGAAATCAGATATTTCAGTCAGTAGACTCAGCAGCAAAGGTTATAAACGCGAGGTCAAACCAGAAGCATCATTTCCCATCATGCGACTTTTAAAAATGTAAAACATACATTAATTTAACATGATTGTGGCACGATACATTAATAAATCACGCTAGTTTTAGAACAAAAATAAACTCAGTTTATGACCTACAGTACATATGAATACACACATCCATTCCTGACAATGATCAGAAATATATTTCAGGAGGACTTTTAGTTTTTAGACTAATATTAGAATTTACACTCATTTTTCATTGCACTTCACATTTCAAAGTGATGTAAATACTTCAGATTCTGACATCATAAGAACATTTGGATTAGTTTACAAATATGAATTTTAGATAAAGTAAATCAATGCTAATTATATAATCATGCACTCTTGTGGTATATTATGTTTTACTTAGTTGTGTTTTATTTTATGCAATAATAATAATAATAATAATAATAATGGAAATATTAATTATGTAAAACATTATACAATATTGTGTAAAAAAAAATGTCTTGAGTAATTTAGCCAATGCCGCCGCCAAGCTTAAGCTTTTATTCAGAAATATTGAGAAAATTGTTTAACAAAAATTATTATACAAAGATTATCGGCTGAATAAATATATAATAACGGCAAGATTTAAAATATTTTTTAAACCAAAATATGCTCTTTAAAATTATTGAAATGTGAAATAAATATTTTTCAAAAATCATCTCCAGTATCTAACTGGAGTCATTGGAACCAAAAAGTTCCAATTCAATTAATTTTAATACCAAGATCTAGAGATGGAGTAAAATCGATTCAGTTATGAATTGTGATTCCTCTGTGTGGTAATTAACGTATCACGACACCGACAATGAAATGTTTTTAAAAACTATTTTACATTTATTATAGAGATAAATCGGTCAATCGGTCACTGACCAGAATTGGCTGGTTTTCAGTTTGATTGGCCGTCACCGGGTGATCAGCCTTAGATATAAACAAATCTGTACAGAGAGCAGAAACTTCCAAGTGGCGCAACAGAAACACATTTTTATGGCATTATATTATCAATAATCACACGAGTTAAAAGTCTCTGATCTGTCTTTTTCTCTAAACTCTGTGAGAGATTTACAGTAGAACCTCGGTATAAGAATTTAATCTGTTCAGGAGGTGAGTTCTTAAGGCAAAATTTCATACTGCGAAACGCATTTTCCATCAGAAACAATGTAAATGCAGATAATCCAAAAACATTTCCAATTTCAAACACTATAATCATCTTTTTGCATATAAAAACAATCAAAACATGTATTAAACAAAACACGTAAATGAAGTAAAATATAATATATAAATCTCACTTAACCTTAGTTTAAAAAAATGTAAGCTTGCTTCTCTTGGCTTTCCATTAACGGCGCGTCAGTTCGGTCGCTTGTATGCTATAAATGCTTCTTACTTGAAAAATTTCTGTTCTTAAGGCGAACAATTCATGAGGTGAGATGTTCGGATGTCGCGATACCATTGTAGTCTGAAAAGTCACAAAACACCCAGAGCGATAATTAGACGAAAATAGAGTTTTGAGACTTTGGAGGCGGACGAGGAGGTAAAGCGTCACCGTTCCTTTATAGTCCTACAGGTGGCGCTCTCTGAACTATTTACACCCTGTGTGGTAGGAGTGAATAATTTGCTGTTTGTTTAGAAATAATAATTATGCCAAATGAAAGAGCTATTCAGCTAAATAACAAAATCTGGAGGGATCGAAATATATTTATAGAATCGCAATATTAGACGAATCGACACCGAGGAATCGCGATAATATCGTATCGGAAGGTGACGGTTGATTCCCAGCCCTACAGTTACAGGATGTTAGCGATACTAAAGCAGCACTAGCCTGCTAGCTAACAAGCCGTGAAGCAATTATAACATGTGATACGGATAAATGAAAAAAAAAAAGCGGTGGTTGTTTTATGAGGATTTGATAGAAGACAAAAATAATAATGATAACAAAATCACCATGTTGAAGGTGTAATCGTGCAAAGGAGCGCGCACGCACACGAAAATGCGCGCGCACGCTCACACGCCGACTGTCTTTTAGCATAGCATAGCGCGCTAGTACGTAAACAGTGGAGCTCACGCGCTGCCATTATAATCGTTTTTTCAGTGCTCGGAGAACGATATGAATTTAACCACCTGCTGTGAAAAATACCGTTAATAAACCGTAATAACTGTACGCTTCTTGATAAAGCAGGAAGTCTTAGCAAACCTGATGAGGAGGAGGAGAAGAAGAGCGGCTTGTTGTGTTTCTGACAGCTGACCGTGTAAACACCACGAATGATTCACTTCGCCGAGAGTCGGTTCTTCAAACTGCGATTCATTTAAAGAACTGAGCAGTGAATCAATCTACAGATTCGATTATCCCCCCACCCCTTATAGAATCATATAGAAGTTTGACTTTATTCTTTTGTGCTTTATTGTTTTTTATTTATTTATTATTATTTAAAATTATTTTAGTTAATAATTATTTAATTATTAACATTCTATTTTTTTTAATTTGATTATACTCGTGCTTGAGCACTGTATTAATTTATTATTGATTGATATATTATTTAATGGATTTTTTTTTTTATTGTTTTAATGAACATTAATTCATCTTCTATACCACTCCTGTGGAGTGAATTGAACCAGGACCCTGGAGGCCAGAGTGCTAACCACTATGCCACTGTGTCACCTAAAATGCATGTATTGTATGTTGTTGTTGGTGGTCTTTCGCCTGCTCCAATCAAGGGTCGACCACAGCAAACCATCCGATCTGCACACAACTTGGCACAGGTCTTACGCCGAATGCCCTTCCTGATGCAGCCCTCCCATTTTATTCGGCATTCAGTGGCATTCAGTGGCTGGGGTTCGGACATTCGAGTGGGAATCGAACCCAGGCCTTCCGCATGATTGGCGAGAAACCTACAACTGAGCCACCAAAATATAATATTTTATCGTTTTATATATCTTAAATCTTTGTGACTGGTAGTAAAGAGATTTAATTCCTGAGTGATGATTATCTAACAATGTATATCATGTTTATTTCTTGATTGTTTTATGGAATTGTTATAAAACTTACTGTTTTATACAGTATAACCTGCATAGATTGTTTTGTAAATACTGTATGTTTCAACACAACATTTCTGTACATTTCATGTAATGAAATAAAAAGAAACTGTGTCTATACAATTAAGCTTTAATGTGAATGCCACTATGTTTAATGAAAAAAAAAATAAAGAAGTTCATTTGATGTAATTAAAGTATAATAAACCCATTTCCTTGTGGTTATTTGTAAATTTAATTTATTGTTTTATTTTAAATAATAAATTTTTCAAGTCTGTATGTGAAACATTTCCAAGCCAGACTTTGATGATTTATTTTAGTTTTATTTTATTTTCTAGCATGCATAGATATAGAGTTATACACCTACATTCACATGACCTGCAGGTTTCTCTGTATTCTGTCACACTGGCTTTAGTTCTAATACCTCAGTATCTATAAATCAGACCAATAAAATAGTTTTTGGAGGAAGCTACAGTACATTTTGAAACATTGATAATGAGTTTTGTAGTTGTAATGTGCAAAACATATTTATACTGTTGCAGAAAATAAAATGAAATAAAATGCAAACAAATGAAGTTTTTTATATTTTGTTCTATTTATTTCTTGTTAACTGTTTTTACAGTTTAAGCTCACGGGCGGTCATGTAAGCATTTCACTGCATATCATACTGTGTATGACTGTGTATGTGACAAATAAAATAAATTTTTTTTTTCTTTTTTTTTTTCTGTGATTTGTGCTGCATTGGTGTTTCTGTAGAATCGGACTGGACGGAATGGGTGAGCCTTGGGTGTCCATGATCCTGTCACCAGTTTGCTTGTGTACTGTATATCAGGTCCTAGACTAGGTCTAGGACTAGGTCACCTGTCAGTGGTCATAATGTTATGGCTGATCAATGTAGACAAACATGTGCAATAATTAATCTTTTCAATAGGGGGCGCCTCGGTACTAAAAACAAAACAAAAAAAAACATGTGCTTGCAGGCATGACGTCACATAAGTCACGGAAGTGATTTCTTTCTAGAAGTGATTTTTATTTTTTAGTTTATATTATCATTTAGGACTGAGCAACTGAACCCATGCTGAATAACAGAATTTTTTTTCTTTATCTTATCAGTTTCAGAACATCATCATGAATCAGATTTTATTATACCAGATTCAGTATCCTCGAAAAATGCAATTATTCCTTTATAAATTAAAGTCAGATCGAATCAGGGAAAAGCACGAGGTTTAAACACATTGATAGCTGGTTTACAGTCACTAATATCATCAAATAGTTTTAAATAATAAAAAATAGCATGTAAGCTTTTATTTAGTTGATAAGAATGAAAACTCCTCTTGAGAGTGATGGATTGTTTGTGTTTATTATTACAGCTTTGTCCCTGATATTAATTTAAATCTCGTTTACTGTACGAACGTCTGCACGAGTCACGTGATTCTCATTAACTAATTAAAAAAATATTTGTCTTCATTCTACATTCATTGATTTCGTGCTCTTCCTTAAACGAACCGGGAAACAGTGTGAGATCCACTTCCGCCACGACACCAGTGATGACGCAAGCAAACACACACACACACACACACACACACACGCCCTTCTGCACTAAACCGAGAGAGAGAGAGAGAGAGAGAGAGGGAGGTGACGGGGGCGTGGCTTAGCTGGGAGAAGGGGCGGAGTCTTGTAATCCAGGGAGTGTGAGCAGCTGAGCGTGTGTGACTGTGGGACAGAGGGGGGACACACACCACACCGGCAGGAAAACAAAGACCACAAGACCACATCATCCTCCTCATCCTCCTCATCCTCGTCTCTGCACGGAGCAACAAAAGATCCAGTGGCAGCATCAGTCCAGGAACAAACCTGCATCAGTCCAGGATCAACACGAACAAAGGAAGCAGAGGACAGTGTGGACAATAATACAGAAGAGGACTGGAGATTAAAACCTCAGCTGTGTGTGTGTGTGTGTGTGTGTGTGTGTGTGTGTGTGTGTGTGTGTGTGTGGAACCCATCGTCACTGTCTTTATTCTTGGACAGTCTGATTCTGTGTCTCTGCATGGAGCGAATTTAGTCCTACAGCAAGGAGTGAACACACACACACCGCCTATAGGTGAGTGTCAAGTCCATTAAATAATAAAATACACTTATTAACACACACACACACACACACACACACACACTGCACACTATAAGTGACTGTTTTGTCCATTAATTACACTTATCTTCACACATGCACACCAGACTATAGGTGAGTACACTGTTCATTCATTATAGTTGCTGCCCACACACACACACACACACACACACACACGCACACACGCCTAGACTACAGGGGGGTATCCTGTCTCACACACACAAATAGATTTCTTTATGTTTTATTTTAACATTGGTATTGTAAAGTCTAGTGGTTTGTGCCGTCACCTCGTCAGGATCAGAGGTTCAAAAATCCGCCTCCGGTCTGTGTGTGTGTGTGTGTGTGTGTGTGTGGAGATTTCTTTTTCTCCACATGCTTTTTGTGGCTTTTCTCTGTGTTTCCTCCCACAGTCCAAAGACATATGCGCTGTAGAATGATTGGTGTTTCCAAATTGCCCGTATAGTGTATGATCGTGACCCCTCTGTGAGTACCGATGATGGATAAAATAATTATTATGCACTGCTTTGCACAAGTTTTGTCTTATTTTTTCCATTAAGCCCTCTTGAATACAATTGCACATCATAAATTATTTTCACTAACATTAATCATTAATAACGGTTATGATAGACTATATAAATCAAGAAGCGATCTACGCAACGTTCAGCTGGAACGTGTCCAAATTGTTCATTTTATCCTTTAACTAACTCATTAATAAATTATAGGATACCACAGGATGCCCCTCTGTTTTTTTTTTATTATTTTTTTTTTTCCCCACCAACATCCCAGTGTATAATGTACTGTATGTATGATATAGCGAAAATCTCTAATGGAGTGAAATCCAGCGGGATGAGCTAAAAATATTGATACTGTCCTTGTATAAAGAAGTTAATTCTTAATTTAAGATGTTCTACCAGGAGTCCAAAGTCTCTTGAAAATTTTGCAAATATTTAAGTGGCTTTTGTGATAGTTAAAAAAAGAAAAAAGTGTGTTACTGTATTAAGGGTGTAGTTTACCTGAGCTGTCAATCATGTGACCCAACTCTGTTTAGGAAACATAATTTTATTAAAAAAAAAAAAAAAAAGAAATTCATATAAAAAAATATGACACTGTCTTTGTTTTTGTATTTGCACCAATAGGCATAAACAAACAAACTAATTCATTAATTTGCCATAACTAAGTAATCACCATTCATTCATTCATTCATTCATTTAAACAGAATGACGCTTGATTACATCAATATTCTTGATCAATCTTCTTGTTATTGTTGCTATAGTACTGATTTACAAAGACTTTGACAATCCAAAAATGTATAATGTATGTGTGTGTATAATGTATACACATATACTCATCACTGTTATGCCATGCTTTTGATCTTCATTTCTAGATCTTTAAATTACAGAGTCAGACTTCAGTGCAGACTATGAAAGTTCAAGCAGGAAGAGCCTTAGGGTTTATACGATAACAGCGTGGTACACATGAAGTGATATAACATTAGCTAGCACCTGATTTCCATGATGGAAGTCTTATCGTGGGATTCCTAGCAGGAAGATGTTTTGTGCTTGGTGAGGTTTCGCTGAGGGAGTGGTTGCGTATGACTTCTCAGAATGCACCGGTTCGGGAAGTGATAATAAAAGTGGTTTATCAGGTGCATCATCAAGTTGTCAAAAGAAACACGAGAAGAACAAGGTGGATTATGGACGAAGGGTTGTTTAAAGCTTCTTTAAGGCTCTTTTTGTGAGAGTTTTTTTTTCTTTTTCTTTTTACATTGTTTTGAAAATATGTGACATTCGGGACAACAGCGTGCCTCTGGAGAATTACCTCGAGTACGAGCAAACGACAACTCGTCAGACTTGCTGAGTGTGTTTGAGAAATGAGTCAAACAGGGCAGAGAGGCAAAGTTCAGCTCTACAAGCCTCCGCGCTGCTGGTATACGAGGCCAAAGGTGAATCACACTTTTCTCCTTAAGAGAGCGATGTCGAACGCTTCTGTACAGGCGCCTGGGGTGTCAGTGGATCTTGTGGATCTTCATTTTTTCCTAGTCTTAATAATAAAGGTTTTAAACAGAGGCTTTTTAATCTCTGAGGGTTTTAGTCGGAGTAAGATGACCTGCGGCAAACATCTGGAGGATACACAGAAAATTATTTTTTGATGGTTTTGACGATGACTTAAAATAAAATTATACAGTATAAACTGAAGTGTTGCCAGGTCGTGCATTATTGCACCATTCGGTCAGCAGACTGAAGTTTCATCATTTTGTTTAGCATATTATTCATTTTGTGTTCTGAGTATTAGGGTTAGCAAAGAGTAAATTTATAGTCGGATATACAGTTTGTGCATGTACGCTTCTGTGGCTACGATTCGCCTAAAGTATGTAAGTATCAATAAATGATTTGCATGTGATGTAAACAAAGTGTTAATTTTACCATTTAGCCTAGAAGATAAAATAGGAATAAACAAAGCAAGTTACTTAGTTATTGTTCTGTTGCCTATTATTCTATACCGTAGATTTATTTATAATATCTAATTCGATCTTCTTTATCATGTATGATAATATTTGCATTATATCACAAAGACCTGGCAACCCCTGGTTAAAATCTATCATGCAAATAATAATAATAATAATAATTTTTATTTATGTAGAGCTCAAGGACACTTTACAATGAATGTAACAAAACAGATAATACGAACAGACATTGAAGGAGAGAACAGTAATCCAGTAGATAAACATTAGGTCAACATACAAAAAGTCAAATATAACAAACTGGAAATACAAGACAAGATCTAAGGAACAAACATGCAGAGGACAGAGAAGTAAACACATATCGATTTAATTAGCGTATACAAAGTTAAACTGGGGAGAATATAAAAGCCAGAGATTAAACAATGAATGCTGATGTATGATGATGATTACCGGTTGAATATCAGGGATTACAGGGTGAATAACTTTACATCACTGTTAATTCATTTTCCTTAATTGCAGCATTGACTGTTGAGCGGGTTTATATTAACACGCGTATTCTAATAGTTTATTGTTTTAATTGAAACAACTCTTTTATAGGGACTTTTATGGAAACGTTTATGGTTTCATATTAAATATTTAAAAATGTCTTCAATGTCCGTGATTAAACAGAGGGTTTCCTGGTAACAATGAAACAGTTTTTTTTTTATTAACCTCTTATTAATTTAACTATAACCAGATTAAAAAAGTACATTCTCATTTTTGATAACTGAAATTGTTGGCGAAATGTTATAGACGTTATACAGTATAAAGGATGTGCTGTTATACCAAAACAATGTTATGGGTGCAAAGAGACATCATGACATTATTATTCTTCCTATAACACTACGGAGTGTTTAATTACTTTATAACTGAAGATCCTGGCATGTGGGTGGATTTATGAATCGAACAGGATGTTTGAGGTGGAATAAAAGCGCCGTATTCTTTTTTTTTTTTTTTAATCCATCATGGAATTTTTAAATAATAATTAAAATATGAATACTGATATTATTTATTAATATTGTCGTTTAAAAAGCAGGAAAGTTTGTTGCAGTGGTTTTTTATTTATTTATTTTTATTTATTTATTATCGAGCAAGTAATCAACAATACAAAAAACTTCCTTTTGTCTTTAAACATCGTTTCCGTCTCTAAAACAGAAACATCCTTTTCCTTCCCCGCAGGATGAAATCGGAACACCCCGCGTGACCTTCCGTCCCGGCTCCACGCCGGCTCATACAGGCATGTCGACTCCAGAAGCTGAGCGACCCCCCGCAAAACCTGAGCTCAAGCAGAAACCCCCAGTCGCCTCGAAACCTGGGACGAGCCCCTCCCACCAGGCGTCTCCCATGGATAAGGACACGTTAAATAAGAACAGTGGGAAAGTCCATGAGATCGTCAACAAGTTCAACCATCACGATCCTCAGCCTTTAGCTGCAGCTCCTGCATCTGGACGTAAAAAGAAATCCAAGCGAGCGCCTCCGGTCCGACCCAAACCTGAAGTCCTGAGTGTTGCTCATCAGGTCAAGGCCGTGCAACCGCCTCCGCTGCCCCTGAAACGGCGTCAGTCACAGAGGAAGGAAGCAGAACGCAACGCATATGACGTCATAGATGGCCGACGATCAGGTACAGCTCTGACTCATCTATATGTACAGTATACGTACGGTATACACGCTCTATAAACTCACCATTTCTTGCTTTCAAATCAGTCAATCAATAAATATAAGAAATGAAATGCACACATAGGACGATAAACTAATAATGATCCCCGAAGGCACGGAGCTCAAAATGTGAAGCATGTACAGAATGCAGTGTGCTGATTCTTTTCAGTCGATTACAACACAATGTAGGAACACTTCTACAAAAATGCACTTTTAATATATTAAACACAGGATTTTTGTTTATAAAAAAAAAAAAAAAAAGCAGGGAAAGCTAATAAAATGGTTTTACATTAATTTTTTTTTTTTACAGTATTTAAGAGTAGATAAAATCATCATGGAAAAAATGATCTCCGAAAGGTGTATGATAACGCGTTTCACAATACAAGCAAAAATATAAATACTCAAAAATTTATGGATTTTTTTTACTTACACTTCCTCAGCACAGTATTTGGTAGAATCGCCCTGAAACTGTTTCACTTGGGCCACAGGTTTCAGGTCTCCTTCCGCGTTCTACGATAGTTTATTGGAATGTTTTCGCCCACTCCTCTTGACAGAACTGGTGGAACTGGTGTCAGGTTTGTGGGCCTTCTTGCCTTTCGCCTTTTCAGTGCCGCCCACCAATTTTCTATGGGATTGAGATCAGCGCTTTGTGATGGCCGCTCCAATATCTTGTCTTTGTTGTCCTTAAGACACTTTGTAACTAATTTGGAGGTATGCTTGGGGTCATTGTCCATGTGGAAGACCTATCCGCGCCCAAGCTTTAACTTAATGGCTGAAGGCTTCTGGTGTTGCTTCAGTATATCCACATCATTTTCTTTTCTCATGATATTTTGTGAAGTGGTGCAGTTAAAGTCCCTTCTGCAGCCCCACAACATTATACCACCACCACCATACTTCACAGTCGGGATGGTGTTCTGAGGCTTCAAAGCTCCGCCCCTTTTCCCTCCAAATATACCGTTTATCATTATGGCCGAACAGTTAAATTTTTGTTTTGTCAGTCCGCAGGACATGTCTCCAGAAATTAAGATTTTTGTCCCCATGTGCAAACAAAAAGACTCCATATTATATAAGAAGATATTTTTGTAATGAAAGACTCCGCCTCATACGGACTCATTTACCACTGTGAACGTGCATTGAGCCCAAAAAATAACTGAGTACCCTCCAATCAAACTCAAAGCCATGCAAGTGAACCACACTTTGACATCTGGCTGTTAAAGGTTTTGCCACACATGTAGACTCTGAAATAGATATTTCTCAATCAAGCGTTATTGTCATACATTAGAACTGCAACAACACACTGGAAAAACATTTTCGGAAATGTTTAAAGGTCCAATCGTATCTAAAGCATATGTCATGCAAAAACGAATATGTGGTCCAAGTTGCCGTGGGAGAATTAAAAGGTGTCAGCTGACTCACAATAGAGTATCAAGTCCTGCATTCAGTAACACACAAGAAATCATCCTACAGTACGTTCGAAGCTGCCGGTTGTCTGTCAGCAGGACAGGGAATAAAGCTGTGTGACTAGCTAGTGTTAGTTTATAGAAGTGAGAAATACGGCAGCAAAACATTCTTTACTTCTGCTTTTGGCAGCGCACAAGTGTAACAGGAATAAAAAAAAAACTGTGTCGGTGTTACGAGTCCTACGATAACGCGTAGACACAACGCAGACACATGCACACGTCGTAGGTGTGCTTCGCTACAGTACAGTACCCATAGCAAAGTAAACTCCAAGATGAGGAATGTTTAATGGATCTTTTTCTCCCAGACAGAAATGAGTAGTTTTTAAGATGTTCATGAGTAGACTCAAGACTACGAGTAATCCAGAGGTTATTTCTTTATGAAATATTGAAGATGGATATTTTACTGATGCAGGTTACAGAGCAGTTTGGGTCATTTTTTGTTTGTAGTTTTTTACATTTATTACAGTGACTTTGGCCTCAAAAGCTCTGATAAGACTTAAGTCAAGTAACAAAGTACAAAATAGTGAGCTTTCAATGTAGCTGTCCATTTATTTTCTGTAAAAGCTGCTCAAAAATGAAAGAAAAAATGAGTTTATCAGGACATTCTCGATGCTGGTGATGATGGACGATTGTGAGTTCAGCTGGCGCTGACAGGTGCCACCTGTAAGCGTGTTATGGGATGCTGGCACAGAGCGTTTAAGCATGACGAGGACGCACAAAAAAACAAACCAAAAAAACTTCAATGATAATGATCTTATCAAATGAGATGAGCAACAATCACAACACTTCATATAAACACACTTCCGTATGTGGGATCAAATAATTTTTCAATGTTGTACGTCACCGGATTTCAGGGCTACGGAAAACAACAGCTTCACTGGGACAGTTTAGGTATGAGGATTGATGATGCAATATTTATTCAAATAATTCAAAGCTAAGCAATGTCTTTTTTTATTATTTCTTTTATTTTCCCCGTTTTTTTTCTCCCTAATTGAGTCGTGTCCAATTCCTCCCCGTCACTAGGGGGCTCCACATTAAGGCTACTACTACCACTCA
>JAQQZT010000006.1:24324929-24335986 GCA_030068275.1 Clarias platycephalus | reverse complement strand
GAAGTCAAAGGAATTGTCTGTAGACCTCCGAGACAGGATTGTCTCGAGGCACAAATCTGGGGAAGGTTACAGAAAAAGTTCCTCCCTAGACCTTTTGTCTGCATCACAACGAACTGAAGTTCAGCACGTCTTCTTTCCTTGCTTGAATCTGTAATATTTAAGTAAAATATATTTTGCGTATAGGCCTAAATAAATTGTTTATTTATGGACAGGTGTAATGTGTTTCACCTAGAAGCGCAGCAATTTTCGCTGGTTTCAAAACACAACATTTTTGGAGATTTGATCTCCAGACAATCCCCAGGCGCTCTGAGTTCATGTACCCGCCCAACACCGCCACACCTGGGAAAGGACTACTGAAAACTACTGCTGAGTAACTACTGTATCTCTGCAGTGGTTAAAACAGCGGATTAATTTCTACAGGAAATCTACTAATTAATAATAAATAGATACAATAACCCAGCACTTTAGCATTTAACCCAGCAGTTTTTAAAGTGTAACATAAAAAATATTCCATTTGTAAAATAGCGTGATTAAAAACAATACAACAAAGGTTATGGTATAGAAATTCTCAGACTCTTCTACTGCAGGGATTAAAAAACAATGTCAATTTTAGAATCCGTAGAAGCTCAGTGGTCCGCACAAAACTTCTCGCAGGGAGCCTTTCACTGAATTCGCCGTTTTCGCAGGGGTGGGGCTAAGAAACACGCATCTGTTTATATAATTTTAAAAAATATATATTTTTCTTTTTTCATGTCTTCTGATGGTGCTCAATGTCGACACATTTTTACGTTTTAACGAAGATATGTTGGCATATTCACAAATCAGGAAATTCGCATAATTAACAATCAGATAGTATTATTATATATTATATAGACAATATTATTTAAACTAACTAATTATACACAATTCTTTGTTATACTTGGTCTGGCTTTTAGATAAAGTCCTTCCATGCGCCATCTGGTGGATATTCAGTGAAGCACAACACATTTATTTAAATTCCAGAATGTTGCTTGTGGGATTTTGCGGCACTAGGCGCGTGCCAATTGCAGCATTTCGCGGGAAAAATCGCACACATTCTTAATGGCCAAATCTGTAGCAGTACTTAGTAATTAGCAGTACTTAGACTTTTTAAACTTACATATTTTTTTTAAACAAGGCTGGGAAGATGAGGGAGAAAGTGACCTGCAGGTGGAGTTACTACAACTTATTGGATGCCAACTGCCATAATCTCTTTTTTTTTATTTTATTATATACAGCATTGGTGGCTTAGTGGTATTCTCGCCAGGTGTCTCGCCTGCCATGAGGAAGGGCAGGGTTTAATTCCCACCCAATGCCCGAACTCCAGCCACTGCATCATACAGTACCGCTCCCAAGCCCGGATAAAATTGGACGGTGCACGAGTGAGGGCATCCAGCATAACACCTGTGTCAAGTTATTGTGCAGATTGGATGGTCTGCTGTGGCGATTCTTGACAGGAAAGCCATATGCGTTCTATATATGCCTTTTCCAGATAAAATGTTTTGTACATGAAAAATATTTAAAAATTAATAATGAATAATAAAAGCAATCAAATATGAGCATACTCCAAAATACAATAAAAATAGTCTGTATTTATTTGAAAAACTCCTCTGTCTGTCAGTGAAAGATTTCTGTGAAGCGGCTGAATGCTGTAGTCAAGTGTCAACTCACAGGTTTGATGTCCTTTTTCAACGCCTCAAAGAAGTCACTCCGGGTGACCTGCAGCGACTGGAGCTTTTCAGTGTCCACCCTCACCTGATTATTACTGAACTACACACACACACACACACACACACACACACACACACACACACACACACATTACTCATCCCTGTAATGAAAAAGACAGGTCAATGAGGGAGAGGTAACACCTCTTCACCTTACTCAGCTCCATACCCAGCTCCTGTCGATATGTTTCATCACCATTTAATTTTACTCAGGTGTGTATGAGCCACGTCGCCCTCTCCCCCTCACTCTTACACACACATGCACACACACTTTATGACTGTATGCATGCAACCTCCTGTGTCAGACACACTCCCCAAACCTGAGTACATGAAACCTTAAGATCAGTCTCAGCATCTTCATCATTAGTCGTATATGACTGTAGGTTTTAATATGCATGTCATTAATAATGGGTTATAATGCATTATAGCAAGCACAGAGGTTGTAAATTGTTCTAGTAATACTTCAGGACATGCTCGCACCAGAAAATAATCAACAATGGGATTGTGTGATGAGCCCGAGTTAAAAATATTCCCTTTCTGAAGGTGATTAATTTTCTATAATGGCGTGTCCCATTACTCCCATTATACCACAGCAAAGAGCAAGTTAGATTTAATTTTACAGAAGAAGCAACTTAGTTACTCTTTTCTCTTGCATTATGGCAGCTATAAATATTGGCCCCCTTATCAAACTACTCTTTCCTGATGGTGTCGCCAAAAACCTGCAGCTTTCACAGCTGTTACAGCTTTAAATCTGACACTGGAGACTCCTTCCATAAATGCATATTTCCTTACAGGAACCTTCAATGGGTGAACTTATTTGTGCACATGCGTGTGCTGTTACTATAGAAACAATAAGGCATCAGTGCAAGCCTGTGATTTGCGTTGACACTACTGCTGGAGATGTTGTAATAGAAAACCTATCAACACCTTCTGACTACTCAGAGTCCAGAAGGCTTAGAGAGGAAGAGGAAACGATCACTGTTCTACAGCTCTTCTTGTTGAGCTCAAAGTGATCATGAAGAGGTTCACACCTTGATGACACGGCTTGAAGCGCGGGACTGCGCCGCTCGGACAAGTCCTGCTAGATCTGCCCCGGTGAAGTTCTGGGTCATGTTGGCCAGCTCCTCAATGTCAAAGTCACTTGCCAACTTGTTGGACTGCCTCATTTTGGCTGTGTGGATGTTCAGTATCTGGACACGTCCCGACTCGTCTGGCAGACCTGAAGAAGACACCAAGGAAAAGATGAAGAGGATAACAAATTGTTTCGGGCGCATACATTTTACTCAGCTCACAATTTGCTTTAATCATAATATTACAGAGTTTAAAATTTAGATCTGTAGCGTTCTAGTATGACAAACGATAAAGGTCCGTTCTAATATTCACCTTTGCCAAAAAATAGTTGGATCCAGAAGTTTGTAATCATTTACACTTCTTTAATTTTCAAAATGGCTGCATAGTATAACCAGAACTCAGTAATCTGTCCTATCCTAAAATACGTCAAGATCAAACGTAATCGTACCAGCATATCACCATATACAGCATACAATATGTACAAGGTTAAACTTTAAAACAATTGGCACATTTCAAAAGACAGTTTAAAATACTGTATATTCAGACGAAATAAATATTACATAAAATGCTTTAAAGAATGACCTCTGTGGTAGAAAACTTAAATCTATTCTAACAATAGGCTTTTTTTAAAGTTTCAGACACCCCCCTAATTATGCTCTGTCACAGCGTGCGCTAGTGATCTGTTGTTGCCCTTGCTCACTTCGTAAGCTCCCTAGGTAGACAGCCCCCGCTTTCTGCAGGTGCACGATGGGGCGGGGCTGCCAAGTCGGGCCGGCTGCCAAGTCAGGATGGACTCTCGCCGGTGGCTGCACCCAGGGAGAGCTGGGAGGGGACAGTGCGAGATGGACTACACAACCTCCTGCGGCATCTTTTTACGCCTGCCGGAGCTAAAGCTACCGTAAATCAGGATGGACTGTGGCCGCACTCAGGGAGAGCTGGGAGGGGTCGGTTGGCCAACGAGAGCGAGAGGGGCCATTTTTAGGGAGAGTGCAGGAGCTGCTGCCCTCACGGGCCCACTTTGCCACTTTTCCTGCCGCCATCGCTGGCCAGGCACGTGCCTGCATGCCAGTTGGGCACTGCCTCCGGAGCTGCATGTGCACACCTTTACTCCTTTTCTCCCTTTTTTTCCTTCCTTTAATAACCATTTCCATTCCCCTTTTTTCCAAATAAAATGACCCTTTTCCTAATGTCCATAAAACCTAAGTCTAGGTGTCGCGTTGAGGAGAGTGGCATAGAAGCGAGGCGGTGTTACATGTCTCAGGGACTTTTAAGGCGAGACTAGAATGCTTGGTTGATCTTCGTGATGAGGACAGTGCGAGAAAGACTACACAAGCTCCTGCGGCACCTTTTTAATCCTGCCGGAGCTAAAGCTACCGTACATCAGGATGGACTGTGGCCTGTGGAGAGCTGGGAGGGGTCGGTTGGCCAATGAGAGCGAGAGGGGCCATCTTAGGGAGATCATAATCCAGTGCTCATGCTCATAATCCAGTTGTCTTTGACCAGATATGAGTTTGGCCACATGGAAGTAAGTGTCATATCACAGGCAGAGTCTGCCTCGACCTCCATTTCCCACAACTCATCACTGCCTACAACAATGGCCACTTGGGACTACAATTGCTAATACTATACTACTCAGTCTGGTTCACACTCAACTGAGTT
The DNA here is from genome assembly GCA_030068275.1 of Clarias platycephalus. NCBI lineage: Eukaryota > Metazoa > Chordata > Actinopteri > Siluriformes > Clariidae > Clarias > Clarias platycephalus. The sequence continues at coordinate 24,331,511 of JAQQZT010000006.1, read as the reverse complement.
CTAATCATGCACACCTGTTTCTAATCAGTCACACGTTATATCAGCAGACTCAGAATAATCATTGCAAATCTTTAAATCAGTTTGCTCACGCCTGGCATTACCAAGCCCTTGTTTTCTTGTTTTTTTATATTTTGATATATTTGACCCTATTGAGTTCTCTGTTATTTGTTTTTTTGGATATACCTGTGATATTTTTTTTTGCTTATTAACTGACCATCTGCCCTGTTTACAGACCAGTTTTGTGTTTTGGATATTTATATTCATTTATGAGGCCTTAAGAGGGTGCCAATAATATTTCACACCAATATTTTGCAAGACTTTGAAAATAATCTGACTGACATTAATGCTAGATATTGAGGTGTGGTTGGGAGACCTGCCTCTCTTAAACTTTACAGTACAACATTTTTAATCAACTATGAAGGACCCAATCGTATCTGAGAGAGTCTTCAGATCGTACCAATCTCCAATTGCACCTCTAGTCTCCCGGGTCTGAGCAGCGCTTTATCTAACAGATCAGGTCGACTGGTCGTACCTGAAACAGGCACAATGAGAAAATGTAAGCAAGATAACAAAAACCAAGATTTGATCTTCTAGATTTAGACAAGAAGTGCTAACCTATAACCAGGATGTTATTGAGCTCCTCGATTTTGGACATTAGCTGTTTGAAGATACTGTTACGGACACTGGTGCTGCCCGTCTTGGTGCCTTTCTGCCTTCTAATGCCACCGATTTCGTCGAAGATGATGATGTGGAGTCCACTCTTAGCTCCCAGCTTGAAAAAGTTGGTACATAAGCAGACAGAGTGATGCATCTATAATGCGATCATACTTTCTAAAACCGCTATCGCTAACCAGCCGGGCCATGTTTTGACATAAACTCAGTATCATATACAGTGGGTATAGAAGAGTGTAGGCCCCTTTAAAATAATCACATTTTGTTACTTTGCATTTTGAACTTTTAACATCAACAATCAGGAAACCGCTATAAGGTAAGATGAGATAAGATAAGGCATAAGATAAAAAGGCCAACTTGAGGGAAAATTGCAGTTCTGCAGCAGCTCAGACAAAAAGGACAGATTAAAACATACGCAAATATTTAGAAGAGGAAAAAAATACAATAAAATAAAATAGACCAAGAACACAAAAGTGTATCCACACACACACAACTTGTGTATTTCACATTGTGCATTTCATATACATTTGTTTGAGCACATGCATGTGTGACTGTTCCATACATGTGTATGCAAGTGTTTCATGTTTGTGTGCATGAGTGAAGTTTGATTTAAACCCTACTGTATACGGCGCCTCATATAAAAATGTTGTTTGTGAAAACCCAAAGAAGAGCTCATCCCAACCAAAAGTAATATTTTTTCCCAAATATTGTGACTAATGCTGTTTAGATTTTAGATAAAAAAATAACCACTTTTGAGCACGACCATTTTGCGAACTGCATTTCCTCCAATAACTGGAAGAGCCGAATGATGAATCTTCTGAGCTGGCAAAATAAAAAAATCTACTGAGGCTTTTCCAGCCAAATATTCTCCATGACCCTGAGCTTGTTATCCTCCAATGAAATTCACAAAACATTATCCAATTAGTCTCTAATATATAACTACCGGCTTCTCTTATTAATTTCTGTCTTATATAAGTGGTGTTTATTCTTTTTACCTTTTGAAGTCTTGAAATTACCTTAAGCCCAGAGTCTGCTGTGTAAGTTCTGTTGAAAATTTTCAATAGATTTATGTAAAGTAGGGCAGAGCGAGACCTCTCCTTTCCTTCCCCAATTGGACTGTCTGGAATATTATCCTTGCTTTTTCCCCTGCCAAATATATTGTGATTTTAATCTGCCCCATTTATTAAATCACTTGCCTTTTATTTTAATTGAAATTGCCTGGAATAAGTATAATACTCTAGGCAAAATATAAATTTTTATAGACTTAATTCGAGATTCACAGAATCACAGAATATAGAGAGACAGAGCGAGCTTGGGTAGTGATGAGGGGCTGCAGTGTGTGTGTGTGTGTGTGTGTGTGTGTGTGTGTGTGTGTGTGTGTGACATGATACATGTGTGATCCCTGATGTGTGGAGACACAGTGGCTGGGGGTGCAAACGTATGAGTGGAGAGGGAGGTGGTATGAGGATGTGACATTCTCTATGAGGAGTAAAGGAACAATGGCTTCAGAGTGGTAGAAAGGGGGAACTGGAGTAAGTTGGAGGGGGTGTAACACATTAATTCTTTTCTTGTTTATTGGGGATAATAATAAAGCTTAATAATTACTATAATAACAGCAACAAGTATCGCTAATGGATATATTTTTTTGAGTTGTAATATTAAAAACATGTATTTCAATCTTTCATATAGATAAAGAGAAGGAGCCTTAAGATGCTGAGCTGGAAAAGATGAGACACCACATCTGTTGCACTGAACAGGAATTTTCAAAACGTTGCAAAGCCAGATTTTCTATCATGTTACTATTCCACAAGATGCACAGGAGTGTACTGTATGCTTATTTCTGCAGTGTTTCAGTGCTCTCACCCTCTTCTGTTCCTCCTCTGCATCAGCGAACAGCTTCCTGATGTTGGCCTCTGATTCACCCATGTACCTGCTGAAGATCTCATGGCCGTTGACCACCTTGGGCTTTTCTACCCGATCTCTCGTGCCATCAGCGTCTTTCCGCAGCCAGGAGGCCCGAAGAGCAAAAGACCTTTAACGTGCGTAAGATCTGGAGAGAGAGAGAGAGAGTCAGTTTCTGAGTATCTACTGTATCAATGTGTATAAGGATGTTATTCAGAATCATGTCCAAAAGAGTTTGCTTACTAAATGTTTTTGATCTACATTAGACACAATAGGATGAATTTCCATTTATCCACTTATTAAAAAACATCACCTGCTTATTTACTAGTTACAGATTAATAGCTGCTGTAATAAGTAAGACCAGTGTAAGGATCTATACAATGACGGAAACTTTGTAGCACTTTTGTAAGTCATAAGAGTGTCTAAAAAATGCCTAAGTAATGTAGTGTAATTTAAGTCAGAAAAGTGTGACAGCTTCTCTGTCTTAAATATGTCTGAAAGCTTAAATTTACAGCTTTACCTCTGACTCTTTTGAAGCACTTTAGTAAACACATTTTGCCCTAAAGAAAGCTTTTATCAACAAATAAATGTCAATGATTAGGGATTTGACTGAGAGCATTAACGCAGTATAAACCTGTATAGTGCAGGTGCTCTACTATAATTAGAGACAATTAATTTAAACCTCATGACTAATCAAATTTGGGAGTTGAATAAGGATGTTTTAAAGTGTTTTGTGAAATAATGAATTGCACTATTAAATATAATTCCTACATGTCCTATTTGTTTGCACGTAATGAAATCAGGATGAAAAATCTGAGAGCAAAGGTGTTTTTTTTTTTTTTTTTGGCAGACATAAACACTAAGTCGACTTTACCAGCCGAGTGTTTTCACAGTCCGGGGTGAAGGTGGGGTTTGAACGTATTCCAACTCGCTGGTTACAGACACTGTGTGATTTTTGGCCTCCAGCAGCTGCTGGATCCAGAGATCCAGCACGGCCATTTACGCTCGCTGACACACGCCGCTGGTAGGATCGTCACAGGTTCATCATTACCCTCGGCCACACTCCGCTCCCTGACCTTTAGGGTGATGGGAATTTGAGCTGCAGGTCCCAGACACTGTCTGACAGCCACGCCCGAGCAGCTCTCAGCACCTGGCCTCCCTAACACACCCCATTTACATGCTCACCTTTACTCTATCAGGACCCGCCATCTCATTAGAGCAGGCATCTGGTGGGGCAAGGGGGCCAAATGCCAGCACCATCACCACCCACAAAGGTCTTTCTCTCACGGTTCGTGACAGAGACTTTGACGTTTTTAATTAGCCATAAAGACAATTATGTATTAAACCATCCAATAAATACAGCGGAAACGCAGATGAACATGAACACCATTCGGATCATTTCTTTAGCAACAGCTTGTATGCAAGAAGGCAGCTCATAGGCAGACACTCCATATCATCTATGCCTGGATCAATAGGTATTTGTGTCCCATAGCCTTTAGAAAATTTGGTATTTTTCCTTTTACTAACAATAAAAGATGGAACAGAACCAAACCTTACACTAGTTGACTTTTTCTCTTCGGGCTGATCTGAAGTCAGTAGTCTATTATAGTAATCCCAGAACAGTCGCTGCACTAAAGGAGGCTGTTTTCATTACAGCTGTTTCTCTGCGTGGAACAGCTGCAGTCATTACTTATTACAGCATCGAGGTATTAGAAAGATATTTTTTTTTGTTTTGTTTGCTTTTTTAAGTTTTCAACGTCATTAACAAAGGCTCAAGTGTGGCTAAGAGAACACTCTCTCACTCACATGCACAGAATGTGGTCACGCGCACATGGCACAGGCTGACATGTTCCCATAGAGGAAGCGACACACTGTATATTACGTCTGTGTAGAGTAAAAGAGTGTTTAAAAAGTGAGTAGACAGACTCACTTAACCCCTCCGCGACATCCGGAGGCACAACCCGAGATGAGAAGACTCTGTAGAAGATTTCAGAGAATTCTTTGTCCAGGCCTCCTATTCCCAGTTCCTCACAGTTCCACTTGAACCTCACGATGGACCGAAGCGCACCTTGAGCCTCCTTCCTTCCTGAAGAGCAAAAAATATTAAAACGGATTATTCTGAACTATTAAACGTGAGACATTTACTGTATCTTGTGAAAATAGTGAGGGGAAGTTTTATAGTCATGTAATAGCACTGGCATCTTGTGGCAATTTTCAGCAATTACACAGTTCAGATTTACAAACTACATTTCCAAACTAAATAAATAAATGTCCCGGGGGTGCGTGCGTGGCGTGGTTGGTGGGTTTCCTCAGAATATTCCAGTTTCTTCCCATAGTCCAAAGACATGCAGATTAGATTAATTCGTGTTTTCAAATTGTTCGTAGTGTGTGTGTGTGTGTGTGTGTGTGTGTGCCCTGTGATGAATTGGCACCCTGACATGTACCCAGCCTCATGCCCCAAGTCTCCTGGGATGAGCTTCCCACAACCCTGTACAGCAAAAGAGGTTTATAGGATGAGTGAATGAATGTAAAACGCTTCTTGGGACCAACCAGGAGTACTTTCACCGCCCACTAGGAGGCCAAGACTGGAGAAACGGATAAACTCAGAGAAATAAAACCAGGGTTTTTACGCTGGTAGGCTGGCAGGCCTGGACTGACCATAGGGCATATCGGGCAATGCCCGCCGGGCCGACGCACATTTTTGGGCTGGGGCTGTCAGTCATAATTTAATATTTTAAAAAAAGTTTATTACACCAATTTATTTATTACCACAACGGTAGAGTATCTGAGACACGAATCGCGGCCCAATGGTTGACTGTCTTAAAGGACATTGAGCTAGTCCAATGAAAGCTCAGGCCACGCCCTGCGTTGAACAATCATTAAATAATCATGGTGAGCCGCTATGACCAAAAATGCCAGGGCTGTTTTTGGATCCCAGTCCATCCCTGCTGGTAGGGTACTACAAAAAATTATGTGAAAATGAATCCTCGCTGATTTTATACATGAAAACAAGAATTTTAAATGTTAAACATTGAACTCTTAAACATGCTTTAATTTGAGCGGTACGGCACAAATCAATCAGATGAATGTATCTTCAAATGAAATATATTTCGAATATTCAAGTTTCTGGTAAACACACACACACACACACACACACACACACACACACACACACACACACACACACACTAATCATTCAGACAATCTAAATAACATCAGGACTAAACTGATAAACACACGCATGCACAATCACCCTGATCTACAACCATCTCACAGTTGTTCATACCCACCTACCTGAACTGTTCTTTGCAATATTTGCACACAATATTTTATTTTACTTGCTATTTGCACACAATTTTTTTTAAAATCATTGCTGCTACTTCAGAAATGTAAAATGTTTACTGTTTCTCTTTCCACTACCTCAACTCATACCTCATCACTAACGTGTTACATTGTTCTGTAGCGCTTTGTTTGCACAATTGCACTTTGTTGTCTGTTGTCTATTGTTGTCTCTTTTTTTGTATAGAAATAGATAGTTTTAGGTTAACTTAAAAATGTAAATCTGTCATATCTGAGCTGGTCAGCTAATTAGGTCTCTTAGTTAGCTAGCTGGTTCCGCTAAAGAGTGTTGTTAATTTATGTTGTTGCATGTATGTACTGTAGCACCTTGGTCCTGGAGGAACCTTGTTTCGTTTCACTGTGTACTGAACTGTATATGGCTGGAATGACAATAAAAGCCTACTTCACTTGACTTGAAGCATACATTTGCGTACTTAATAAAATCCCTCATAATGGGATGCACATGCTAGAAGAAAAAGATGATGAAGATGAAGACCAAGACGATATTATTGGAAAGTAAACACTCTTACTTTCTTATATACAGACATAACTCCATAATCCTTATTTTTCCTCTCCTAATCTTTGCAATATCATTCAATTCAATTCAGTTTTATTTGTATAGCGCTTTTAACAATTGTCATTGTCGCAAAGCAGCTTTACACAATCAAA
>JAQQZT010000006.1:24299889-24310296 GCA_030068275.1 Clarias platycephalus | reverse complement strand
CAAACGCTCTCAGGCTCCCAAGTACAGGGTGGGGCAGAGAGTCATGCTCGCCGCCAGAGACATCCCTCTAAAGACCACCTGCCGCAAACTTTCCCCTCGTTACCTCGGTCCATTCACCATCACCAAGATAGTCAATCCCTGCGCTGTTAGACTCTTGCTTCCCTCAACTATGCGCCGAATCAATCCGACGTTCCACGTGTCCCAGCTGCGCCGTCTCGCCTCATGCCCATTAAAAGTAGAAATTTTTGTTTCAAAACGAGTCCACCACGCTAAAATTCACTTATACCACTTCAGCACTGTTATTTCAGCAGTAGAAATATTACTTAATGGCAACATTTTATTAAATTCTGTCCAACAGTCGATTTAAGACGCACCCACACTTTGATGCTTTGGAGTGCGCTGATAAAACATACGGTTTATAATCTGGCACAAACCTGCTCATTACTTCACTTTTACTCAACATTTTGATTTCACTGGGCCGTGGCCTTGATGAGTTGGGAATGTCTGCTTTATTACACAATTCAGAGCTTCTCTCTTATCAGGCAGACTGTCAAGCTATATTAAACTGGTTATAATTTCTAACAGTTTATAAATATTAATTGCTGAATTCTCGATGGCAGTGCTATCACACTAGTATAAAACTTTCCCTCACTGTTTCCATAAGATACAGTCAATGTCTCATTTTAAGTAGTTCAGAATACTTCAGGTAAGGTGAAGTCTCTTAGCCATAAATGAGCATTTGTTAATTAAAAATTAAAAAATGAAATAAATAGTTTTCATGTATAAAATCAGCATTAATTTTCACTTTTTTTGTTGTTGTAGTAACCCGACAGTGTAAACTGTGGTTTTATTTCTGAACGTATAAATGTTTCCCAAGTCTGGGCCGCCTAGTGGGCATTGAAGGTACTGCTGGTTGGTCACCATAGGCCTTTTATAATAAATGTATTAAAAAAAAAAAAAAGCTGTGGCCTTGTTAATTATGGGAATGTCTGCTTTATTACATACTTCAAAGCTTCTCTCTTATCAGACTGTCATGCTATACGTTAATCATCTTTAAAAAGGGTTACACTTTCTTATGGTCTATAAATATTAATGATCAGTAGAATTTTATTAATAATTCTAATTATTATATATATAATGTTATATAATATTATTATAATATATAAAATAATAATTATTGCTTATTTTTATCCTCTCCTTATTTTTTTTTCCACCTTTCTGAACTGTGTAATTGCTGAATCTTCCCACAAGATGGCAGTGCTATTACATTTATCAAACCTTCCTTCAATATTTCCACATGTCCACATAAACAGTCTCATCCTACAAAGATGTGTAATATGCAGTGTGTGTCCCTTCCTCTATGGCAAGAGAATTATAGCAACACACATGTGCCCGTGTGTGTGTTGCTATAATTCTCTTAGCCAAAATATTATTTTTATCCTCATTTACTTTCCTCTATAATTCTGAAAAACTCTGTGTTTTGGAAAAATAACCAACATTGTGGTGTGATGAAGCAGTGGACAAAGACACCACTTAATGTTGATTATTTTCCTATAAGAGCACATCCCTAAGTGTTTTATTCCTCTTTTATCCCAGTGATCTGCCAACAATTGCAATTTTTACATGTTAAAGAATGACATGTTGTAATTTTAATACATTTATAGTTATGTTAATGGGAGTGGAATGAAAAACCAAAAAAATAAAGTTAGTTCTGTTCTCTCGGCTGCCTGTCAATAAGTTTTGTATATATACAATATATATATATAGTTTCCTTTTAATTCAAATTTTAAAAACGTCTTTTCCAGAATTCTAACCAATCAGAATGGAGAATATAAAGTGTTGGTGTGTAGTGGCTCTTCAGCTGTATTTATTGGATGGTTTAATGATTGTATTTATGTCTTATTAAAAATACCACAATCTCAATGCTTAAAGGGCATGGTGCTGCTACACAATCAGTAATGTGTGTGTGAGTGAGTGAGTGATGACCTTTGTGGGTGGTGATGGTGCTGGGATTTGGCCCCCTTGCCCCAGCAGATGCCTGCTCTAATGAGATGGCGGGTCCTGATAGAGTAAAGGTGAGCATGTAATTGGGGTGTGTTAGGGAGGCCAGGTGCTGAGAGCTGCTCGGGCGTGGCTGTCAGACAGCGTCTGGGACCTGCAGGAGAACCATCCGCTTTAACTCAAACTCCCATCACCCTAAAGGTCAGGGAGCGGAGTGCGGCCGAGTGGAGAGATGAACCTGTGACCATCCTACCAGCGGCGTCTGTCAGCGAGCGTAAATGGCCGTGCTGATTCCCATCTCTGGACTCCTGCTTATCTGCAGCCTGCCTTGTGCTGTGGAAATGGCAGCCAGCAGCTGCTGGAGGCCAAAAACCACACACTGTCTGTAACCAGCAAGTTGGAATATGTTCAAACCCTACCTTCAACCCTGGACTGTAAAAACACTCGTCTGGGAAAGTCGGCTCAGTAGTTTTGTCTGCCAAAAAATAAAAAACTTTACTATCAGATTTTTCTTCCTGGTGAAATTCATTACGTGCAAACAAATAGGACGTAATTATATATTTTTTATATTTATATTTTATTTAACCCCCAATCTGATTGTTCATGAGATTTTAATTAAATTTCTATAATAACTGTAGAGAACCTTTAGGATTTTTTGTGGAGGAATTCACGTCAGGGTGTGCGCTAATAGAAACATAATCAACTTATTGCGAAATAGTAACTTGTTAATTATTTTCTATTTAACAGAATGCCAAGAAATGTTTTATTCTTCATTAAATTGATTAACAATATTTAGCTGTTATGAATTTGCTCTTTAAAACACAGTATTTATTGCGATGTCCCTCAGGGTAAAGTATTGGGTCTACTTTTATTCACACTGTACAGGATTGCATTTAACGGCACAAAACTGAATTAGTGCTACAGTATAAAGTGACATTTTTGTAGTTGCCCATGACATACAGTGAGCAAGCAACAATTTTTTTTACATTAAAATGTGGATAAATGAAAATTCTTCTTACTGTGTGTACTGCAGATAGAAAATGTTTAGTAAACAAATACATTTAACTGGGTGACTTTAGTGTTGGACATGATTCTGAATAACTCACTGTTACACACTGATAGATACTCAGAAATGGTCTCTCTCTCTCTCCCTCTCTCTCCAGGTTGTAAGCTTGTTAAAAGTATTTGCAGTAAGACCCTGATGGCACGCCAGATAGGGAAGATGCTAAACGCCCGAGAGCCCAAGGTGGTCAAAGACCCAGAGATCCTCAACAAGTATGCAAGGGAAGCCGTTCACTAATGCAGAGGATGAGCAGAAGAGGGTGAGAGCGCTGAAACACTGCAGAATTAAGCATACAGTACAGTACACTCCTGTGCATCTTGTAACATAGTGCAATTTGTAATGTAGGGGTCAGGGGTAGCTTTGTGGTTAAGTCATTGGCCAAGGTCCCAGGTTCAAACCCCAGCATCACCAAGTTGTCACTTTTGGGCCCTTGAGCAAGGCCCTTAACCCTCGATTGGTCAGATTAAAAAAAAAAAAAAAAAAGGAAGAAAAATCACTCCTACTGTATAACACTAGCTCCTTCATTGAGACTTGTATAATGGACGATCGTCATAAACAAATATACAAAAAAAAAAGTGTAATCGTTGATATGGTAAGGAGGTGTTTTTTATGATCTATGGAAGTAATCTCCAGTGTCAGAATAGAAGAGTTCCGTGAAAACTTTTAATTGTTTGCTGTATAGAAGTATAAGGAAGGACGCTACAGGATGTGCTGTTATAGAACAATCATCAACCTTTACATGAAAACAGTAACTCTGCTTTATCACAACTGAGTTGTCTTTGATTAATCTTTTATAATGGTAACGCATTCTTCCCAAATGTTCTTCCCAAATATTCCTTACTCGATGTCACTTGGTCATCTTTGCTGCACTATTTTGAGAACCTGGTTCCTTAGCAGTCATGCTATAAATCTGTAGTCATGCCTATTCCCTGTGTTGTGTATGTAGAGAGAGTGGACACTCCAGGCTGTGGGAGGTAAGGCGAGGGATATCGTTGGAGCAGGCTGTGGCACTGATGGACTCACTCTTCACTTCTTAATGAGAGCGTTGTCCTGCGTGAGGCCACAGCGACCTCCACACACTCGTCACAAGGCCACTTCTGTGTGAAACGTTAAACACTCGCCTCTGCTAGATGAATTGTACACTGTGCTTGTACACACAGGGTTAGTGGAGTCCCAGAATGCAGTGCTGTGATATAACAGATAAATGAATATTTACTCAGACCTGGAAGACTGGAGGTCCAGATGGAGATTGGTTCGATCTGAGGACTCTCTCAGGATACGACTGGGTCCTTCATACTGTAGTTGATTAAAAATGTTGTAGTGTAAAATGTATTGGAGGCGGGTCTCACAAGGACACATCGATATCTAGCACTAATTCCAGTGAAAGAGATTCTCTTTCAGTCTGGAAAAATGGCTGTCAAAATTATTGGCACCCTCTAAAGACTTCATTATATGAAGATGCCTCAGAACAGTGACTTTTGCATTCTTTAATGATTTTTCTGATGATTATTCTAGTTCTAACCTCTTACTTACATATGGCCAAACTCTGGTCAAAGACAAATGGATTATGAAAGTAATTAGGGGGTGTCAGAAATTTTACAAAAGCCTATTGTTAGAAGAAACAAAAAAATTTCCATCATAGAGTTCAATATTTAAAGCATTAAATGCAATATTTATTTTGTCCAAATATATTTTACACTTTCTTTTGAAAGGTACCAATAGTACATAGTACATGTACTATTGGTACCTTTGTACATGCTGTACAGGTAAATATACTGTATGATGTGCTGTAATGACTGCATTTAAACTTTGCATTACTGAGGTTTTGGCTGTATATGCAGCACTTTTGAAACTTTTACATAAATAAATGTAAATGATCTTCAGACTTAAAGAATACTCACACCCAGACATTTTCAAAAGTGAATGTTAGGTCTGTATCATTTGTCCTTCTAGACTGCTATAGGTCTAAAATCTGAAATTTTGCAATAGTATAAAGAGATAGTGTACATTAATGACTAGGAACAATGTCCAGATTAAAGAAATTTGTGCTTTTTAACAACAAATCACAGGCTTGCACTGATACCTTATTGTTCCTGTAGTCAAGTCAAGTTAAATAGGCTTTTATTGTCATTTCAACCATACAGTATACAATTCAGTACACAGTGAAATAAAACAACATTCCTCCAGGACCAAGGTGCTACATACAACATCAATTATCAACATAAATTAACAAAAATCATCATCCCATTGTTGATTAATTTCCGGTGAGAGCACGTCCTGAAGACTTCTATTCCTTACATAGAATAGAATATAGTAATCTAAGGAGCAAAAGATACCCATGATTCAGTTTTAAAATGTGAGATAATTTGAATCATTTAAAAAACTTTTAATATTTAACATATAAATACAGTACATCTTGGGCTTTACGTGTAAATTACTACGAATAAGAATGCTTGTGATCTCCTCACAATTATTTGGGCATCACCGTGCCCTCTGTGAAATGTTTAATATACTACATGTTTACTATTTATGACAACATCCTGTAGTAAATTTGTAAAGTTTGTATTACCAGGACGGATTACAGTCTCTGTGCTTGATATAAGGACTTATTAAGTACATGCGTATTCAAACTTACTGTACAGCCATACACGACTAATGAAGAGCCTCTGAAGATGCTGAGACTGAAGTTAAGGTTTCTCGTATTCAGGTGTGGGGAGTATCTCTGGCACAGGTTGTTACACACACAGTGATAAAGTGTGTGTGCGCGCGTGCATGTGTGTTGTGTGTGAAAGAGCGAAGGGGGGTGACTTGGCCCATACACTCCTGTGTGATATTTGATGGTGATGAAACATATTGACAGGAGCTTTTTACAGGTGGGAAGGTATTAACTCTCTCCCTTACTGACCTTTCTTTATCATTATAGGGATGAGTAATGTGTGTGTGTGTGTGTGTGTGTGTGTGTGTGTGTGTGTGCATGTGTCTGGGTTAGGCCTTGGCTTATATTTGGACACGTTTTATCAAATATAAAAGGTTCAAATGAGATCAAGTTAATTAATTAGCTCTGGATAAAAGAAAGGATTACTTTTATTGAATAAGGAGTCCCATATTATAGTCAAATTATTGATTAAAAAATATTAACGATCAAGCATGTTGATGGGATATATATATATTGACCAGAAATATAAGGAACTGGAGCTGCAGTTACTATATCTAGTTACAAATTAGAAAGTACAGTAGTAGGAGAACGACTCATTTTCTGAGTGAATGTACTGTGGAGCTGTATACATTACTGATGGCACTAGCATGGGCTGAGCAGTTTAGTCATCGAACCACAGTGATTTATAGTATAGTGACTCAGCAGCAGCATTTAAAGGACAGAGAAACTGAAGAGAGATATCCATAGGTGGCGATGGTGCAACCAACAGAACTCAACTAAAGGTGCCGAGCGGTACTGAGAGGAAACGCGTCAAGAAGAGTGTGTGGAAGTGACAGCTAAAGCAGGCAAAGAGTTCCAGACACAGGACAAGTCAAGACAAAGATTAGGGAAGGAAGCATTAGACGTTTTTAAGGATGTCTGGACTGGAAAATCGGCTTTAAGAGGCCGTGAAGACGAGGGAGAATGAGACCTACAATTGACGGTAATGTAACCCAGTGAAATGCAACCGCCATTAAACAACAAAGAGGACGAGGATGTAATGAAGAAGTCATGATTATTGTCCTCATAAATAAGTCTACAAAACCCCTAAAATTTTTCTTAATGATACAGAGATTAAAATAATGTAAATTAAAGTGTTGGTTTAAAGGATTTGCTGCAATAATAACTATCAATGAAGAGTGGTATGCGTGCTGTGCTCTCAGACTTCGTTCCAATCGAATTTCTCAAACTCACTTCTGCAGGTTCTGCTCCTTGCTGGTGATGCTGAAGAAGAAGTGCCTACTTCTGTGAATGTTCACACAAATACACACACACACACACACACACACACACACACATATATGTGTGTGTGTGTGTGTGTGTGTGTGTGTGTGTATTACAGTGGAACCTTGGATTACGAGCATAATTCTTTCCAGAAGCGGGCTCGTATTTCAAAACACTCATAAAGCAATTCGAATTTTCCCATAAGAAATCATGGAAACTCAAATTATTCGTTCAGCCCAAAATCATTTACACAAAATATTAAGTAAAAATAAAACATATTAATCTGCACTTTATCTTTAAAAATAAGTAAAAAATAAATCCCAACAGATAAGTGTTTACGCTGTGTGTGTGTGTGTGAAGCTAAAGTAAGCTTCCCTCAGTTACCCTTCCTTCATTCTTTTCATACACATGCGCGCACGTTTTATCGGAAAAATAAACAAGAAATCTCTCTAACGACACTTGATTGAGGGACACACTAACGGACTCACTGCTGTAAAGTAAAAATAAAACAAATTAACCTGCACTTTACATTTGAAAAGAATCGCGACAGAGCAGTATTTCTGTGAAGAGCAGAGAGAAAGAGTGTGTGTGTGTCTGTGTGTGTCTGTGAAGGCGAAAGTAGGAGGGGTCTGTGTGTGTGTGTGTGTGGCACAGTGTCCAATGCGCACACAGACACAGAGCAGGTTGAGCCTTGATCAGAGAGAGAAAATGGATCTTTAACCTCTCTAATGAGACTTGCTTTTGCTTTACACATGCGCTGTACACATACACACACACATACACAATAAAATGTGTTTTACGCACACACATGTGGTCACAGTGTTATACTAAACAGTACACGCGTGCGTGGATGTTAATTATACTAGTAAGACCCAACAGGGGAGACGATTACCCACAATTCCGCAGCGCAAGAGCGAGAAAAATCGTTGGCCCAGTTGTGATCATGTGACGCTCGGCGTTAAAACAAGAAGCGCATGCGTACATGCGATACATGATACTCGGTGCTCGTAAACCAAGACCGCATTACTCGCAATCCGAGGTTTCACTGTATATATTGATTCTGCTCACTACAGAAAGGTACAGCAGAGTTTCTCGTCAGCATACTTATGTTTTTTACTGTATGCTAAAATTTTATTATTTTTTATTATTATTTATTGCCAATTACAAACTAGCTCATAAGTATTGATCCCCCCCCCGTGCCCTGTCTGTCAATGGAATAGAGCAGATGTTATTTGTTCAATGGTTGATTCAGACTGCAATGGTGACATTGGAACTTATATTGTCGTTTGCATTGTGCTGGTGTAAATGCATCACATACAACAATGTTATTATGGATGTAATCACTGTTTTACACACTTAAATACTTTAATAGACAAACCCACCTTTCAGTGAAAAAGAGATTTGGCTCTGAATGGTCTAGACTCCAGGATGTGAATCGAACCTGCTGTGCATTCTGGGTTGCAAGCCAGATTGTTTTTTTTTTATTTTTTTTTATGTGAGCTGTTAAATCAAAGTGAGTAAAAGAACACAGCTATAAAACTGCAATTTCAGATCTTATTAATATTTGCAGTAGATAATGGTGTTTAGTGTAATTGTTAAAAATGCATCTTTTATTGACTTGGAATCTATTGGGCAGTCTGATATTAAAATGAACTAAATAAAAAGTCATGCATGAATCTCAACATCAGTTAGTGGTGCATTTTAATTTTCCTTTGCTAAGAGGAAGCTCAAGCATCGTGTTTAAAGCCTAAAAATGTATTTCTAAACACATCTGTAAATATTTTTCCAAGCCGGTAAAGCTCTCGTTTTTATGTTATCCTGTTGAGGGATAGCACAGTCAGTGTCGCTGTGCTCTATGCCTACGCCAGGGTGGGTATTGTCAGAGTTTTGTTTATGGCATGGTGTTTTGTGAACAGCAGTGGCTCTGTTCCTCTGGGCCGAGTCTGTGTGTACGAGCTCAGCGGGGAGTCGGTGAACGGGAGACGCAGGACAGAAAGGTCCTGTGAGAGCGTGGGGATCTGGCAGGCCCGCTGCCTGTGTGCCACCTCATCTACATGCACTGGCATGTTCGAAACCCCCTGCGCCACAGGAGGGCGACCCATAATCCCCTTGGCTTGCCTGGGCCTCTGGGAATGACCTACCTCTGTGACAATCTTTAACTACCCTGGCTTTCTCGGAAACATTCTGGAAAGTTTTGGAAGAGCTTGTGAAGAGCTTCATGTCGATGCATTTGTAAAAAGTTACATGCTTCGTTAATTTACCTGTTTGATGCTTTCATAGATGCTTTTATAAATTTCCTGATTGTGCTGTTGCAATGTGCTGCTGCACTGTAAAAAAAAAAAAAAGTCCTACTTTTACAGAAAATAACTTTAAAATTTCATAGTACGTTTCCTTTTTTTTAAAACTACAAAAAAATCTCTGTAAAATTACAGACATTATCTGTAAATTATTAAGCCGACTGTTTTTTAAAGTATTATTTCAATACTGAAAGTTTTTCACGTTTTTTTAACAGTAAAAATACCATATTATTTTTACTGTGCTTTTCTGTTTTTGTAAATTACGTACAACTTTGTACAATAATACATTGTAATTAAATATGAAACTCATTAGATAAAGGTTAATGTCCATACTAAAAATGTAATGTTTTTCTTTGTAATTTTGAGGTAAATCATATTATTTTTACAATACTTATAATTTTTTTAAAAACACTTACATGTAAGCTACGAATTTACGAATGTTCCGCAAGACGAGCAAAGATTTGTAATAAATTTTGACTTGAAAAACGAGCCTTGTCTTGGTTTACGAGCACCGAGTATCATGTATCACGCATGCGCTTCTTGTTTTGACACCGAGCGTCATCATAGCAACCGAGCCAACGGTTTTTCTCTCTCTTGCGCTGCGGAATTGTAGGTAATCGTCTCCCCTGCTGGGTGAATACACACAACGAGACGTCTCCCCTGCTGGGTCTTAGTGCTTGCAGAGTTTCTGAGTGTGCGTGTGTGTTTGTGTGCGTGTGTCTGTGTAAGGCAGAGTGTGTGTGTTTGTTTGGGAACCTGAGAGGAGGGGGGTTGTAAAGGCGAGTGTGTGTGTGTGTGTATGTGTGTTGGTGTAAGTGAATGAGCACACTCTCTCTCGGCTATACAGCCTCCCCTTCTCTCAGGTTCCCAAACAAACACACAAACTCTGCTCTGTCGCGATTCAAAGGTAAGGTGCTGGTTAATTTGTTTTTGTTGTTGTTTTACTTTACAGCAGTGATTCCGTTAGTATTCGCTCACACGAGTGTGACTAGAGATGTTCCTTGCTAATTTTTAAACGGTTAATTTTTAAACGGTTTAAAAAACGGTCTCTCCGTTAATGTGTGAGTGTGTGTGTGTGTGTGTGTGAGTGTGTGTGTGTGTCAGTTCGTACCTGTGAGTGTGTGCTG
>JAQQZT010000006.1:24254394-24288860 GCA_030068275.1 Clarias platycephalus | reverse complement strand
CCATCTCAGGGAGTTTTTCCTTGCCACTGTCGCCCTCGGCTTGTTCACCAGGGACAAACTGACCATTTTGATTCATACACATTCACATTCCATACAAACTTTTGTGTAAAACATTGGCTTGGATTGTGTAAAGCTGTTTTGCGACAATGACAATTATTAAAAGCGCTATACAAATAAAATTGAATTGAATTGAATTGAATTTTGCAGGATTGACGGTAGAGCTCACCTTTTCTTCCCTGGACAAGTTGTTTTCCGGATGCCTTAAACAATCGGAAAGGGCCTAGTCCTCAGCAATCCTAATCCCTGTACCTTTTGCAGAATATCAGTCTGTCCCTTATGTTTGTGCTTCCATCAGTCCTGTGTCACGCCAACAGTAAAGCATCCTGAGAGCATTCATTTGTGTGGTTGCTTCTCAGCCAAGGGTCTCACTCTCAATTTTGCCAAAGAATACAGTCATGCGTAAAGAATGGTACAAAAACATTCTCTGAGATCAACTTCTCCCAACCATCCAAGAACAGTTTGGTGACGAACAGTGCCTTTTCCAGCATGATGGAGCACCTTGCTGTAAGGCAATAGTGATAATTAAGTGACTCTGGGAACAAAACATTGAAATTTTGGGTGTATGGCCATCAAATTCCCCAGACCTTTAATCCCATTAAGAACTTGTGGTCAATCCTCAAGAGGCGGGTGGACAAACAAAAACCCACAAATTCTGCAAAAACTCCAAGCATTGATTACTCAAGAATGGGCTGCCATCAGTAAGAATGTCCTCCACAAGTTTTGACAGCATGCCAGAACGAATTACAAAGGTCTTGAAAAAGAAGAGGCAACACTAAAGATATTGAATCACTGCATTAACTTAATGCAATTGTCAATAAAAGTCTTTGACACTTCTGAAATGCTTGTAATACCATGTAATAATAAGAGTGATCTCAATCTACTGTACTTTTAAGATAGCAATCAAAGCAGAGTAAAATGTAATATTGTAGTACTCAGTTGCTTTTGTTCTTGGAATTGACAGATCTCAGACAAGGAATTCTCAGGATATAACTGGGAAATAAATAAATTGCCTGTGTATAGAGTTATTTGTTAACAACTTTACTGTGTAAAAATTGTGTAATCCCATAACCCACCCTCCTACCTGGTCTTGGTTTTGACTTTGTCTTGCTCTGCCTTGGTTTTGGCCTTGACTTTGAGCCCTTGTCTCAGTTTCCAAACACTTTGGTTAGTCATTTTGCGATCTACATCAATATCGTGATATCGAAAAAATATCATGTATTTGTTCTTGGTTTTAGAAAAGTGGTGAGGATGTCTATCTTTTTCAGTTACATCAGCATTGTATGTAATTGTTAATACCAGTTAAACATCTACGACTGACCACTTGTTCATTTCAACGCCGTCTCTCAGTCCTGTCCAACAAAAGCTCTAGTGGTTCCACCGCACACAGCACATGAACACTGGTGTGTATAGTAGACAATAACATTCCTGATGCCTTTATCTTAATGCCACTCACCTGACATAGGTTTAAGTTTTAATTTTTTAAAACATAGTAATAAAAATTGTTTGAATTATAGTTAGATTTATACGGGACATAGGAAATTAGAAATTTGTTCTTTTTTTTTGTTGAAAAGATACAAAACATTTTTTTATTTTTAATTAAAAACAAACCAAACTTAAAACTAGTAAACATACAATATATAAATATAAATCCCACCTTCTGCATTATGATTGGTTACAAGAATTGGGTCTCCTCATCTATAATTGGTTCTTTACTGAATGTAAAATATAAGCCAATCTTAGAGCATGTAGGTGGGACAGCTGATGCTGTATCAGAAATACAGTATGTATTTATTATTAATTCGCAGTGTCAGTCTAAAGCAATTTTACATTTAATTTTAACTTGTTAAATAAGATTGTTGGTTAATGATTTGAGTTATTCTACTAGTGTAACTAGTAAAGGATGGCCTTAAAAACAATTTGCATTATTTTGCAAAAGCATTTTCTTCACTATGGATTAAAAGAAAAAACTTCCCATTTCTCTTTAGAAGCTCAGTACATGTACCATTGCGCCAATATTCAGTTAGCTTTTTATATATTGTTTAACTAAACCAGATTTAACCAGATCCAACCAATCTAGATTTTCACTTGCTTTATTGAAAATGTACAGTAGACTGTATAATATGCTTCTTTTTCTTGTGTGTTTTTGTCATTGTGTCTCTCGTGTTATCCTTAGGATTATACTGAACAACAGCTTTTATGTTTATAAATCTACCATTCACTTTCCTACATACTGTAGCTGATGATGTTATTTCAGCCTCATCTACTCTAATTAAAACTGAAATGGCCTGAATGAGATATTAAATTGATTATTGAGATATTTTAAAATATAAAATCTCTACCAGAAAAAAAATCAACGTCCGAGATCCTAGTGTTTTAGGATCTGTTTTGTTTTGTCTAATATGGTGTATTGCACAAGAATGACTAATGCAAAGCACTGTCTGATTAATCTCTTTAAATCTTTACAGATTTAAGGATGCTCTGTGCGTCGTATAGGATTTTATTTATTTGTTTATAACAAACCCCTGATAGATACTTTTGTATCAACTTTTTCTGTTTTTTATTTAATTTTTTTAATTGCTCTTTAGTATTCATGATGTTTGTTAAGATATGCTTTTCAAGAAACTTCTAGGAACAGGTATACTAATATTACATGACACTTTCATTACTCACAGATCGAATCCGTTTAATGAATTTTGTGTCTATTGTTATTAACTACTAGAATTAAAAATAAATCAAGACATAAAGTGTAATGGAAATCACCATTTGGAAATGGAAATTAGGTGGAAGCATTAGTGTGTTTAGCTGTTGTTTTGGGGCTCTTGGTGTTTTCTGGCCTGGTTAAATTGAGCTCAGCTCTGTAACAAGGTGCCGTTTATCAACATGCGCATGATAGCATGAAGAAAATCAGCATTTGTATAAACCTGATGTACTGTAAGGTCTTAGCGGACAGTATAAGCATCTAAACACAATGAAGTTCAAAGTTTGTAGGAGAAATTAAAGAATTTACATCAAGCCATCATCAAATCATGCAGTATTTAGATTTGTGTGTAGAATTTATACTGCTTGACCTGCAGCAATAGCTCTAGATATCTATCCTTCTGAAACTCCATCTTAATTAATTTAATACACACACGTTCCAAATAATTTAATAATAATAATAATAAGTTCATAATATTCGTAAGTAAAAAAAAATTCTGCGATAAAATAATTATTTTGTTCCACGGTGATTATTTTTTCTTTTTTCATTTTTTATCATAATGACATGACGAAGAGAAATATATTAAATAAATGCTGTAAATCTTATACGTAGAAGCTATCTTCACTCTTTGTGAAGTACTTCTCCATTACGTACAATGAAATCCAGAATCTTTTGTGTTTAAAACCACGATCTCTGACACAACACAAGGTATCATTGAGATGTGTTCAGGAATTCCCAGAATGTTTAAAGCTCAGGTTTTCCTTTCATCCCCCCCCCCCCCCCTCTCTCTCTCTTTCTATCTCTGTGTCTTTTTCTCTCTCTCTGTCATTTACACTCTGTGAGATGCCACAGCTTCCAGGGCCACAAACTGATGTAAGCACGGAGCACCGAAATGACTGATTACATGCAGGCTGAGACGGTCGCCAAGAGGAAGATCATTACCTTTTATTAGAGCTGCGTGGGAAACTAGAAACAGTTTGGGCCACCGTTCTCTTAACCACTAATGAGCAAATAAGTTAAACTATACTAGGTGAAATGCAAGGTCAGGTATATAATATAGTTTGGTTAGTTAGGAGTTTAGTATGTCGAACTTTAATAACAAAAGCAATAATATATAACAATTCATCCATAAAGTAGAAGAAATAAAGGCAGAATTTAGAAGCAAAAGCATGACACAGTAATTTGTTCTTCAAATATATAATCTTAGTTCAGTCATACAGATATATACATTGTATAATAAATAATATTTATAAAAAACATAACATTTGCAGATGATAAAATAAAAAAAGGGAATTAATAACTTTGTACAAAACTTTGGATATATAGTGGGCTGGGAGGAACAGAAAGAGAGTGCTGAAATGAGCAGTGATGCCAGGCTGCGCTTCTCGTGGGAAGAGAGAGACGATGTGGATGTTAAACGCACGATTCGTTCTCAAGGAGACGACACTAATGTCTACCTTCTGCTTCTGCAGTTAAACTTAATGAATGGGATGTGTGTAGGATTGTTGGAACATGTATGGAAACCTGTGGCTGTCTGTTCGTCTCTAAAGCCCGTCGTCCCTCCCCATCGACGTCAGCCATCTCGTCCACGCCCGGGTCAGGACACCCAGACCGCTTCACATTTTATAACATGTAAACCACAGCTATATGATGAGTCGAGAGTTTAATATGTAAAAGTTCCCCGATCTTAATGTATTCCTTCCCTTTCCAAGGTCTATAGATGTTAGAGAAGATTAGATGGTTTAGGTTAAATATAATTCCTAACACTCATTCTGTTATTCAGTGTGTTTGTAAGTGCAAATTTAACTCTAGAACTGGGAGCACATGAGGTTTGAGTGTGTGTGTGTGTGTGTGTGTGTGTGTGTGTGTTGGTGATGTTTTGGCTTCTATCTGAAAAGTCTCATGGCCAAGAGCATACCGTTGGAGTCATTTCAGCATTGCAGCAATATTTTCATTAATGTGGTTTCTTTCTGTTTTCTGTACACGTATATCAGTGTGTGAGATCAGTACCCTATACAGGTGCTGCAGTGTTTTTCAGTCTAATCTCCTTACATCATATATTTACGCATATGAACAGAGCCCTTCATCCTTGCTTATATAATGGAAGTCTATGGGCAGATGTTGAATTTCATTGATAAATGTTTCAAAAAAGCTAATCTAAATTTGTCCAACACAAATTTCTATACAAAATACTAATTCTACAGATAAAGAAGTGCATTTACAAATAGCAACTATTCACCTAAATGGTTATTGATAGAACAGTCCTTACTACTACTGTGTAATATACTGTGCGATACCACAGATATTTATTTGACTTATTTGACAGAATCCCACATCCTGCTCCATTTGTTGTTAACTTTTTTTTTTTTTTTTGTCGTGTTGTTTTGTCTTGTCATTGTTATGTTCTGGAAGCTCTATCACTAAAACAAATTCTTTGTACGTGCAAGCACACTTGGCAATAAAACTCTTCAAAAAATTTTGATTCTGGTCTTTACATTCCTTATAAAATCTACAGTACTATAACTTGTAATTTTTGCATAATGTATTTTTTGCAATTTGATTGCAAATTATTTTGACAAAAATTGTAAAGGCAATTCTGTGTAAAAAAAAACAAAACAAATTACCTACAAATTTAACAACTGCCCTTAGACTTCCATTATATAAGTGAATGCCCTTTACATTTTTTTTTTTTAATGATGTGAAAAAATTCTTGTCTTAACAAAATTTAACAACAGCCCACAGAAACTCATTATACATTAGTTTGCTAAAGACCTATGATGGAAATTCTGTGCAAAACATTTGTTTCACAAAATTCAATCCTTTGACTTCCATTATAAGTGAATTTTATAAAATTTGTAAAATGAATTTGGTGTAACTATTTTGCATTATTCATAAATTGTTACCAACTGCTTCTTGACTATTATGAGTTAGTTTTTCCATAGATTGAAGCTAATATAACAGTTTTAAATTATTAATTTGCAATTATTATTGATGGATTTTGAATGTTGATAGACTTCCATTATAGGTACAATTTATTTTGTTTAACATTAAATGTGGTGCAGCTTCTCATTTTGCCTTATTTAGTCATTTGTTTATTAAAAAAAGGATTAGGAAATGATTAAAAATAAGGATTGTCCTTAAATGTCCATTTTAAAAAAAATTGTAAGTGGAGTAATTATATTTTAGGCACATTTGTAAATAGAATCCAGGGATTGTTTTTAAATGTATTATTTAGTCATGTGGGCTCAGGGGTAGGTTTCTTGCCTACCATGCAGAAGGTCCGGGTTTTATTCTTGCCCAAGACCCAAACCCCAGTCACTGAATGCAGTGCCAGTCCCAAGCCTATATAAAATGGGAGAACTGTGTCAGGAAGGGCATCTGGCGTAGAACCTGTGACAAGTTGCCCGCGGATCAGATGGTCCGCTGTGGCGACGTCTCGACAGGAACAGTTGAAAGACTAACCACATTTAGTCATGTGTTTTAAGCACTGAATTAAACAGCAGCTCTGGAATTACATACAAGTTCGCTGTACCTTTATGTGTATGGAGAAATATGGAGAAAAAGTTCTAGCCTGTGGTAATTACAGGTACACTACGGATGCAATATATAAACATTACATTGAAAAACACTGGACTGTTCCTTTAACTGCTACACCCGTGTAGGATCATTGAAGGCGTTAGGGAAAGCATGAGGATTACATGAGTATCAGTAGTCTATTCGGCCTTAAAGACCCAAGCCTTCGGATATACTTCAGGCTCAGAATGATCAGTAGTTAAGTAAGCACGCTCCCTCCTTCCCCCCTTTCTTCTCTCATCAGCCCCCTCCAGCTCTGTTCATGTCTGTGTAGTGTGAGAGTGTGTTGGGCAGGTACGGTTTCAGCCACCAGGCGTTGAGGAAAGGTAATCAGAGAGCTAGAGTGAGTCATACCAGAAGACATTGAAGGTTCAGGTAATCATGTGCTACACTCTTTTTACATGCCACATGTGAAATAAATACAAAAAGGTAATGCATCAGGAATGATAATCACATGGCAGCTAATTTTCTCAGAAATGAGGATCGACTGTAATTAAAGGATATTAAAAGTTCAGGTACCGAAGTGCCACTACCCACAGTGTATGTTTTGTAATCAATACAATCTTGTGAGCGTGTGTGTGTGTGTGTGTGTGTATGTGTGTGTGTGTACACGCATAGGCTACTCAGTCCTATTTCTTTCAGTCTATAGTCCTTTCCTTGGCACCCCTGCACTTTTCACCCTCCTCATTTGCATGTGTGTACGTCATAGACACGTACGCACTCCTGGCAGCTGACATAGCAACACCAGTGGAAGATACAATGGCACTTCTCTTTGCGCTTCTCAGTCCGCGTGTTGTGCCCGCGGCCGCAACAGAGGAGATCGCAGCCCTCGATGCCGTGAGACGACACGTTGCAGGTGCGGTCGCGTGTGCCGAACGAGCCCGTCTCTGGGTTCGGCTCACAGAAGTTAGGTGAGCCCTCGTAGTAGACCAGGTCTCTCTCAGTGGGGTGCTTGAAGAAGGCGTACTTGGCTCGCAGTGTCTCCACCCAGCCCCGGGACTCCCGGTGTTTTTCCACCACCATCTCAGATGCGCTGTCGTACTTGTCCTTAAGGTAGTCACCAAGCAAGCGGAAGTCAGGCTGCGCCCACCAGCATGTCTTCACCTCACAGCTCCCAGACAAGCCATGGCACTTACAGCGCAGGTGCATGTTCTCCAGAATGGTCTGGAGGAGAAAAGAGACATTGTTAATTCCTTTCCTATAACAACCCCCAAACCCCCAAATGTTTTTTTACATAGCATTATTAACTAAAGAAAATGAAGGTTTACGCATTGTAACTGGCATCTCCTGTTAAAATGACATTGAAAACTAACAGCAAACTTAGAGTCACTAAGAACTGCATAACATAGTTTTCAACTAACTTTTACAGATCTGCAAATGTATTAAATTGTCATGAACTGAAAATTAATGTATTCATATTCCGTTGTCATTTTTTGTCAACAGTTTTGCCTGTTCATGCATGAGGCAATAAACTGGAATCATCATGATGCAACACAGAAAGCCTGGTGAGTAAAACAAACAAAAAAACAAAAAGATATATATCTGTAATAAATCATGTTAACCACAAAAGGCCTGAATTATTACTGACATTTAGATTTCCCCATATTTTCCCATATAAATATAACATATTAATAGTCAGTGATTAATAAAGTTAGTTGACTAGTTAATGTTAGAGTTGAATTAGAATGCAAACGCTATACTTGTGCGTTGGCACATGGGCCTAAGGACCTTCTGAAACGCACATGAAGGCAGCAACAGTCAAGCTTTTGCTGTTCATGAAAGGCTTAGAAGTTAGTTAACGAGGTACCTGGAGCATATGAGTAGCGAACCCTTTGATTTTGGTGCCAGAAGTTATTAAACTTTGTGTAGTTCCAGCACATCTTACTCCCCAATGGCACATGAGGCTCATGATTGCTTTCGTATGCTTATTAAATATAGCTTGTAATGGTTAAAGTCTGGATTTGTAACTGGGAGATGCTCCTCCACTGGTTTCCTGTGGTCAAGCGCTTAGTGCCAGGCCTTGGCTACAGGTGTTCTGCAGCTGCTGAGCTCAGAGATAGGCAGTTGCAGTGCTTATTTAATTCCCATAAGAAGTCCCGCTCATGCGAGCATGCCAGTGGCACTCTGCCTTTGTTTTGGTTTGTTTGCTTTAATTCCCTGGCTATATTTAGCTGCAGAATTCCCCAGCTGTGGCGGAAGGCAGGTGTTTGCGGGCCCCCCGGGGCCCAGCCAAGGCCTCTGACATCATGTCCTGAACTTGTCGGGCCTGCGGCACCTTCCGTGGCCCACTCAGGAACAATGGCGTGTGAGAGGCAGGTGGGGCGGCCTGGGGTCCTGACGGGGCTGCCTGTCTTGCTGCCTCTCCTGTGGTCTCTAGCTGCTCCTGTCAAGCGCAGATCAAAGGGCCGCTGTGTTGTGGTGTGGTCTTGCCAATTGCCCCTCAGCAGCCTCAGCGCTAATCGACTCCAGCAGCGAGCTGACGGGTGAAAATTCCGAGCCCTGCCTCTTTCTTTCTCTCCTCCCTCCCACCTCCCTCAAACCACTAACTGCGTTTACACCTCTGTCACGGAATTCGGCAGGGATGCGAGACATGCAAGGTATGAAAGGATCAGGGAGGTAATTACCCAGTAATTTCACATATAAATGCTTCTTTTGGGGCTAAAGGCACTCCGAAAAGAGATCCGGCAATTCTTGACAGTTGATCTGTCATGCATTTAACACTTTGAGCTGTGACTGAGTTCCACCCATGAACCATATAAGAAGAGCTTTGTTCATTGTCTTAGTCACTTAATTCCCTTTTATTGTCCTTTATGTCAAAATCTCTGACTGTCAGCCAAATTCTCCTTAAGGGTGGTTTGAACCTTGCTTACAAGCTCATTAGAAATGCCTGACTTCAGGTAGACCTATAATACAGATGCACATTAACCAGTAGATCATCTATAATGATTTCATGCTGCACTTGTACAAATTTCAAACACTATCATTTCAACACAGTTTTGAAAATAATGCACCATTCAAATGATATTTAGTGGTCCTGTGATGGATCCTTTGCATGGATGGACCTTTACGGTACGTGGAAACGTTGTATGAGAAACATGATTCAGATCTTACCATTCGTCCAGCTTCGTTGTTGTGCCGGTTCATGGCGGAACGTGCGTCTGGCCGGTTTTCTCTAGCATCCGCAAACTCTCGGGATACAAGCACCCCGAATTCGGCATCTTCACTACAGCCGCCCCACTTCCAGCCCTCACCTGGTGGCCCTTTGTGATGGGAATCACAGCCACACATGGTAGAGGTTCCTTCAGCACAGGACCGTGTCACTGCAAATGCCACACCAGCGGAGGCAATTGCATGGACAAATGCAGACTCTCTAGTGGCTAGGGAAAGAGAAAGAAGAAGGGGAAGAAAAGGGAAAAAGAGAACACTGCATAAGCTGGGATACTTTTAAGTCTCTTTGAAAAGCAGATTCCAATGTGTGATGATTGGTGCTAGCTTTTAAAGTGATCCAAAAGACAGTGCTGTATCCTGAGGGTCCTGATTTTTTTTCATCTGCAATCCTCCTGAAAGTCCTGACATCAGACAGTGTCTTAAGGGCACAGATCATTTTCCGTGACGTTCTCCAAAATATCAATACATTGTAAGGACGGGCACGTCTTTGACATGACAGTCTCAATTGTTGCACATGTCGTTTGTGGCTAATGCTACCTCAGGTTTCAGTGACACGGTGTCATCATAAAGGTGCTCTAGCTCTCCAGATCAAGCCCCCTGCGGCCACGTGCGTGAAAACCAGCAATGAGTCTATGTGTTTCTGTGTAGGCATGTGCTGAGTGAAGGATTTACTCTTGAATGCAACAGATTATTAGGTAACCGGATACCATTGTTTCACAATCGCAGCACACTTACTGTGACTCTGCCACTTTCAATCTGGACTCTGTCCCTAAGGGACCGATGAACCTAGCATACCGGTCTCTTAACGGTCAAGTGAATGATCCCTGCTACTACCTGATGGCTCTCATGACCACTTTTTTCACCCAACACCCCACGAATTCCGTTCTATGTTTCACATGTACAGACACATGCATACATGTCTTAAGAACATGTAAAGTGCAGGGGATCTAACGCTGTAAGATCTCTGACTTTTCATGTTGTAGACAGAGTTCAATCTGGTTTAGGAAAGAAGACACGTTGAGTACACTATCAATGGTTCTGCACACAGTTTTCCATGACTTCTTCCAGAACGTATCCATGGGAACATCTCATACCAGAAAAAAAAAAAACAGAAGCTTCTTAAAGAACTCAGGGATTTTTCTAACACCTTTTTAGAAAAGCAGATACCTTTGCAGGTAGCCAGAATTGTTACCCATGTTTACCATCAGAACATTTTCAGAAACCGAGGAACACCAGCCTTCCCATGGAATAGTCAGCTGGGGATTTCTGCAGCTAAATATAGCCAGGGAATTAAAGCAAACAAACCAAATCAAAGGGAGAGTGTCACTGTCATGCTCACACGAGCAGGACTTCTCATGAGAATTAGATGAGCACTGCAACTGCCCTACGTTCAGGAACCTTTGATGGTGCTATGGAATTTTTTTTCCCACCACATCAACAATTTCAGAAACCTCAGAATATTTTTTTATGAACTGAGGAATTTTACTACTGTTGTCACTACAGGAACATACAGTATGTAGAAACCCAGAACCATTTAGGAGTTCATGGGTTTTTGTGTTTCAACTACAGGAACCTTTTTTTTTTTTTTAGGATTTCTGGAATACTTAGATTTCCATCAAGAATATTTTTAGAAACTCTATAGAAACTCATCCACTTTTCTACCTCAAGAGCCCTTTCAGCAGATAAACCTGAATACATGCTGTATTCACACACACAAAAAACCCTAAGTGATCTAAGACCAAATTAGATAGCAGTTGATGATAATAATAACACTGCATCAGTCCATTATTTACTACATTATTTAAGTCAAAATATACCTTTGCATTCTTTGGTGGCTACTAGCATTATTACACAAGACTGTTGCTAAAACTACAGTGTTACGTAAGAGACAAAAGGTGAGCGACGTGATCTCTTATTGGCTAGACAGGGAGCATGAATCATCAGAATCAGGTGACTTTCCCATGATGCCATCCATTATGCAGTCACGCAAGGGCTCTGGTCTTGTTCTATTCAGCTATCACAGATGATTCATTTCATGAAATTCAGATTGCAAAACTATTCGTTTCTCAACAGGATACAGCTTAAACCGAGTCCTTATTTTCAGCAAAGTTGCCTTTTTCTGTGGTTCCATTATTTCCCTCGTATGTTTGCTGAATGTGCACTTATTCCGTTTTATGTTCTTTAGTTCTGAAGATCGTAAACACACACTGCTCATTTCTCCTGATGCTTGTGTGTTTCGGCACACACCTCTCAGGGTGGGAGGCCCGATTGAGGCCAAGTCGGTTCTGGCAGACCCAGCTGGGTCGACTACAACAGAGCGCTGTGAGCTGATGGCCCCAGGAGCCGTGGCCCCGAGCCAAACGCAGAGCTGCTCCCGCTACCTGCTGAGCCCATGAATCCGCCTTTGTCTCCGTGGTGTCACACTGTATTACCCACACAAAAGGACCCAGCAACCCGCACCCCCACAGCCCGGCTTAGCTTTGCCCAGAGATGGCCTGGCATTCCCAACAGGAGCAACCCCCTCATCCCCTTCCACTTCTATAGCCACATACACATACCAACCACCGTTTCCTTCTCGCCATTTTCATTCCTTTTTCGCCCCGCTTCTTAAATCAACCCTCAAATTAACAAACAGCCATCCCTAATGTTCTCAAACACCACTACCTTCTTAATATCCTCCCTGTCTTCAGGCCTCTTTGACCTCTCCCCCAGGCCTCCCTCTGCCCATCATGCACCCCTCCTTACCTCACTCACTCCATGATGGGGAAGGATGGGAGATTCCCTTTCAGGCCGTTTTCATGACACAGTCAAAAGGGCGTGTGAATGGGCTGTTCGTGGGAGCTGGGCTGTAAGAGGCACACTGAGATGGCTCATACCAGCCTTCACGCACAGTAGGGGTTGAGCGGAACCCCCAGACCTTTTCTATTGCTTGTAATCTCATTTGGCCTCCCCTCTTTTTTTCTCTCATTTACTCGCGCACTCGCTGACCGGCTCCCTCCTGACACATAAGCTAACACACTGCTCCTGATCAGAGGGCTGCACCTCTTCACCCTCCAGGACAGGCCACCTCGGCTCGGGGCTCACCCGCTATCCCTCGGCACGGTGCACGCTGTTCCAGCTCTCCCTGTTGGTCTCCTTTTTTTGTGTTTTGTATAAAGAACGAACAGATGCTTTTCACTTACCCTTTTCGCAAAGTTATTTGTGTGGAACATTGACAAAAATCTGTAGGACCTAAATGGATTCTGTAATTAAAGCTAGATCGAAAGCTAGTCAAGAAAATATTTTTTCATATTTCGCTTCCAAAAAAAAAAACCAGACTTTCTAGTAGCTTTTTTTATGTCGTCTTGAGGAATATTTCACATGGCTCGAGGAATATTTGACCTGTGAACCCTTCAAGCTTAAAAACAAATCTAACTTAAGGCATGAACCAGTAAGAAACAGATGTAGTTGTTGACAGATGATCAGTCCTGTGATACTGCTGATGCTGAATGCGGACTGGTTGGAGAGGGGAAATGAGGTTGCTGATTAGGTTGCTACATAAACAACCTGTCTTTTTTTTTATTATTATCTTTATGCACTTTGCAGCTTGTCACAGTAAAACATTTGTTTTACATTTCTTTAATTTATAATTTAATCTAATTCAATAAGAAGAAATGAAGGTGGCTCGTGTCTTTTGCACAGTACCGTACACGCTTGTTTCCAGAAACATACAATAACTGGAATGTAAAGCTCATCTTTCTCCTCGTTTAGATGAGAATGGAGTATATTGTCTACCAAACTATATGTGGTACGGTTTCCTATATTCTGGGATTTGAACTCTGATCCTTTTGATTGATGACCAAAGCCTTAAACATTAAACAACCATTTCCACTGGTATGGAATCTTTTTTTTATTTGCCAAGCAAATGTGGTGGACACCCAACTCTGGCTGATCAGCATCAATATTTGGTATCCCCTATATATATGTCAAGCAATTCATTTTCACAAAGCCTAATGATCGCAGAGCATTTACCTTTGTCCAGCACAGGACCGAAGATGGCTAGGTTGTCCTTTATGGTGGTGCAGTTCCATCTGCGACCGCGGAACTGGTGCTGGCACTCCTGGATGCCCAGTTTGACCCCTTCGGCAACGCTGGGCATGATCTCAATGTAGTTGC
Source organism: Clarias platycephalus (assembly GCA_030068275.1). Lineage (NCBI taxonomy): Eukaryota > Metazoa > Chordata > Actinopteri > Siluriformes > Clariidae > Clarias > Clarias platycephalus. The sequence goes on along the minus strand of JAQQZT010000006.1, from coordinate 24,275,206 downwards.
GGCAGAACCGCAGCTGCTTGGGCACTAAACCAGGGATGGAGCCGCACAGGATGGGCTGAGAGCCCAGAGATGAGTACTGCTGCCCCAGAGCTAGGGACCTGACAAAGATACAGTGGGGGGAAAGAACAAAAAGCATCAGGCATCAGAATCAAGCTATGCTGTAAGTTCTGAGGTGGAAGTAGCAGTGCAAGCATGGAATAGAGGAACAAGCTGTACTAACACGCCCTGTATAAATATTTCCTGATGTGATTTAGATGAAAAGGATTTATAAGCTTTGCCTTGCTTTTATAATCTTACTGGATATGAAAGACTTTAATGAGGTTTGGATCGCAATAAACTAGCGAGAAGTAACAAAGCTCTGGAGCTGTGTTATGCACGTCATTGTCTCGTTTGTTGATATAAGCATACAGGTTCATGCACAGACATCTGTTTGAAGTCATTTCCCTGAAGTGGTTTTATTTGATTTCATTATTATTTTATAGTGATCTTGTATTAATTGGTGCATCATCACCGGCGTAAGCTTTGATGCCTGAGAACTGAGTCAGTCATTTGGCTCCTGCCAATCTTTATTCCACTACGTGTATGTTGCAATTTTGCAGTAGCTGACAGGAGACTTGTAGTGAAATGCTCATCTAAGCAGTGGGCATCTGCCTAAACACAGCTTTAGTGCACTTCACTGCAACAAGCATTCCTGAAACCAATTCTTTTTAATTGCTTTCTTATTCTGCCTGACATAATGTTTAAAAAAATGGGATGGAAAGAAAAACATTGCCTGTGTTTTAACATGCTTGCTGTTATGACAGGCTCAAACACAACTGCACCCTTATTAACAGCGTTGTTGCCTTTGCCAATGAAATGTGTCTGAGATGTTTTTGACTTATTGTTTATCTCTGGTGTCTTACTAAACAAGCACGGACCATCTCCGTCTTTCCCTCATAAATCAGATTTATGAATCCTAACTGTGCATCATTAGCCTCAATATGAAGTTTCAGTCTGAAACTATTATTAATACAAGCCTATGTACATCACTACATCCGATTATGTTTTAAAACGCTTACAACATTCCTGCAAATGTTGTTTAAATCTCTGAATGGTTTTGTAATGTTGCATTAGGCTGATATGCTGTAGTAGTATAATCCATCCCAAAAACATAATCGGAATACATGATTAGAAGGGATGGTAGTTCGAGCCCCAGCTCCACCAGGTTGCTGCTACTGTATATAGTTAGATAATATAGATAATATAGATTAAATATGTCATGGGGTCATGTGTTTTTTTTTTTGAGAAATGTTTTTTTTTTTTTTTCAATATATTTTTTATTTATTTATGTGCATTATCATAAATTCTTTGGTCATTTAGGTATTGTACCAGAGATTACAAAGGTCTATATAGAGTTGGTATGAGGCATTTTTTTAGGATACCAAAACAGAAACCCCGACTATCATCTGATATTAATATTCGTCCTATAAACATGAGGCGTTCAAAGTGAGACTTTTGATGTGAAGAATAATAGAACACAGTTACTGTATGAGAGTAAAAACTCCCTTTTTTCCTCTATATAATCCCCTGCTACACTAATGCACTTATCCCAGTGTTTCACTAGGGCTTGGATACCATCAAGGTAGAAAGTTTTCTCAGTACATAGGAGGCATGATTGGAAAAATTCTGGCCTCCCAGGACCTCTTTTAATGGCCCAAACATGTGGAAATAGCTTGGCGTGAGGTCAGGACTGTACCAGGGGGGTGTGGCAATAACTCCCAGCTGAGTTCCTGTAACGTGCAAGTGGTATTAGTGAAAGATTGTGTGTGCAGTTCCCACAGACAGATGTGACACGTTTCACTGGATGTTCTGAGCCACCTCAGACAGGATTGACATTCACGGACTTATTTAAAACATTTGCACCGTTCAAACTTTTGAACTTTTCGTACTGTGCTTGAGTCAATCGGTTTTACACCTTCATTTACTTGGATTTCAGCAAAATTCCTGGTTTGACTTAAATGTCCCTTGTAGTTTCATTTAAAATCTAATATTTTAATTATTTAAAACAAAAATTTTAAGTTGCACAAACTGTTCCAGAAACAGAAAATGTCTCTTTATATGTAAAAATGTCCAGTTAAAAAATAAATAAATAAATAAAATAAATATATTCATCTATTTGCTATTTAGTAAAGAATGAAGAATACAGCAGAAAATGACAGCAATTAAAATATCTCGAATCAGGTCAAATTTATCTACAATTTCTTCATTCTTCCTTGCAAAGGTATCATTTCTTGCAGTGTCTAATTTCTGATCCACCATTTTTTGCTGCTATCAGCTTAATAGCGATGCTGGGTGTAATATCACTGCTATCCATATTTCAAAATAAATATAAATCCTGGAAGGGGCAACCTGTATTATGGTCACTGGGTTCCTCAAAGTTCATTGTGTAGGGGGGGATTTCCAAAAGGGAAATCTTGTTGTACTGTAGGGTTTGTCATTGACATTTAAAGGTTCTTCAGGTCCTGTCTTTCTGTGACATCTAAACACAAAATTTCTTTGCTTTAGTACAGTAGGTCATCCAAACCATATCGCAAATACCTTTGCTTTGTGCACAGTACCCAAAATAAAACTTATTTTAAATGCTTATATCAGCTGTTTTCACGTTGATCTGGATCAAAGACTTTCCCAAACTACCAAATGTAAACTGTCAGTAATTTTCCCCAAAGGGACTGAGCTAAACAGCCCTTCAGGGTTTCTAAACTTGACAGTTTATTGTGTTCTGCAGTGCATTCCGACATGTCAAAAGTACATTGGACAGTCTCCACCGTTCCTCTGAGCAACAAATTGGCAAATTATACAATTAATGACTGAAAGGGTGTGGTTTTGGACATGCTCTGTGAATATGGAATCATAGATTCCATGTAGTTACACTTTCAAAGTGCTCTTCAGTTTGTCCCTCTGGGGGAACCTATAAAAAATCCTTAAAACAAAGGGTTTTCCTTTTCATATAGCATGTAGATTGTTTTAAGAAGCTGGACCTATTAATAAGCCAAAGCTTCCTATGCAGTAAACAGGTGACAAATTAAATGGATTGTTTTTTTTGTCATATATCCGGCTCCGCCTCCATTTAAAGGGCGTGTGGGCTCACTAAATGGTTTGTTGAGGATGAAAATGACACAAACTACATGCCATGAGCTTCATGCTCCACCATCTTTTGTGTTTCTCCATGTCAGGTGTGCGACAAAGAGCTGCTTATTGTCGCACTAAATTGCCTGATCATTGCATCCCAACTCCGCTATTCTCATTTCTCACTCCAAATTCCACAAATGATAAAAGCTATGCTTCTCTTCATTTCTCTCAACTTTTACTTAAATGTAAAAAATGGCTTAATGTCTTTACTGCTTCACTGAAGGAAGTGTGTATTCTGCAAAACAAATATTTGGACATCTCTATGACACGTGAATCCAGGAGATATGTCTGTGCGACTCCAGTATCAGTGTACCGACGGACTCTGGGAATGTCCCATTGTCCCTGGTGGCCGTGTGGAGAATCATGAGTAAATAAACGCACTGATCGGAGTGTGTTCACTCTCTCAGCATGACCTCATGGCCCTGCAGGGTGCAACACTATCACCAGCTCTGACATCGTCGCCTCGCTCGATTTCACACAAAGGCCTTGAAATTGAACTCAGAGCTTAAAAATCTACCTTGAAGGCATTCGGATTTTTCTAGACCCTCACCACCACCACCACCACCACCACCACTTTCTCATCTCTCACTCCATCCATGTACATGTGTATTTGATGTCACGTGACATTCAGTGCGTCTCAGCCACAAACTTTCGCTAAGGGAGACTTTGAGAGCCTTTGATACATGAGACGTGAGTCAGCTGCTCAAGGCTCCACCTCGACGTCTCCTACAGCAGGGCAATATAGTTGCATAGGTGATATCTCTAGGTCTGTCTATCTGTCTGTCTGTCTGTCTCTCTATTTAAAACGTAGCTTTGAACAATATATCAATATGATGAACGTGATTTTTACTTTCCTGAGTGTTATTTAACTCCTTTGCTTTGTTAAATGCCAGTTTTATTAGTAATCCATAATTATTTTCCTCAAACTATGACTTAAGCCCATATATCTGCCAGATCATCTCTTGAAGTAGTGTTTACTGGAAGCCAAGCTCCTTCCCCTACGTATTTGCCGAGCAAGTGAGTAAGAGATATAATTACACTGTCTGCTAACTGTCTAACTGTCCATTAATTCTTCACCCATGTGCATTGTGTGTGTGTGTGTGTGTGTGTGTGTGGTTTCTATATCAACTTGATCTCAAACCACTGCATCTGAAGCATATCAGTAATTACCACAGACAAAAAAAAAAAAAATTAAAACCTTGTTCAAAATGATTACTTTAAAAATAATAGTACACTTTAACAATAAAGTTGTTAGTGTGAGATATGCCTCTCACTGCATAAGTCTTCTTGGGAAATTTCATCCAAATGCATTTTTTCTATTGCTACAGTACAGTATATTAGTGTTTTTATAGTAACAACTAACACAGAGATCATCTAGTCTGAGTTACAAATGTGTGTAATTGTTGATCTTATGTTGATGTGTACACTGCCTGGCCACAATACAAGTCCTGTGCCATCAGGGAAGAAAAACTCCATAGATGTACATTCAATTTGCCAGCTGACATCATTTTATTGCCACATAATATTGCTGTGCCTAGACCTGAGCAACTGAAGAAACCCCAGATGATCAACCCCAGAACACTTCCTCTACTATAGAGCCTTGTACAGTGGCCACTATGCATGATGCTCGTCCCTTCTTACATTGACATCACTCATCACTCTGGAATAGGAAAGAGTATGGACTCATGGCTTTAAAGTCCAATCGTTATGCTCCCGAGCAAATTTAAACCTTTTTTTTGTCTAAATCTCACTAACAAGTTGTTTTCTTATGGACACAGCTGTTTAGTCCCGATCCTATCAATCATAGACACACTTACCAATCATTTGGGTCTTTAAGCTCATATATCAGGAAATAAACACATAACACTTTCACAGCAGTTTAAAAGAATGCAGTTGACTGTCATCATGTACCAGGTGCTACCCTTCACCTTCTCAATTTGGCAGATAGGATGATGTGAACAGGCGAGCCCTAACTGGGAGGTGAGAGTCTAAATCAGAGAGAAAATTACGAGGGAAAAAAAGAAACAATGGAACATAACTTTAAATGGATTTTGCCTGCATTGTAAGAGGAAGAAAACGCTTCAGTACATGCTGTTTTTAGAAAGTAATCAACTTCAAATCCAAACTGAGCCACTTCCTTATTGATTGTTCTCCTAAAACAACATGCCATTGGGTATTATGCAACACTGGATGAATCCACTAAAAAAAGAAATTCAGATTATTTGATTGTGGAATCTTATTCAGGTAAGCTCCTTCCCCTACGAATCAAATACACTCTACGCTGAAGGTGTGTTGTGAAACCTACAGTAGCTGACTAACAATATTTGGATTAAGATTTTCTCAGTTTGATGCAAATTAGGCATAAAGACATTAGGGATAGATCATATAATTTTTTCAATTCTCCATTCACAGCTTTAGAGTTCCCTTTTGCTTTTAGACTCACACCAACTGAAGAAAAACTGATAACTTTGGTGGGTTTTATCTACCCTTTTTCTATAAAGACATCCATAAGGAAAATACATTTGAAAGCTTTAGTATGAGCTTTTATGTGCGTACATGCTTAGCACATGTAGCTTGTTTTTGCGAAAACTAACTTTATGAAGCAAAGCATGTAAATTAAACAGCTGATTTTCACATCGAGTAATGCTTTATTTATTATTATATTTATTGAGTAATGCTTTATTTAATTTGGGGTTAACCTAATTAGCTTGAGAAGCATTTATTTGTTGGTACTTTCAACTCGTGGTTGCAGGTTAGGAAGCAGAAATGGGTGGCTGGATCTGGTTTTGGTGGGCACTGGAAGAAACTCCCAAGTGGAGCAGGTGCATGTCTGAGCAGGTCAGAGGGCCACCTATAGTCCTCAGGCCATTGCTCTTTTTCAGTCTTGCTCTTTCTCTGTCTCTCTCTTCTCTCTCTCTTCTTCTTCCCCCTCCCCTGGCGATGTCTGGCGCTGGGTGGGCCGGATCCCCACGCTTCCACGAGGGAGGAGGGTGGACGGGGGGGATGACGAGTTCTCATGGACCATTGCAAACCACAGAAACTAGTCATAGGAAGAGAGGGGATTCCTCTTTACACAAAACAAATCAGGGTGTCCAATCTAAACAATCAGGGTTAAGACAAGTCCTGACTCCCACTGAGGCACCTGTACATGTTACACAACATTTATTCATTCAGGCATTTTGAAAGGCAACACTTCCTTTTTAGCTAAGCTTAGACTCAAGGACTTTCCCCGCCCTTTAATGGTACTTTACAGTTACTTTTATCTAGATTTGATATTAACTAAATAAATATTTGGGTTCATTAGTTAAGTAGATACTTTGCTTTTGCTTCTGAAAGCAAGTTCATTTGACAAAATAAATTATATTGTTTTATGTACATTTATTTTTATGCCTTAATTCACCATATTAAAGTAAAAAGTAAGAATGAAACTTTACCAAAAATGGTAATCTTAGGTTCTTTGGATAGTTCTTACATTCCTCAGAAGGTTCTGTATAGGACTCTAGAACATTTTTTAAATACATAAACATTGTGTTGTAAGGTTCTAATCAAGAAGATGTAAGGTTTCCAAATGTAATCCTTTAATCATTCTGTCATAAAAATGCCTTAAGGACAAATTACTAAAGATTTATGGCATGTGTAAAAAATAATTAATAAATCTGAATTTACAAGAAAAAAACCTTTTAAAAAAAGTTTAAGTTTCTATGATTTTAATAATTGTTCATTTTTCCCCTGTTTTTTTTTTTTTTTTTTTTTGCGACATACCTGAAAATTACATTTTCACTCATTCTATGCTTTTTGTTTTAAGGATATTTTCTGTTAAGCATGGGTAAAAATTTATTAAATTAAAAAGGATGCTTCTCATAGAGAAATTTGGAATGTTTTGGAATACTTTTCCTAAAAGAACATCGGTAGGGCTCAATATGGATCCTTTATGGATCCTTTGGATATGGATCTGTTCCTCCACAAGGAAAAAAGAAGTGTTTCTGAATTCGTTTTCTAGGTTTTGACTGCATGCTAAATTAAATTCCAAAGTCATAACAACATACAAATAAAAATATCTTTGTGAACTGTACACACACTCATTCACATTACAGGAACTCAGCTGGGAGTTATTGCCCATCCCTCATACAGTCCTGACCTCGCTATAAACCATTTCCACATGTTTGCGCCATTAAAGGAGTTCCTGGGAGGCCAGCGTTTCAGGTGTAAAGCTGGCAGTTCCATTATGGCTCCAGCGTACTGAGCAAACTTTCTTCTACTTTAGAAATATTTCTCTCTATGTATAGTTTTCCTGATAGGTGTTGCGTTTTATTTTTAAATATATTCCACAGATACGTTTTCTCGTATGTTGGGCATTGTGCGTCTCTTTCACAAGGTTGTGATAAGTTATCCATCAGGGGTTCTACACGCTGAATGTTTACGGGAACGACTGCATCGGGCTCAAAGTCACGTCGGCCTGGATTGTCATTCATGGACGTATGTAACACGTTTGCACCCTTCGAATCATTATGTCACCTTTTACGCTTTTTTGTCTTTTATACTTTGTTAATGTACAGTAAATCAATAACATATGTTCAGTTTGGTGGTTTGGTTAAAATGATGCTTATTTTGCTGTGTCCTGACATTTCTTATGAACAAAGGTGTGTGTGTGTGTGTGTGCGTGTGTGTGTGTGTGTGTGTATGTAAAGATGTAGAGAGAGAGAGAGCTATTTAACTTTTGTGTCAGGAGAATTCAGAAGCCCTTTGAACTTGTGGATTTGTGACATTTGACCTGAGCAGCTCTTGAAAAGGATGCCTTGTTAAAGTAGTGCTTAAGTTCATTACAAGGCCACAGATTGGGCCTGAGCCTGGAGGCAGCATGCAGGTCAGAGAACAGTCACCGCTCACCTCTGGCTCTCTATCTCTTTCTTTCTCTCCGTCTGTCTGTCTGTCTGTCTCTGTGTCTATCTCTCCCACTCATCCCTGCAAGCTAACACACGCCGGAACACACCGTCCACGTCCAAATATTCAAACTAGTACACAGGAGATACAGTATGTTATTCATATGCTACTATATTTCTTCAGATCTTTAACTGGAAATGCATTTTCCACATCTTTATTTTGTAACTATTAAACTCTGGCATTAGCATATCTAAAAAGACAAGCATAATTTAATCCTCAACCTGAGTTTATACTGAGAAAGAAGTGCCTGAATCTGAATCAGTGCAGCTGAATCTGAACCAAAAAGCAAAAACGAAGGGCGTGTGTAAGGCCGAAAACACCCTTGTAAAACCAGAAAAAGGTCAATTTAAATTTACACATCACCCAAATCACTAAAGTGCCCAGAAAGCAGAGCTGGTATTAAAATTATTAACATCTCAAACATGATTCATGTTCTGGAATCAAAATCTCCAGAAGTATCTCTCTTGCAGTACTTTGGTGCTTTGGACCAGTTTATCAGCTCATGTCAAAAGAAAAACGCTGCAACTCAAAACAAACACTGCTGATTTGCTTCCTGTAGGTTAGTCGGAGAGAATTAGAAGAGATCACCTTTTTGCAATGCTTTTGGAATGAGATAACTATATTCTCACTCGCATTACGAACCACACAGAGGCAGAGAACACACACTGTACTGTACACTAAACATTGTACATGTGGAAGTGCTGTAAATGAAAGTTGAGTTCACTGAGAACTTGAGAACTTACTTTCTGGCTCCATTAATGACAGGTGCAAAAGTTTGTATCTCATCTGATTTTGTTCCTCTATTGTACAATGTAAACACAAATAAAACTTTTGGATCAAGACAACAATCCCAAGAAAAACGCAGCTGAAACACATTTTGCCATCATCCTCACAAGCTTTAAAATGTGTACAAAAATATCGTTACTGAGACGATCCAAAAGATGCTCAGACTAAAACTAAAGATGTTTTAACGGCGCAGTCAATTTTTATTCACATTTATTACACATTAAGAAAAGGGCAGAAAACTGTTGCACAGTATACAAACAACTGGACTTTTTTTGTAAGTATAATGTTTGTTCTTTTAAGCATTTTGTTCTGAGGGTGCACAAACTTTTTCACTATCTCTGAATATGCTTATAGCTAAGATAATAGATTTCTCCTAAATAAAAGTAATTAGATAAAGCAATTAGATCGATTGTTTAATGATTTATCTATCTGCTTGTCTGTCGATCTGTCCATATAGCTGTCTGCCCTACACTCTATCGGTGTATCCATATGTCTTTGTCTCTCTCTATCTATCTGTCTTCCTGTGCACATATCTATCTATCTATCTATCTATCTATCTATCTATCTATCTATCTATCTATCTATCTATCTATCGTATAACTGTATATCTGTCCATATACAGTATATGTCTGTCTCTCAATATGTGTCTGTCTTTCTGTCCATTTCTGTTTTTGTCTAGCTGTCTGTCTGTCTACCTGTCTGGCTGTGTCTGTCTACAGTATCTATAGATATAAAATATAAAATAGATACTAAATATGAATAGATAGTAGTTAAACACCTGCATAATGATTTGAGTCAAATAAATACTTACATTAGTGCATTTTTCATTACTCACTATCAGGACTTTTTTTTTTGTAAAGTTCTAATTCATGTCACAGTTGTAAGGGTTTTATTTACTTAAACTTTGTTCTTGGTTTTTAGAAACTCAGTTGAAAAGGGGAAAAGGGGATCCTTATATAGTTAGTGTGTCTTTAAACTGCCACGAACCAATATGGTGTGAGGGAACCTTGCTTTTCCCTTAGAACTGTACAATAATTACAGGATTTCTTTTATTGTTTTAAATCATAACAAATTTTGAAACATACACTATAAGAGATTGCTGTGCGATACTGTGTGGCCTGAAAAATGTGAGCGATTATATTATCAGTAGCAGGACCTGCCCGAGGAGTAACATTTGAGTTTTCAGATATGTCGGGTAGAATGATGGTTATCCTTCTTTTTACAACGTGTAAATTTGACCACTCTCGAATATAAGAATGTAGAACTCTCTTAATTTAAATTAATTATAAAACTTTTTATTATTATTGTTGGTATTTTTGGGCACTGGTGGCTCAGTGGTAGGTGTTTCGCCTGCCATGCAGAAGGCCCGGGTTCGATTCCCAGCCAGTGCCCAAACCCCAGCCACTGGATGCAGTGCCGGTCCCAAGCCTTGTGCCAAATTGTAGTGCGGACTGGATATTCCGCTGTGGCGACCCCTTGTTGGGAGCAGCCGAAAGACCAACAACATTATTATTTTGGGGCATTAAAACAACCTAAATCAACCATAAAACCATGTGATCATGTGTATCTTTGCCTGTGTGACCCATTGTTTTATTTCTTTGCTCAGTCATGTTTGTGTAGTTGGTTAAAATTAAATAAAATTAAGTTCATCATATTGCCTACTGTTCTACTGAAAAAAAAAAAAAAAGATATGTCATTCTATATTGCACAATCCTGAGCCCTATATATGTTTATATCTAAAAAAAAAAAAAAAAGCAAAACTTTAAGGCCCACACTAAATCCCATAAAGCCATAATTAACTCATTTGAAGCTCATATCATATTTGTGAATCATTTAAGTTTTTAGAAAGAAACAAATGCTTAAAATGAGTTAAAGTATCTGCCAATAGAAGCATTATATTCATATAAATAAGGTTATGGTCTTACATTTTGGATGTGAAAAATTTTGTTCAATGTACAAAAATATATTCACCTTCTAAGGTTTGCAATTACTATCGATTTTGTTGGTTTCTTTTCAGGACAGTCCTCACCTCACATCTATTTTATGTACACAGCAAATTTAAATATTTTTCATATTTTTACTCAAGCTTGACGTTGATGTCTGAAGACGTCTGGAGACGAGAGGTTAAAAACAGAAGACTGCATATTTGGGCAATAACGCAGCTTCGAGTGTGTTAAAAGTGAGGAGAGCATGTTTGCCCTAGGCTCCACGGCCGAGATGAGGCCCAGAGAGAGAGAGAGAGAAGAGAGAGAAGTGAAACAGAAAAGAGATGAGAGGGATTAGAGAGAGAAGCAGCCTGTCACAATCCATTTCTCTCTCTCTCTCTCTCTCTCTCTCTCTCTCTCTCTCTTTTTCTCGTTCTGTGTATATTTCTCCCGAGGCGCTGTTTGAAGCTTCATGGAAAGTAGGGTGGTGTGTTGTTAGCATGGGTGAAGGTGGAGGGGGTGTTGTTCTGTCGCTACTTGCACTCATCGGCACTCCCCATGCTCGCAACGCTACATAAAATAAATCGACTTCAGCTATGCTAATGTTAGATTCTTACTTGTTTTTTCTTTTAGGATCGTTAACAGTAACGGGAACAACCTTTCTCTTTGGTCGTAACATAATTGCGGCTTGTTGTTTGGCTCCTTTATAATTAAGGGTCACAGAGTGCGCCGTCTCTCAGTAATGCAAGATGGCTTCCAGTGTTAAAAGGCATGCGTCGCGGTAATTTATTCCACCAGCGTGTTCACATACTGCCGATGGCTAAACATTTTTCGTTTTTGATGTATGAAAAAAAAGAAAAAGAAAAAAAAAAGCAATTACTTCGATGATTTTTTTGCACATGTTAATGTATCAAGAATTTTTTATTTCAAAACTATGCTAAACTTAGCTTTCAAACGAATGATCAGTGCTACAGTGTGGAAGGGAAAAAATAGCAGAAACAAAATTGTACTGTATACATGTTTCAACCTGCGAGTTTTTAAAAAATTGCAAATCCTCCACTTGTGTATGGAGTGAGGGAATGAGTGAGTACGCGAGCGGGGTATTCAGAGTCATGAGCCGGGCATGTGGGCACAGTCTCTCCACAGTCCAGGACAAAAAGCTGGCCTAGATTTTTTTGTTTTTGCCACACTTCTTTTTTTTTTATTTTTTTTATTCGCTTTCCAAGTGCTCAGGGCTGATCAGATAAAAAAAAAAAAAAAATGACAGAACTCCTGGAAAATGTTCAAACCTGTTTTCTCTGCCTTCCTGTTAAATCACCTCCCTCCCTCGTGCAACTCGGTGGAGACTCAAAGCCAGCTCCTTGGACGGGGATCCCCTCCAGTCAAAACACTGAGCTACTGCCTGCCTGCGCTGCAAACTTCTGAACGTGTCAGGAACACTTACACAAACACGACATGCGCCCACATAGACATATACATTTGGAGTAAACATTACAGAGCCAGACAGAATGACAAGGACAGAAATCACGTCCTGCCCATTTGCCCACTTCCATGCTGATGATATGAATGATATTTAAACGAAAAAATCTACCCTGAATAAATTGTATATCAATGTTCGTATGACCTTAAACAGCAAACCAAATTATTTTGTATTTTTGTTTGTTTTATTCAAATACTGCAATACACTGATAATCTACCTAAACAAGCAGCAGTGCTTTACTCTTTCCAGCTCTCACCTCATCAACTTCACGCTCCGATCTATTAGCTGAGCATGCCAGGCTTCAACGTTCAACAATAATACCATCATCATCCCATAGATCGATAACCAGCTGGGCCGAGTCCCTGTCCTAACTCAACGCCGCTCAGCGTTGTTACATTCTTTGACATGACGTCAAATTTTTCTTGAAAAGATCACCTTCTTCTCTTGCATTTCAGAAGCTAAGAGTAAAATGATTATCATTATGTCTGAGTTTGTTCCTCAAACTATATAGATAATCTTAAAGGGATTCTGACTCAGATTCGGAAAACCGAAAGGAAGTTTGATACAGGAAGCCTAAATGTGACTTAAAGATCTTAATCAACTTGGAACTGTTTCAAATATTCTTTAAAGTGCTTCTGACTCAGGTTTAGAAAACCTGAAAATGCGTCTTAAAGGAATCTTAAAGATATTCTGATTCTGAAAACTGTAAAGAAGCTCTGATTCAGAAAGCCTGTATGTGATTCTGACTCAGAAAATCTTGAAGTGACTCTGAATCTGAAAACATTTAGCAGATTTTGATTCTAAAAACCCTAAAATTATTCTGACTCAGATCATCTTAAAGGTGGTGTTGTGGTCAGCACTGTCACCGTGCACCTCCGGGGTCCGGGTTCGATTCCTGGCCAGGCTCGATTCCCGTCTCGCTGTGCATGCAGTTTGCGTGTTCTCCCCGTGCTTGGTGGGTTTCCTCCCACCGTTCAAAAACATGCAGATTAGGTTAACTGGCGTTCCCAAATTGCTCATAGTGTGTGTGTGCCCTGCGATGGATTGGCACCCTGTCCAGGGTCTACCCTGCCTCGTGCCAAAAGTCTCCTGGGATCGGCTCCAGGCCCCCCACGACCCTGAATACAGGATAAATCAGTATAGATGACGAGTGAGAGAATTGACTCTGATTATTAATCTAAAAATATTAAATTGCTTCAGAGACATGCCTTGTAACATCTAGCAATTTTTTAAAACCCCCTGATCGATCAGATGCTGAGTTGGGAGCAGCTCAGGCAAGTTTGGAAAAATACAACAGTCATATTGTTAATAAATTAATGTGACGAAATTTATGAAATCAGTGCCAATACTCAAATTAAAGATAACAGCATGTGTATGCATGTGTACCTGATGCTCAGTGATACATTATGTAGTAGGTGAAATTATGCACAGAACTTTTTTTTTTTTGGCAAACAATCCTCTCACCTAACAATATTTTTGATTTATTTGATCTGCATTAAGCTAGGCTAGTCAAAAGTGTTGCTATGGTTACTGTAGTTGCTGTACTCTTGTACTGTATATGGTGTTATTAGGTTAGGATATTATTTCAATAAATTAATAATCAACAGCGGGATTGAAGTTAATAATTTTCCTATACCTGCATATCCCTAGGATGCTTAATTTCTTTTGCACCACAGCAAATGTATGAGCTGTTATCATTTTTATCCTTTAAATTATATCACATCATACTTTTTATATATTTATAGTTACATTTCAAGCTGTTCGCTCTTAAGTCATCTTAGTATAACATTCAGTTCCTTCGCCATTATCTCTCCATGTTCTCTTTAAGTTAATAGGACAAAGCGTAAACTCCTCCAACCTGTTGGCAGACTTACTGACTCTTTAAAAAGAACTGACACTGGAGACTCCTTCCATCCTGTCGGTCCCTGTGTCAGCTGTTACTATAGAAACTATCATATTAGAACACCCCTCCACACACACAAACATACAACCTTCTCTATCTACAACCGTATATATATATATAATGTGTGTGTGTGTGTGTGTGTGTGTGTGTGTGTGTGTGTGTGTGTGTGTGTAAGGATGACCTGAAGAGATAACCTGTGAGGTCTAGATGATGCACGGGGTGCAGGTGTAGCCTCTGAGTCATTAGTATCGTAAATGAGGGTCTGTAGCACTGGGGTCACCTCCATCATATTGGTCTTGTGAGGGCTCTGTGTGAGAGTTTATTATACACACATCACCAGCATATCTGTCCATCTGTCTGTCACACACGCCTGCGCTCGGGACATTAAACCATATTACAAGTAAGGATCTAGTTTTAGTTTAGTTTTAGTGCTTTACATGGCAAGTGAATGCAATTATATTTTTGTTATAACGGATCTTACCGAACATATAAAGTCTTCAAAACATATACATACAAGGCTCACTTCTGCTTCTTGATTCTGATGATTCTTTGGTGATGGAGTTCTTTCTTTCTTTCTTTCTTTCTTTCTTTCTTTCTTTCTTTCTTTCTTTCTTTGATATCTACAGGATGTCTGATTAAAATTGAAGTGTGCATCAAGAGTAGGATTCCACAATATGCAACAAAAAAGAAAAATAATTATCTGGTGAGCAGAATGATTCTTTTTTTGAGAATCTTATTTTTATCTTTGTACCCATTCATTTGATCTTTATTGAAGCTATTTATATATATCAATTTCTTTTTGTTAATTTTTTTTTTTAAGAATTATGCTTATGATTTAGTTAAAAAAAAAAATTCTGATGAGGATAATAGTTTGTAGAGATTCAGCTATTTGAGTATTTTTACCCACTGCTCTGTTCTTTCTTTTCACTCTATTTTCTTAGCTGATTCATTAACGCAAGTTATTTGGACTTTTAACAGTCTTGATTTTAGATATATAGATAGAAGTTTTTCTTTTTGACTCAACAAAAGCTTGATCTGCTCGTGATGCCTTGACAGCAGATAACTGTTCTACTTGAAGCCTACATTTCCAGGGAATAGTTCTATATTCAGCAGATCCTTTAAGAGATTATGAGATGAACTGAAGAGCTGTCTCTGGCAGGGCAGGGTTCTATTGGTTCTCTCCAGTGGGACGAGCCGAAGAAACTTTTTTTTTTCAAGCTTTTGAATAGTTCTGATGTAATTGTAATTTCAGCTAAATTACTGAAATGGGCTCCAATGTCAGTCAGTCATGCTGAACAGATTTTGGGTTTTCATTCACGCAGTGCGCATCACTACACACTAACCTGCACAGTGTGGGAAGTGAAGCTAATGCGAGCCGATTTTAATCTGGAGCTGGTGTGCCTTTATCTGCACAGAAAGATAGATAAGTAGATAAGTCGCTCTCTTCCTGTGTGTGTGCAGTATGAGAGCTTTCTCCTGCCGTGCTTTTCAGCCTCACTATATGAACTCTGCGCCACCCGCTCCATAACCCCCATCACCTCCACCTCCACCACCACTACTGTTATTGATATTGAACCTATAAGTCCAGGGAAATAACCTTTTCTTCCCAGCCGGTGTGTTTGCATTCAGCTCTCCTCTCTTAAGTGGCTGGGCGGATGCCTGGACATCCTTGATCCTTTTCACACTGAATTGCAAACGGAGGATTTTCCCGCACTAAGTATCATTAAAGTGCTCCTAGTGGTCGTCATGCAGGGGGTGTCGGCCCAGATAATGACATTCCTGAAACCCAGAGATGGCTCCTAAAGTCCTATTGAAGTCAGGAGCGGGTCAGGATCCCCGCGGACTCCTCATGTCTCAGATCACATTTACTCAATAAATAAATAAATAATTAAATAAAATGTTTTTTTTAACCTGAAAAAAAAAAGTTTTAATGCTGTTTAGTTGATTAAAATGCACTTAAGTAACTGTACTTCATTACTAAGGTCATAGTTTAGTTTTGGGCATTTTTACTTTAAAATCAAATGCTTACTTAGCTAAAAAATATCACATTTTTGATCCCCAGAATTCCATAAGCTTGTGGCAAAAAGTATTTTTTTGATTTATATAATAAATAAGATTTTTGTGCCAATCATCTTTGCACAGTAATACTAAAAGTTTTTTCCCATAAATTCAAATTCATGGTAAAATCATTACATTCCAATGGAGTGGGGAAAAAAATTGACTGCTGACTCGAGAATAATTTTGTCCTGAGGTCTGATCTTTTTTTTGGTCAAAATATTTCACTCAAGTATAATTATCACTTATTTTGACACAACACATTAAATTCCAGCATACAATTTTATCTCCTTCATCCAAGAGGAATAAAGTGCATGAGAATGAAAAGCTAATTATATTATCTGTGATTGGGGCCAGAGCCAATTTATAACAATAAGAATAAAATCGTACTGGAAATAGACCTACTCTTAGGTCTCGGGTCGGGACCTGGTGGCTACAGGTCAGGTTCCTCACCTCTGATACGTCACAGATGAATGAGAGTTTGGTGGATTCAGAGATGTGTTAAAGCGCCAAACCACAAGTGTTTCTTTCTGTCTGTTATTTTATTTAGAGAGACCGCTGAGGCTCAGCTTAGGCTTGACTCAGGCCCGGTGTGAGGAATCACTCATCGTCCGTAATACATATGCAAACAAATAAAGCTGAGGAAACTGACAAGCGCACGGCGTCTTTCTCATCTCCTGGATTTGCTTTTATAAAAAGTGTGTTTTGGTATGGATTAAGTATTTATCTAAAAAACTATTAGCAATAATAGTGACATGAATAGTGGTAAAACATTAGAATGATACAACAAGAAAGTTATGGAGACCTGTATCTTAAAAGTATTGGCCCCCCATACATTTTGCCGCAAATGTTTAAAGCGTTCCTTAAATCCCAAATTTCACAGTGACACACAAGCTCTCACATTAGCTGCTTCTTAAAACATCATCATTTAGAATTCACCTTAGTATATTTAAAAAATATATAATCGTGCACATAGAGCGACTTTCAAAAATGTCATATTTGTTTAAAGAAAATTTCTTACCATTGAGATGTAAGTATAAGCTGAGAGAAAATTTGTACCATATGATGATGATACAAAAACTTCCAAAAAATAATATTCACTGATGCAATAGGAACATGATTTTGATTTATAGGAAAAAGAGAATTTGAGAAAAGGAAATCCCACCTTTCTGTAAATGTTAGAAGAAGTGTCGTGGAAAATTATAACCAAGTTTTTTTTTCTGCAGGAATAGCCATAATATGATTACAGAATCAAAAGGTTTCATAAAGAACTAAAATGGTTCTGAATATAAAGTCTATAGAAACACAACAAAGATGTACATAAAAGGAGTGAAAGCAAATACAATTATTGTAAAAACAAAATGATATCATGGTACTTCAACCTATAATTGGGCAAAATAAACCAAACAAAAACTGGGGCATTTGATAAATTAAACATGCCAATACCAGTACCTCAGACAAAAAAAAACATATTAAGTATTTATATGTACATTATATATATATTTCTTACTTATACACTTTGGAAAAATTACTAGCCTACAAGGGTGAGGAACCCGTATATGTTAACTTCACTGACATTTATTTGCAACATAAAAATTACAATAATTAATATGTTTTGGGAGAAAAAAGTAAAACACATTTTAGAAAAAGTCTTGAAATTTAGAAATTTCTAATTTCCAACTACTTCAGTGAGTTCCCTATAAAGGGTTTATACAATGTCAAATTGCTGCATTTAAAAAGGATATGAATTAATAAATAATGGTTTTATTTACTGCGTACATGGACAGCAAGAAAAATGAAGCACTCTGTAGGGGGAAATTTATCCTAACGTCCAATCAGCTGCTTGTTTGCCTGAAAAACGTTAAAATGTTGAATACTTAAATACTACAAAACTGTAATTGTAAATTACTTAATTCTAACATTTTTTAATAGAACTAATCAAGATATCAATAGGGTTTCAGCTCTAGTTTGTTACATATCTGACAATTTTCACGCTACAGCAAGTGACTTTGAAAACCACACAAAGTACTTTTTTCTACTTAAAAGAAAAAATCTGCCCATATTTGCTAAAAACAGCAACAATCTCCAATCTCTCTGGAGGTAAGGATGTGCCATTTGGTCTGTGCTTAAAAGTATTGGCAGGTGTACCTTGTACTCTTTAATAAAGCAGGCATTCTGACTGATAACCTGTTTGTATTATTATTATTATTATTATTATTATTATTATTATTATTTCATCAGATTATTGTTAGTTTTTTAGTTTTCCTGCATTTTTAAAGCTGCATCATGAAGCGACTTGGAGCTCTGAGACAATTCTAAGTTCAACAAAATTGAGAACTTTTCTATTTAAATATGTTTCTCTCTGTTTTTACTGGACTTTTACTCTGTACTGATGTCAATTATCATAAGTGCTGAGTCCATGAATCCCACTTCTGTGCATTTATCACTAATGCTTTTTTACCGATCAGATTTCTACAAACGGTTTAATCACTTTATTTTTAAGAGGAAAAACGTAAGTTGAAGTAAAATGGTGCAAATAAAAAATAGGGTAAATGTACGATCATAATAATACTTATGTTTTATAATAATAAAAGCTTCAGAATGTGGTCATTTTGTATGCAACTATTCAAGGATTTCAAAACATACTGTATTAAACTTTTCTTTTTTTTTTTTTACAAATATGAGACATTTTTATGGATATTTTCGCATCTCTATTGAGATAACAATTGATCATGTGCTCCTGTATTACATCAGGAAAGCAGTTATGATGGAAAATGAAATGAACCAATATTCACATGTGAGGATAACAGCGTGTGATTAGGATGTGTGGTTATGTGTGTGTGTGTGTGTGCATTCAGAACAACTCCTGTTAATAACTCGGATGTGGATTGATTTGTACATTTGTGTGTCATACTCTCTGGGCAAACAGCTGGAGACGGGGCTCGAAATCTGTCTGAGCTTTAACCACCTGCCTGCTCACCTGAAGCCATGTTTCTCTCTATTCATCCCTCTCTCTCTCTCTCTCTTGCTCTCTCCCACGTTCTCTCTTTCTGTTTCTCTCATTTTTCCTACCTGTCCACTTAAACACACACACGTCAACCAAATCAAAGAGCTCCTGCATTGTGAGCTGCGATAGTGAAAACTACACCACTGTCATACTAGTGTGGTTTGGAGTGAACAGCTGCAGGTTGCACACACACACACACGCACACACACACACATGCACAATGTGCTTCACTCTTTGTCACCACTTCTTCTTGCTCCAACTGCCAGAGTGCCAGTGAGAACCCATGAACTGGTGTTGCTACCCAAGCCCTGTGGCCTCTGTGCATCTATGTGTATGTGTATATGTGTGTGTGTGTTTGTGTGTGCGTGTGTGTGTGTGGGTGCGTATCTGTTGGCAGCACTTGTAAACACAGTAAATGAAACCAGAAGATGCTGGTGGTTTGGAATAGGACAGGACTTAAGGCTCACATGCTAAGTGCAACTTCCGGGTTTCAATAATCCTGACAGGTATTGTATTAGGAGCCGGAGAGGTTTTTGTCGCACACCTACGCAAATAGTTTTGCAAAAGAAAAAAAAATCTAATAAAAACCCCGGTGAGATCAAAGGCATAGACAGTGTGGTAAGGTGCATACGTTTATGCATTGTGTTTGGGGACAGCAGGCATTTTATTTGTATTTAATTTATCATTTGCCCCGGTGGAAGTTTGTAGAAAATGATATCTTTCCATGTATGCTAAAGGTAACAATCAGTTATAGGAAAAAGTGGTTGGAATTCTGTGCTACATTTAATAAGGAATGCTTATTAAGCGTTTATTAACATATCAAACATGTTCATAGCAGATCAATGTGTCTATGATAACACTAATTGGTGGCTAATGAAAAAATATAAGTTTTGCACTTTGGGAAAAAAAACTAAATGGATGATTTTTTTTCTGATACAGAAATAAAACAGATTAGGGAAACTGCTCCTAACATGGCATAAGTGCTGTAGCGACTCGCCAAAACAGCAATCAAGCTAGTCGCATTTAACTCTTAAAAAAACGTTTTTAAGGTGTCAAAAAATTTATTTCTACCACAGAAATTAATGCTCGAAACCAAAAACAACTTTTTTTTTAGTGAGTGATAAAAAAAATGAAAGACAAAAACGGTGTGCGCTAGCCTTATCCGTTACACCAGACTTTGCACTGAGACCTGACAGGGACATTTTTTTTTTTACACGCAGTCAACCGAAAGCGCATACGGTTTTCTGACCCCCATGAAAAATGATCGCTGACCACCCTGTTTTTTGCCCCCTTCCTCTCATCCTGCTGGAGAAGCTGATGCAGTAAAATGTGGAGCTACTCACCACCAAATGGGATAGCCTCCGAACACCCGAGAGCTGGACAACCACAAGCATAGAAGATGTAGATATCCAACAAAGTACAAATCCATGAGGTATGTCTTCTTGTGTGGATGGAAATGTCTATTGATCAGGACATAGGATTTCCAGCGAGAGGACAGATTACAGAGTCCCCCTGTAAATGTGGGTTAAAATAAAAAAAATAATAAT
>JAQQZT010000006.1:24225876-24240945 GCA_030068275.1 Clarias platycephalus | reverse complement strand
CACACACACACACACACACACACACACACACACACACACACACACACACACACACACACACACACACACTCACTCACTCACTCACTCACTCACTCACACACTATGGGCATTTTGAAAACCCCAATTAGGCCACTCTGTATCTCTCTTTACACTGTAGAAACTGGAGCAAAATTCATTCTAATAGAATTATTATGTCTATTGTAATGACTAACACAGAAATGTGTATGGTGGATGGTCTGTATAGACTAAGGTTAATCATTTTAATGATGGTGTTATTTAACAAATGAAAATGTATAATCACTGATGTGGTGAAGCTTTCTGTGTAGAAAAAAGTGAGTCTGGTCTGTTTCTAAACTGCAGGCAAAAGTTGACCCACCATTGCAACATGTGTTCCTTTGAGCGAGAAAAAAATCCCACATGAATAGTAAAGAGATGACTGGGACTTTAGGCATAGTTTTAGTTGTTTAGCACTGTAGCTCTAGAGCAGGAAGTGAAAACAGAGCAAATATGAGGCTCTGAAACCAGGCATGCTTATTATTAGAGCCTTATTATCAGTAAGAGCAGCTGAAGCTATGCTGAACTGTGACTCATACACCTACTTCTATTTTGAACAGGCATGTGGAGTTGATATTGTACGGTACAACACAAACCAGAAGCACTGCTGTATGCAGACTTAATGTTACCCCTGATCTAGTTTACATCACGTCTAAACCAGCATTGGTAACTTTATATCTGAAGTTGGGTTTTGAATTAATCTTGAACCTTGACCAGGAGTTATTTTATTACACATAGCTATGAAATAACTTAAACAACATCACTCCTTTCTTACAGCAACTTACACCAATGAGCTATAAAAATATGACCACTCGTCTAATGATGAGTACGTCTCACCTTCTTGCCACCAAAACATTAATGACCTGTGTGTTCTGACACCTTTCATTTGGTACCAGCAGTAATCATTTTAGAAATTTGATCTACAGTAGCTCTTCTATTCGACTGGAGTACATGGGCCAGTCTTCACTCCGCATGTGCAACATTGACCCTTGGCCCCCCATGACCTTGTCTCCAGTTCACCGATTTTGCTTTCTTGGGTTACTTTTGGTACAGTGCAGTAACCACTACAGTACTGCAGTCTGGGAACATGTTCTAGGGGTAAAGTGATCAGGACCTACCAAAAGTGATCCAAGAAATTAAAACCAGTGAAATGGCGACAAGGTCATAGGTGCCCAAGGCTCACTGCTGCACGTGGGAGCGAAGGATTACTTGTGTAGTCAGATCCAATAGAAGCGCTAGTATAACTCAGATTGAGGAAAAGGTTAATGGTGTTATCGTTTATGTAGACATTGCAGTTTCTATAAAGCTGTGCTGTTTTTCCCTCGAGTAAATGCAAGAGAGAGAAGATAGAGAGTCTAGTAAGAGAACATCTATTAATTATGCACACTGATCAGCCAGAGAATTATGACCACCCACTTAATACTGAGTAGGCCCTGGTTTGGATATGGACTCCATTAGACCTCTGAAGACATGTAGAGGTATCTGGCATTAAGCTGTGAGTAGCAGATAATTTTAATTCTCTAAGTTGCGGGGTGGGGGGATGCTTCTAGAAAATTTTGGATGCTAATTAATTCACTATGTTTTAAACCTTATAGTGACAACACAGCTCTTGGTTAAATGTGTTAACCGAGTGTAACAATAAATGAGTCACCATGGGAAGTGCTCTTTCTTCGTCGTAGATAAAGACTGCACGATGACAAGATCTAGGCATGGGTTTCTTGAAAGGGTGTAAATGGACCACACTGAAACATTTCTCTCCGAGGATCTATAATACTGAGAAAGCAGCCTTTCTCATAATGTCTGCAGCTCTCTGAATTTTTTTATGAAAAATGTATGCATGTTTGATTTTTATCAAAATAAAAAAAAGCATAAATAAAAACATCATGGTGAGTCAGGTGTAACTACATAGGCTACAATGACATACATTAGTGGTCATAAGAAATTTTTTTCATTTTTTATGATATGATATTTCTTGACTCTGATTTCTGGGAGAATTATTTTTGGAAGCCAGGAACCTTCTTCAGTTTCCTTGTGCTATTCCTGTGTTCTTACTAAACAGGTAATAAATAGTGATCACAAATGTCATTTGCGTATACAAATTAGCAGATATGAGAAGCTACATCAAATTGGTTGTTATTTTCGTCTTTTGTCTTGCTAATTACATTTATACAACAGTTCTGACCGAATAACCTGATAGGAGGCATTCCATGAGTGGTGATAATAGGTGGTAACAGAACAGGGATGTTTAACTATACGTATCACTCCATGTCAGAACTGTTCAAATACCGATTAATTCCACTGGCGGTCACAGGTCTGTAGTACTGTAGTACCCCACAGTACTGACGAGAGAGGAGCAACCTAGCTTCTAACACAAGGCTGAATCACAAATCCCTCTCATCAGGTCAAACCCCTGATCAGGGTCACTGCTTGGTGTGTGAAACAAGGGATTGTACTCCATAGCACACTGGCTTTTCATTTAACACTATTTGGGATTTAACCCCAGAACCCCGAAGTTAATGGAATCGATACTCTAAAGTGGAATAAGTGGAGACATAAAGAAAAACTTACTAGATTTACAGCACTGTCCACCCCATTCTTACCTGTCGACTCATACTAGTCTGCCAAAATCTAAACGTAAATGTAGCTGTTGGTTGCTAACTATCAGTTGCCAACTCATTAGTTAGTTCTGGAAGGATATGACAGGTGCATTCTGTTAGACTGCATTGAAGCAGTGCATTAAGCTGTGACGTTTGCAAGAGCTTTGTTTGGGAAACTGATTTACCATCCGAAATACTTGTTTGTACTTGTATATGCTTTTGACATTTGCAAAATTCCTGCCATTGTTTATGAAGCTCCACACGGTTTATAGTGGCCATCCATCCATCTAGGAACATTTTTATTTATTCTTATTTTACGACTGCACTACGAACTCCGGTTAACATTTCCACACTCAAACAAACAGTACGGACAATTTAAGAACGCCAGTCAGCCTAAGCTTATAGTCTATAGATTGTGGGAGGAAACCGGAATACCCGGAAGAAACCCACCAAGCTGGAGGAGAACATGCAAACTTCACACACTCACACAAACCCAAGACGGGAATCGAACCCGGACGCTGGAGGTGCAAGGTGACAATGCTAATACTAGATTTTTAAAAATTATATTTTGGACTTTATATTATATTTTGGATTTATTGTTTTTTTTAAAACACTTTTGCTCTGAGGTCCAGGGGTGTGCAATCTTCTGCAGAAAAGGTCTGTTTGTGTGTGTGTGTGTGTGTGTGCAGGTTTAAATTCCAACCAAGCAAAAGCCATGCCTAATTCCACTTGATAAATTAGTCGTTCTTGGCTTCCAGTAGAATGACAATCTGCGCGCACACACACACACACACACACACACACACACGCGCGCGCGCGCATTTTATTTTATTTTAGAATTTTACAAACTTTTAAAACGCTTACAAATGCACTAGACTTGTTCTAAACTAAAGGTGATTAAAAAAATATGACTTGTAAAATGTAAGACTACACTTCCCACACATCTCGTATGACGTAATGAAGGGAGGGGGGGGGCGTTCGACGCCACCATCGAACACAACGCCTTCTCTTTGGATTGGCTCACGTTGGCCCACGTGATTTATCCCAGCCAATTACAGTTGAGCATTTTTTTCCCACCCCAAGATCAAATTCCCGTTTTCGTAATCCTGAGCCCAGGAAATGCTGACGCTCAGCTGCGCGGTGCCGCCGCGCTGTCAGCCGCCGCTCGCCGAGGAACCTCGTCGCAGTGACACGTTTTCTCTTTGATCATCGTCATCAGGAACCTACTGCATCTTTCTGATCATCACTGGCGTTACAATTAAAGCGTCGCCATGGCAACCGCGTGCCCCGCGAGGATGAGGACGTGCGTCTGGGAATAAATCCAGTGTGTGTGATATAATTATAACAATTAATAATAATATTATTGTTAATAATAATAATAATAATAATAATAATAATAATGCGACACTGCTGATGTTTGAGTCACACACACAAACACACTCTTTTATTTTTTTTTTGTCATCAAATCACCAGAAGTCAGCTTTCACTCGTAAGTATTTCTTTATTATTAAACTCCATACAGTTGCCATGCCAACCGACTTTTATAAGGTTTCTAGTTTTAACAGGAATGTCTTAAAGAGCAAACTTTCTTTAAGGAAGTTGGAAAAAAACAACAACGTTGCATGACTTTATAAAACATTAAAGCACTGAAGTTTTAAAGCATGTTTTGCTTTCTTTCTTTAAAATATATATATATTTTCATGAATTAACAAAATGAAAATCTTTCAACCTTGTGTGTATTATAAGGTTTTAAGCTTTGGATTAATGGACAGACCTCTTATTATTATTATTATCATTATTATTATTATTATTATTATTATTATTATTATTATTATTCCCTTGCACATGCACACACACACACACACACACATTTTTTTCCTATTTTGTACGACTGGTTGTTTATTTTAGCTGCGTTATCATGTGGAACGTTGAACACAGTGTCCTGGTATTATCTTCATGCCCATGAGAATTTAGAGCACTGAACATCTCTGGTGAAATCTTGTGGGTTTTATTTTTATTTTCACAAGATTTTATTTTCAAAGCACTCTATAATACCAATAATAGCTGGCAGACGTCCTTTCACCTCTCACTCATCTCTTACACACAGCAAGTCATCTGGAATTAATAAATGGACTTTTGTCCTGTAATATTTGCAAAATTTTAATTCAGTCACATTTAGCTTTGATTACACCACACACACACGCACACACACTGTGGTTTCCAGTTCACGTGTGAAAATTATTCCTTATCCATTCTTTCATTGTAAGAACATGTCCGTGCCATCAGAGCTAAAAATAAAAAATAAACTCCATAGATGTGATAACCTGGTCATTCGGTACATTCAGGTGGTCAGCTGACTTAATTTTATTGCCACCTAACGTTGCTGAGTCTCGACCTGAGCAACTGAAGAAACCCCAGCATAACACTGTCTCCAGAGGCTTGTACAGTGGACACTATACATGGTGGGTGCGTCGTTTTATGCGCTTTCCTTCAATCTCAATTTCAGGCTCAATCTGGACTCATTAGGTCACATGACCTGTTTCCATCACTCCAAAGTCCAATCTTTATGCTCTCTACCAAACTGAATGTTCTTACTCTCACTGTTTAGCTCTGTTTTTTACTGTTGATTTTTTACCATGCAACTTCACCAAGTGCTTAAGTTATCTCCATTCATGATTTTTTATGACCATATTTCCTCCACAAAGCTCACAGTTCAGCGCTATCCTTCAAGGTTTTAATAATGTGTTCTTAACCCAGTTCCAGTCATTTAAAATCTTAGTTGCTTTCTTTGCTTGATGCATCCCAATAATTTGACCCTTCTAAAATGGTGACTTATTTTGGCCAGACAGTCTATAATGCTTGCTGTTGAATTGATTTACAAAACATTTACATATTAGGGATTCAGTCAAGACTGTGATTGTCTAATCCACAACCAAGACGAGCTGAGATCAGGAGTCTGAGTCTTTAGTGGTCAAAGACTGGTCAGGATCAAACCCCAAAAGCGGACATGTCTTTTTCGAGGCTGAGACATTACTCCAGGTTTATTCCTATATTCCTTCCTTGTTATGGTCTTCTCTAGAAGAAGGAATTCTTCTTAGACGTGGTGGTTATAAAATGAAAATATGCCAACATTATTTTTTTTAAACTCTGAATTGAGAACAAGACCAATGCCAAGTATAAGTTCAAATACCAATAATTCTGAGACAAGTCAAATCAATCAATCAATCAATCAATCAATCAATCAATCAAAAGTTCATGTATGTATATAGTACCTTTTATAACAAAACCTTTCTTTACAGAACAAATTACCATTCACAGCCCTATCCAAAAACACAAAAGAAAACAACTGTAACTCAACTTCCACTTTGATTAAAAGCCACAGAGAAGACTAAATGTAGCCAGATTTGTACAGAGTGGTTTTACAGTAAACTCTTTGAGTCCAGCAGCTCTAATCTTTAAATTATCTGAGTATAACTGAAAATAAATGATTGTATTCCTACAAAAACATTAAACAAACATTTGACTCTATTGTTTAATTAATAAGTTAAAAGCTTGTAGTTATAGTCCAATAAAGTTGATTTAATGACAAAAAAAAAATAAATCTGACCTCATAAACTCAAACAGCAAAAGAACACGGAAAGACCAAACAAAATCAAGTGTCCTCAGAAAATGTGTACGAGAGGACAGGATGTGGGTGTGGCCAGGGGTGCTACAGGTCATGTTGACCAGATTAACGCAGATCCTTTCTTTATAAAGCACTTCATATTTAACATGAATTAATTTAATGATACTATATAGGGCACATATAATGCAAAATGTAGTGTTTAGTCTTTTTTGTACAAACAAAAACCTATTTAAAACCTTTTTTTTTTTTCAAATTAAAAACAAACTAATTTTATTTTCTATTTTCCTGTTTTATTATGTATTGTGCAGGGCTTTAACAAGCCAATTAGATTTCCCCTAATGTGACCTCATGTAAGAAAAGCCCCGCCCCTGGCTTGTTGCTCTGCTCTGCTGTGTTCCAGAGGGGTGTGGCTCAGCAGTAATTCATTTACCGTACATAGACACTGAAACTGTTCATTTGGAAGAGGAGTGAAACAAAGGGAGGTTGAGGGATAAAAATGCCTTATCTGAGGGGTGTTTCAGCAGGAGCATTAACACACACACATACTGTACTTCCTAGGAGTTCTGAGATCTGTGCAGTACATGAGCAGGTATAGTTTATCTTGTTCACTGGGATCACACTGTTATTTTTAAGTCTTCTTCTTCTTCTTGTTGTACAGCACATTGACTTTCTCCTCGTAGTGCTTTTGGCATATTGACACCTTTTCAGCTCTGTTATGGTCTCTTACACCATGTGTAGTTCTCACGTATACAGCTAAGTCATTAATCTTGTCTTTTTTTTTATTGCTTTCCTTGTTTCTCATCCCTCTTTCTTCCAATTGAAATCAATGGTGGAAATTGATGTCGCCTCCTCCGATGCCTCTAGTGTCCAGAGCAAATCAAACAGAATGGATAATCTTTAATCATTTGTTTCAACCGATGGATATCATATATTTTCCTAAACCTTAAACAAGAAAAAAAGCTCCACTGCTCCTTGTGAATGACGTTGGTATGAGACTCTACCTTCCTGTCTGTTAATGGTAGTAACCTCTGTAAACCATCTGTGTCCTTCCAGACTGTCTCGTGTTGATCTAGACGTAGACGTCCTTGTTTATTTTTAATCTTCACGATGAATGTTGGCACAGCGCACAGCGAGGTCAACCCTAACACGCGTGTGATGAACAGCCGGGGCATGTGGCTGTCATATGTGCTGGGCATCGGCCTCCTGCACATCGTCCTGCTCAGCATCCCGTTCGTCAGCGTGCCTGTGGTGTGGACGCTCACTAACCTCATCCACAACATGGTGAGAAACACACAGACACAATTTCAGCACCGCAAGGTCTCGCGTTCTCTATTGTTTTCGTTTCTACAGTATGTAAAATTTGATTTTGCATGTTGATGCATTTCTGGAACTGGAAGTCAGAGTGATTCTCTTGCTTTGGTTTGTTGTTGTTTGAAATAACTGCATCAGGAAAAGAAAATAAAGTTCAGGATTAGCATTACAGTTTTATAGTTGCATGCAAAACTTTATACCCTGGCCAGAGACATAATGTACAGTATATACGATAATAAATCGTACTGTTTATTATATCCACTAAGATTTTATGGTTTAAATATACAGATTCTCTCGCACTGTACTGAGCATCCAGATGGGTTTATTTTTCTTTCTTTGGTCACATTTATATTTTTCTGTGGTACAGCTGATATTCACATGGAGCAGCTCGGCAGGCTCGTGCACCACTAAAGACCACCTGTCTAAATTCACTCGTGTTTTTCTTGCTGACTGCATTTTTTTCCTTTTCTGTTGTTGGCTGAACTTTCAGTGTAAATATGCAGTATCTGTGCCGATACAGCGCCTGAGTATTTATAGGCCAAAGGGAGAGATAATCCGGCATAATGTGTGTGTGTGTGCGTTTGCAGTGCATGTATCTCTTGCTGCACACAGTCAAGGGGACACCATTTGAGACCCCGGACCAGGGCAAAGCTCGACTTCTGACTCACTGGGAGCAGATGGACTACGGTGTGCAGTTCACCGCCTCACGCAAGTTCCTCACCATCACCCCGATTATACTGTGAGTGTCTCCATCATAGTTCTCCTCCTCCATCATTCACCTTCCGTCATTAACATATTCATCCTCCATTCCCATCCTGCATTTTCCATTCTCTATCTTTCCTCTCATTCCCATCCTCATCCCTATCTTCCATCCTCATCTCCCATTGCCGTGCCTGTTGTCCATATTCCATTGTCATCCTCATCGTCCACTCACATTACCATTCATGTCCTCCATATTCCATTTGTGTCCTCCATTCTCATCCTCTATTCCCATTCTCCTCTTTATTCTCCATTCACATCCTTATCTTCCATACTCAATTCTCCATTCCTATCCTTGTTCTTCACATTCCACTCTTCCTAATTCTCCATTCCCATCCTCCACTCCCATTCTCATTCATGTTCTCCATATTTCATTCCTATCATCTATCCTCATCTTTCATCCTCACCCTTCATTTCTATCCTTGTCCTCCATATTCCATCCTCATCCTCCATTATCACCATTCATTACCATCCACATCCTTCATCCTCCATTGCCATTCTCATCTTCCATCCTCTAAACCCTGGCCTCCATTCCCATTTTTATTTTCCATTCTCATATTCAATTCTCATTCTCAGTCCTCTTTCTCCATCCCCATCCTCTGTCTTTACCGTACTCTCCCATTTTCATTCCCATCCTCATCTCCATCTTCATTCTCTATTCTCATCCTCCTTTTCCATCTTTGTCCTCCATATTCAATTCTCATCCCCTACCTTCATCCCCATCCTCATCCTCCAGAGTAACACACTCAAAACAAGATGCAACTAAAACACACTCCTTTATCTATTTCGATGATTTGTTGTTTGGCATTTCTAAACCGCTGCACTGTGTGAAAATCAGGATCTCCGTGCACACTACCCAAGGAATGCGAGAGGGATTTTTTTATAATCGAAATTCACATGTAACCTTCAAAGTTTTCATATTTCCAGAACTCATATTGTTCGAGCGCTGCTGTGGCAGGGATTGAGGTAGCGTGTTTAATAACGTACAAACTGTACATCAAATCCTCAGTCTAAGCCCAAGCCCAAGCTCAAGCACGACTGCATTAATTGTGTCTCTGTCTCCTGTGTCTCTTTATTGCTACATTTCGGTTTCTTAATGTTTGTCTTTTGCTTTCCTACTTTCATTTTTTGTTTCTTACATGTTCTCATGCTTTCACTGCGAAAAAAGTTACTTTTGGCAAGTAAAAATAACACAAGTGTAGTCTATTTTATGTATTATTTCCTCTTAACCTTAATACACATTTGATTATTTCCGCATAACAGCACGTTCCCAAAGTGTTTCTCTTCACTCTAATATCATCTTTCGCGTTATGACAGTCCTCACAGTTATATCTTCCTGTCCTGCTCAGTTATTATATCAGAGTAAAACGATGCACGGTTCAGGTCAGCACACACCCTCGTCCTGTGTCTGTTATTCCTCTCATGTTTCTGTCCCTCTGATATCTGATGTCCTTTTCTCCTTGCCCTGTCCCCTCTGTAGGTACTTCCTCACCAGCTTCTACACCAAATACGACCGGGTCCACTTCGTCATCAATACGGTGTCTCTGCTCACCGTGCTCATCCCCAAGCTCCCTCAGCTGCACGGAGTCCGGCTCTTCGGGATTAACAAGTACTGAGGATACTTCCCGCTCGCTTCCTGAGCCCTGCGCTCTCAATGTGGACTTGTCTTCGGTTCCAAGGCTTTTTTAACACAGCAGAGAAGGCAGTGTTGAAAAATGAAAAAAGGAGAAACTTCCGCTCCGAGTCACTTAACACCCCGGCCACTGGTGATCGGGTTTGCAGACTGATTGCGAGCGAGAGCTTGTTGAGGATGAGGTGAAGAGGATTAATTACCAAAAGTATAGAGTCTGTTTGCTTTTAGAAGTCTGTATGCTCAGCCGTATTGGAAAACTCATCAAACCACAGCAACGCCAGTGTTATGGTACTACCAACTCCATATTGCAAGCACAAGAGAACATTCTGTCTGTACCTGTGTGGAGAAACAAAAACGCTAGAAAATGTAGTATAGTTCTCTTCACTTTTTATGGGGATGTCTGTGTGATGTAGGTTACTTTAACTGAAATAACAGTGTTTGATTTTGCTTCCTTTCTCTTCTGCCATGTCATCTTTTATTTCCCGTATTCGTTCAAAGCACGATGACTTTTAATTCTTAATGCATTTTGTTTTTATTCAAATTGTTTGTTCTGTCCATCGGTACACCACAGTTTAAAAAGCGGACCATAGAGCATTAGTGGATTATTTAATCCTGAGTCTACACTGCAGCCTCGGAAATACAGTGGTACCTCTGCATACGTATTTAATCCGTTAAATCCGCTAATCTGTTAAAGTATATCCTTAGGCATTTCCTAGGGGTGAAAATTCGTATTGCAAAAAGCAACATTTTGCCACCCAAAATATTACCGATTTCAACACTATTTATCATTCCATCTCATATAATCATATTTTTGCATACAGTATGTAAACAATCAACACATTTAGAAAAGACATGTGAATGAATTGAAATAGTAAATAAACAATTAACCTTCATTTATGATTCCTCTTAGCACTGGCTGCTTTAAAACAAAAGTCAGAATTGCTCCATTTTCTTCTTGCTACAGCCTGGTAAACATTGTCTTTCCACTGGCGCAAGTTTTGAACGGCTCCCGGACGTATGCGCAACTTTAGCCAGCAACTTTGGTTCAGCTTGGTTCATTCACTTTGAAAATTTTGTGAGTTGGGGCGTCCGTATCCCGAAGTCCCACTGTGTTTTGAATGATCTCTCTCTGATTTTAAACAGATTTTAAAATCAGACCTGTCCATGCTTTGTAAAGCACTGATTGGTTGAATGGTTCAGGACTACAGTATATTCAATAAACAGCTAAGTGTACAAATATATATATTTTTAGTAACCAGGACAAATGCAGTTAGAGGCAATCATTTGGGAAAATCGCTATGTAAGGAATAACACGCATCAAGTCGTGATCCACAATATATTGGTGTGATGTGACCATAGACTGTATAAGACCTGGACAAACCCTCCGTGACGCCACCCACAGGTTTTCTGAAGAGCGAGTTTGAACCTCAATTGTGGAAGTTCTGGTCGTCGCCATCTTGGCAGGACGTATGGGCGGAGCAAACAGAGCTGGCTATTGGTTTACCTCAGTTTCCACAAGCTAGCTAGCTTAACTTTAGCTTAGCTAAAATGCTAAGGTGGCTAATGTTCATTTATCTGTCATCCTGTGTCAACGCCTACATTTCTTGTGGTAAGTTAAACTACAACGATTCCAGTTAGCTGGTTAGCTAAACAGATGCGTAGCACACAGCTAGCACTTCGACACCTGCAATGCTGCAGTCACTCAAATCGGCCCCTAATTTTATGGCTTGATGTAATTTTAACTGATTAGTTATATAAAATTGTACCTCTAGCGCAGTTGTCATTAAAGGGAAATCTAGCTACGGAGAACAAATATATATATTTTATATATATATACTTTTTTTTTTTTTTTAACCAGGCTTTAAACATGTTTTTTTCTGTTTTAAAGTTGGACATTTAACATGGCAGTTTATTGGGATTGATAAAATTTTTTAGCCACATGCAACTGCACATTTTGGCACTTCCATGTTGGACTTATTTTTCAGAACCTGACGTTGCTTCTTTGATGTGGCTCAACACAAAATGACTCCTATAGTATAGAACATTTACTGTATAATTTGTTATTTGTTACTAAGTGAAACATATATTATGAAGTCATGTTTCTCACTAACGTTATAGCAGCTATAAACAGTTGTTCCAGCACCAGTTTCTCTTTTATTCTCTCTTTTGAGGTAAGGTAATAAGACTAACGCAGCTTGTCATGCTACAAAACATAAACCTGTTTGTCCAAATACTTTCCCTCTTTCATGGTGGAATTTTACAGATACTTACTAAAAGAAATTGTAATTATATAAAAAGTTAAACATTTGTCTTGGTTAATTAACAGCGCATTTTGAAAAATATGTTAATTCCTAACTTATGCAGAACATCCATCACACAATTTCTTGTGAGTTGTTGTAAATGATCACATAATAATGAATAAAATCAATAATGTTCTAGAATTCAGCGGCGATGTGATGTAATCCCAAACAATTCCTAGGTTTAGACAGAAAAAAGAGGATTGAAAATTTACCAGGAATGTTCAAGTCAAACTGGGACTCTTGATGAACTTTCTAGTGGGTGAACGTGTAAAAGTAACTGACCTCAAGCACAGTACGGTGATGAGACTCTCAGCCGTAGTAAAACATTTGGGCGGTGCAAGTGTTTTAAGGAAGGTTGTATGTCAGGAGCCCGCTGCAGTCGTTCCTGTGAATATTCAGAGAGAGGTATGTCTGATCCTTGAAAATCAGTGGATAACTTGTCTCCTACTGTACTTCCATAAAAGACGCGTCTGTCTGTGTGAACTGTACACCACTTGCACATTGCAGGAACTCAGCTGGGAGTTATTACCACATCCCCCGTACAGTCCTGACCTCACTCTAAGTCATTTCTACTTGTTTCGGACATTAAAGGAGTTCCTGGGAGGCCGACGTTTCAGACATGAAGCATGTTCCGGCGTATTGAGAGAACTTTCTACCTTAACGGTGTCCAAGCACTAGTGAAACACTGGGATAAGTGCATTAGTGTAGCAGGGGACTATATAGAGAAATAAACAGCGTTTTTTCTCTTAGAACTGTGCACTGTTATTCTGCGCAATTAAAACACTGCTTTGTGTTAGCATGTGTGACATGACTGGTCGATCATCGTTCGGGGGGGGGGATTTATTAAGGAACAGTATTCTACAGTAAATCTAAACCTAAATCATCTTTTATGCACATCTTACTCACTAAACAAGTATCACAACAAGCACATTATCATACGGTCCGATTTAGTGGGATTTCTGTGTGAGTGCGAAACCAGTCAGCCTGTGAATGCGGTTGGTTGAAATGGTCATGTCACTTCCTGTTTTGTGTTTCACAATGTTGCAGGAAATCATGATGTTCATTCGTTGCATGATGTTCATTCCTGCAGATGAAACAGCTTTGCAATTAAACTAAACACACTTTAAAATAGAAAAAAACTATCTGAGTGAGCAGGTTAGTTTAAAAGGCGTTACCTGAAATCTTTCATCAAGGGAAAAATAGATACATGAAATGATAATTACTTATAAAGGGACTTAAAGCTATTAAAAATAAAAGAAGGTTATTTTTACATTTTACAAAAACAATCTTTTGTATATTTTTTTTTTAAATAGAGACGCTTAGAGATTCCTAAGTATCTTCTCAAATATCTCAACATCACTAACTAGCCGGCTCGTTAAATGCTAGCTGACTAGCTGATGTTTGTCACAGTCGAAGGTCACGCGAGTGCTGGAAATATCACAGCTGTGCTGATATCCAGTAAAACAGCACGACCTCCAAGTGTGATATTACTTTCATACAACAAGTAAAAAAATTTTTTTTATAGATTATTATTTATTTATTTATTTAACCAGTTATTTTGCTCTGTCATGACTAAGTAACTGTGACTGGTGGAACTGGTTAGTGTAATTAACAAGCGTGAACCTAGTTTTAAATTCTCATCTGTACTATGGAATCTCTCTGGTCTGGTCAGATTACTCAGTCGGAACTAACTGTTGTATATTTCGGATATCGTGTCCTCAGTTCTTTATTGAACGGCAGGAAAACATGTCAGAATATCATGTCCTAAGAAATAAAACTGCATTCATCACTAATGTTAGTTAAAATGACTTGCTAGCATAAACACACAAGTTATTATCTCATATATCAGCAGTTTTATTCTTACCACCCGGTCTAGGACAGACAGGAACTTTGAAAAATATTAGCTAAATCTCTGAATGTTTCCCAAATTGTGTGTACAAAAGTAACATATGCAATTCATCACTCAATTCACAGTTCAGATGGAAAACAAGAATGATTATGAGCTCCGGCGATGAGCATTCCATGTTAGTTCAACCTTATTTAATGGGGGGAAAAAAAGGGTTCAGACACGACTTAATGCCTTGCTGTCTTTAAATACAGCCCTAGCAGGAAACATTATTTACGGTTCACATCGACTCATGTAATTACCATGTTCTCACTTCTTGTGATTGGGTGTGAATATCAAGCCCCGTCCCCAGATCACTTTTAACTCTGTGTACTGAGAGCAGTGTCTGGGTAAGGCCTTGTTCACATGGACGTTAAAATCGAGCGTTTTTCTGACGTTTGTAGCGTCCGGTGAGCGCGGATCAAGCGCCGAGAGTTTTCTACACATAGGAGTCAATGAGAGTGTTCACACGGGCCTTGGTGACGTGCGTTTGTCCGGCTGCGCGTTTATACGCCATTAAAAAAAATCCCAGTGAACGCAAAGGAAAATGCTTCTAGTGCGTTTTCTTCGCGTTCATTTTACGCTTCGGAGGACCGGATATATCCAATGATCCTACATGCTATACATAGGGGAATGCGGGGAAAAAAGCAAAATAAAATGTCGGAAAGTGACATCTGACAGTAATTGAAAAACGTGCATTTCTTCATAAACCACAAAAAAGCTTCCTTTAATCCGGCCTTGTGCAGTCAGAGGATGAACCCAGTAGCGGCATCGTATTACGATAATTTTTAAAACAAGAAGATTCATGTCTACTACAGCAAAATGGTTCACATTAAAAGGAGGCACCTCAAATAAAACGACAAGGGCTTTCATATCCAGTTCCCGACACACTGCCCCCACAGGTT
>JAQQZT010000006.1:24195217-24205287 GCA_030068275.1 Clarias platycephalus | reverse complement strand
TTCGGCATCATTTCAGCCAAAAAGTCTGACAAGTCAATTAGAAAGTCCTTATTATACTTAGGTGGACGATAAATCACACCACACAGCACTGTGTGAGAGTGGCCAAGCTCAAATAAGTTCAGGTCAAAGCTGGAAAAAGTCAATAACGACAGCTGCTTACAATAGAAGTTATCCCTATAGACCACCGCGATTCCTCCTCCTCGACCCGAGCGCTATCCTGCAACAGTCCTAAATTACATGCATTTTTTTTTTTTGCCAATAATATTCCTTATTTCTAAACAAATTAGGTTTTGTTTCCTTGTTTGTTTGATTACTCATGCTAAATTATTTTCTGATTCCTGTTGTCGTTGTCAATTCTCATATCTCTATAGCATCTTAAAAAAAAATCTACACAACAGTACAAATTACAGTAAATTAAAAAAAATTATTCCTGATGTATTAAAAATTATAGATCATTTTTTAAACTTCATAATGAGCCCAATCATTCAACAGTCCTAAGGTACATATATTTCCTATGACAAATTATTATCTTTTTTTCCAAGAAATATCTATCTATCTATCTATCTATCTATCTATCTATCTATCTATCTATCTATCTATCTATCTATCTATCTATCTATCATGTTAAATTGCTTTTCAATTTATGTTATTTGTTATTCTCAGATTTCTGTTCTACAGCATTTGAAATTACATTTAAAAATCACTCATGGATTTGTAAAAGTTTAATAAAAATAAAAATAAATAAAAAAAATAAATATATATATATATAGTTATTTATTCATCTATTTATCGATAATAATATTCCTATTTGGATCAAGAATCTGGTCATTTTAAAAACACTCAAGTGAAATCTGCTATTACTTCTAATTCTAAACAGGTTAATTTAATCCAGTGAGCGTGCATACCAACCTTTCAGAAATACACAAGACAGACTGAATTGCCTGAGATAACGCTTCACTCCTGTGTTGGCTGGAAAGCATAGATCTATAAATACTCAAAACTCTTTCTGACTTGAAGGGAAATCTGAAAGATTGAATCTTACCCTTTAAAAGCTTTTTGGGATTTCTTTTCACAATACCTAATTTTTTTAAACTTTTGATCCAGACTTATATGAAAGATGATCTTCAAACCACACAGCTTTTAATCGAACGGGTCTGGAGTTAGACAGAAAGAGAGAGTTGCTTGAGTCCAGCATCTGTAACTACGAGCGTCGAGCTCCTCGAACTTGGGTTTTGACATTTCTGTTTTTGACATTCTGTGCTATGAATGCTATCTGAAATTAATAGACTGTCGTGAGAAGGATGCAGAGGAACAGTCAAGCAAAATATAAATCAACAATGTTGCTAAACAATATGCGCCGTGTTACAACGCTAAACATTATGCCTAGGATTGTGTGGGTTCCCCTTGTGCCACCTGGGCAGCTGTGGCACCACAAGGCACGAGTCCAAAAGCCCTTCTGGGAGTGTGCTGTGGTGTCTGGCACCAGGACATCGACTCCTGGTTTTCTTCTTATATTCCAACCTTAATTAACACCATTTGTTCAAGGACATGGCTTTGTGCGCAGGGGCATCATCGTTCTGGAACGGGTCCCGGCTTCTTACTTCCAGTGAAGGGAAACTGCAATGCTGCAGCATATAAAGGCAACTATTGGGATCTGAATGTCTTCATATGAGGAAACCAACTTTTCTTCCAACTACATTGTCTATAAATTTTAATACAATCCCCATTTGAGGACTGTTTGGTATAATGTGTTTGCCAAACTTCTTTCTGCTTGAGAGATTTTGATTAAGTTAATAGTTGCCAGGTGCTAATCAGGAGAAACCGTCACGGAAACATGCACTGTACCCAACAGTTGGAATTGGGTGCAGAACCACATGTGGGTGTGATGGGCCGGTGTCCACATACTTCTGACGCTATAGCACACTTGTTCTGTATTAATGTATAATAACTTGCATTCAGCTAATTTATCCTTGATGTAGAGTTTGTATCTGTGAAGTTGTTTAAGCTAGAGAACTCTGAGTGATCAGGGTAATCATATTTTTGTTTTGTGGTTCACAATTTGTGTGTTTTTGTATTTCATATGCTGAGCATTGAATAACTTGGACGATACAGCAGTATGATGGAATTCCACCAACTTAGAATATTTTCTAAAATGCATCAAGTTTTTGTCTTTCTCGTTTTGTGTGCTTATCTACAGTATGTTTTTGTCTTTATGTTGGAAAAAAAAAAATCTACCTAAAATACAGCATTGTTCAAAAGTCTTCCCAATTTGTCCCTAAATTGCTTCCAAAGACTTTTTTTTATTGTTTAATGCAGTCTTGAGGAACAGCTCTCCAGGCTTCCTGAAGGACTCTCGCTTTCAGTCCAGTCCCTAAGTTTTTTTTACAGTCAGTAATATTTTTTTTTAATGTTACGGTAAGTCACACAGTGACCTAAGAATCATTCAAGAATAAGAATAATAATAAAAAAAACCTACAGTACCTTAAGGCATGAACCAGAGGGAATATCTCACCTCTGAATATCTGCACCTACAAATATATAAACGATACAGTACAGTTGTAGTAGGTATCATTTCAGATTGATTCAAATTAGATTTTGAACAGAAGCACATGTCCCCATTTGTGTAGCAGCTCTTCAGGAGAGAGTAAGATATCTGATGGCATCCCACCTGGGAAGATGAAATACTGGGTTGATCATCAGTTGATCAGAAATGGACACTATAGCTGCTTGTTATTATTATGTTTATTGCTGGCAAAAAGGCAAAAACCATAAGAGTTCATGGACCAGACGAGACAACGTTTGTATGTGCTTCCTCTGCTTTTATGGTAGTCATGTTCTTGGTACTTACAATGCTTTTAAATAGAGTGAATAGCGACTGATTGTTGTATTACTGGAAAGCCTAGTGCATCTCGAGGTCAAAGCAATTTCTCCAGTGTCTGTCTCCGTCAGTATCAGCCTATTCAGTTAAGGTCTAGGTATTCAGTTCATTTTATATCTCTAAGAAAACTGTTTCAACTGTACAGGACCTTAACATACCTCTGCACTGAAATCTAAATATTATTTTAACCTTGAATAACTATGCATAAACAGCCACTAGTGAAAAAATATATATATTTTTTTCTGTGTTCAGGATAGTCAGGATGGCTCCAACACTTATGAGCAAGAATACTGAAGTTGAGTTCATGATGTTTTAAATATACTTTATTTGACCTTCTTGTAAATGGGGCATACAGGGTGGGTTAAAAGTAACAAGGCATTAAAAAAGTATAATAAAGACCATATTTCTAATACAAATTAATTGATACAACATGTACATGTACAGTACTTCACTACATAGGAAAATGAAAACAAATCTTTAAATTTCAGAAAATGTATTTTCTGAAATTTAAAGATTTATTTAAATTGAAGAAATATGGATTTATTTTCATTTTCCAATGTAATAAAGTACACATTTGAAATATGGACTTTATTACCAATTTTAATGCCTAACTACTTTTCACCCACACTGCAGAACTATAAATGTATGTAAAGAGAGAGAGAGAGAGAGAGAGAGAGAGAACTAATGTTTCAACCTGTTATAACAATGATAACTTATTATGCCGATGTCCCGTAATATTAACTGTAACTATAACTGCATGTAATTTATTACCTGTTATCTTTTATTAAACATAATTGTTTTGTTATAAATCACGTTACACACAAGCTGTATGCAAGAATACCCAGATTAGCGTAGCAAACTGAAGATATTAGGTAATAATCTGCCTAAAAATAATCAAGAATTTTATATAGACATTAGAATCAAGTTGTCTTAAAATTTATCCATGTACTGTACAGTAAACCAACACATTTACATGCACATAAATTAACACATACACATGGTGTCACTCACCAGCTAGGCTTCCTGTCAGTGGCTAAGTGTTGCAAAACAGCGGGCTAGCTTGCAACATCCAGGCATATACAGTATACACGTCTCGGAGACACTCCGAACAATTATACTTAGATTTTTCGTTTGTGGTGATGTACGAGTTCAAGACATAATGTTGTAGGATTAAAAGATCACAGACATCATGAAAGAAAAGGCCAAGGTGCCAACCAGCCAGATAACCTAAACTCATTTGTTAGCATGACAAGGTTTAATTTTAGTCAAGTCTTTCTACAATTCCTTAATACAGGGTGACACAAAAAAACGGGAACTTTTTTACAATCCAATAAAACTAGAAGTGATAAAAGAAATAAATTTTATTCATAGTAATTGAAACCTAAAACTTTAAAATGGAGTGTTTACTTGCTAAATGTCACTAACCCGCAGTGCTACCACCTGCTAATGGCTACCAATACGCATTTCAAAAATTCCCGTTATTCTGTGTCACCCTGTATATGATAATCCTAAAGTGAATGTAAGATAATTAAACCTATTTCTAGACACATGTTATACGTTTCTAGACATTTTTAATTATACATTCTACATTGTTCTTCTAGCAGATACTGTAATTTGGCTGATAAGAAAGCTGACAAATTGAAGAAGAAATCTATGACTATAAAAAGTAAAGTACATCTAATATAATTTGAAGTTTTTTTATTCATGTAGTATGAAATGTTGAATCAATTTTACTAGATTTAAGATATTTTCACTTCTGAAAATGTCATATTTTACAGTATAGCTAATTAAAACTTTTCAGTAAGAACATTGACCTACTGTAGCTGTACCACATTATGTACTGTAGCTAATGGCTTACTGTAGATCAGATTTAGGCAAAGTATATAATTTATACACTATAATGTCAATTAGTTATTTTTCACTGATATGATATGGTGTTGCAAAGACGCAGGTCCTCGGATCAGTTATCGCTCTTTATTATCTGTAACCACAAAATAAAGGCGATGCAGAGACATGTCTCACTCAGAGACATGTCTCACTCAGAGGTCTGACTGCATTTCATCGGTCCTGACAATAATTATTTTGATAATAGCACACCACCTTTTTTTGCCTTCTAAAGGTTATTTCTTTTTAATGTCAATGATAAGAACTGTGAATATATTTTTACTTAAGATAATAAGAAATTAAATATATGCATGATAAAAGAAAACTAAACACAAATGGACTTTTAATCATCGACTTTTAATCAAATGGTCCAGAAATCATCAGGCCTTTTTTTTAAGACCTCAGGGATGATCTTTGGGCTTTTCATGTTTATCACGCAATGGTTTAAAAAAAAAAAAATTGCCCCCAGACTAATTACTATGTCTCCTCCTGCTGTTATAATATATTCCCTGTCAAATGTTTTTCAAACACATGCTCACCTTTCTCCTTGAAACGTCTTACGGTATCTCCGCTATATTCCTTTAATGCCTACTCCATCTAATCAGTTGTGTGCACCACTCCCCTGTTTCTCCCTCCATCCCTCCCTCCATTTTATTTATTAATTCTCCCCCTAAGTACAAACCACCTTTGCATGTCCTGTCCTTGAGAAAGACCGAGCTGCAAAGTCCCTGACTAAGCCCTGCACTCCACCCGCTAATAACGGTCACAATTCATATTTAATGCTTTTAACGAACACTGGACCACTCTGCTTGCTTCTCCCATCTCCTCTCTCGCTTCTCATGGATGACCAGTGGGAATAGAGCAGTTTCCTGAACCCAAAACCGGCCTCAGCATTTCAATGCCCTCCTTTTCGCTGCGGCTCTTGAAAGCGAAAACTACTTCGGTGGTACACAATGGGGTGAACTGGATGTGGTTTTGTGTGCTGGGATGATTATTAATGGTCGAGCGAGTGGGAATGAGTGGCCCGCGATGGGCGCATTGTGTCACGGTGAGGTCAGAATGTGCATACTGAGGGGTGTGTGAAATGTATATGAGCGTCCACCAGCTCAAGCATTGATTTAAAAGCCTGATCCAGATGCATCTTGGGCATAACAAAAGACACAAACAGCTTACAGGAAAAGGGCTTTGCATCCTGGCTCTTTATTATTCATCAAGTGCATGTGTGATGTGATCGTTAATCTCCTTAATGCACATCTCAATCTCCTGTCCGTCAATGCTGGAAGAATGCTTTATGGCTTTACAGATATGCACTGGTTGATGACTAGGTAGGTATGCACTTCATACACAGCACCACTTTATCTAAAGTAGTCTCTAGACTATGCATGAAGTCTGGATCTAGTTACAGAGTATGATGATTAAATAATTAAAGATGGATTTTTTCAAACATGGAAATGTACCGTTTATTTCTTCTCTTAGACTTAGATATAGATGGATATTAAAGTTTGAAAATGATTGGGACTAGATATTGAGCAGGGACTTGAAGAACATCTGGGTGTTAAGGTGAGATTTACTGTATGATGACTGGGATGCGGTGACTAAAAAACTTTGGGGTGTTGAGACTTCAAATTTCAGGAAACTCAAACTAACATCAAGCCAGTGAAGCTTATGGTCATGTAACTTGACCATTGATTTTAAGTTCAGTACAAGTCATATGACACCCAAGTTGGGTTAACGGTGAAATAGGTTAATAACTTATTGGGTCATGTGGGTAAATGACAACAGAATTGACTTGAGCTTGAAAGTGTGTGACTTGAACTTTATTTTGTACTTCAGGGTAAGTGATTTGAGATTGGATTTGAATGCATGTGACTTCAAACTCAACTTGAAGATAAGTGACAATGTGGAACTTGGATGATGGTAATGATTTGAGAAATTGACTGTGGATTTGCTCTCTCTTAGACTTGTCAGTGAGTAAAGGTTTGAAGAACTTGGACTTGATTTGAACTTCAGCATATAATATCAAAAAAGTGAAGCTGAGGGTATGCAACTTGACCATTGACTTGACAGTCAAGGTAAGTCACATGAGACTCAATTTGGATTTAAAATGAATACCTAATTGGGCTTTGTGGCTAAGTGACGTCAAAATCAAATGAAGTTTGTTTTGGATGTCATTTTAAACTCCACTCAGACTAGAAACTAAACTTGAAGTTTAATGTGGCACTTGGATGAGATGAGCTTGATTTGTATAAACTACTTGAGATATGAGTTAGACTTTAGTGGAAGTGGATACTAGGGGCTAAGTGACATGAGACATGAACTTAAGTTTCTTGAGATCGTGTTTGAAGCTGAGATTAAATGACATGAGTGAGGATTTAAACTTGATTT
The DNA here is from genome assembly GCA_030068275.1 of Clarias platycephalus. Taxonomy (NCBI): domain Eukaryota; kingdom Metazoa; phylum Chordata; class Actinopteri; order Siluriformes; family Clariidae; genus Clarias; species Clarias platycephalus. The sequence goes on along the minus strand of JAQQZT010000006.1, from coordinate 24,198,140 downwards.
TATGTAATTTGTGATTTGGAATTCAAAAGTCATTTGACACTCAACTGGGATTTTAGGGTGTGGGAGTTGAAATTGAACCTTGAACTTGAGTGACAAGGCTTGAGGCTTGACATGGATTTTAGGGTGAATTATTGTATCTGCAATGTGACTTGGACTACATGGCAACTTGAAAGTTTACTTGGACTGCCAGAGAAATGACTTGAACTTTGATTTGGTCTTCACGGCAAGTGACATCAAACTTGCCCTGTACCTTGGAGTGACCTGAAACTCGACAAAACTTGAGACTTTAAGAGACTTGTAGCTTATGCTCAATGGCAAGTGGCTTTGGAATTGGCTTGGTCTTGAGATTATAAGACTTGAACTTCATATTTAAAATCAGGGTAAGTTCAATAAAATTCACCTTAAATTGAAGGCTACATAAGTTTAACATTTTACTACTGTAGGCTTAAGGTTAAGTAAGGCAGCACAGTAGCTTAGTGGTTAGCACTGTGGCCTTGAGTGTGCTTGGTGTGTTTCTTATGTGTATGCTGGTTTCCTCCCATAGTCCAAAAACATTCTGTCTGGATTTCCACCCCTTACCCCTCCTAGTGCCTCGAGCCCCCTGGGTGAGACTCCAGGCCTCCTGTGACCCTGAACATGAGTGAGTGGGTGAGGTTAAGTAGCTCAATTAGAACACAGAAGTTTATCAGTGATAGCTACATTGAACAAGGTTTATAATGTCTCTAGTCCTTTAAAACAGATCCCGATGTTTACTGTAGTTAATTCATTTGAATGATACCAGAAAACAGTTCCTTTCTTCAATCAGTCATACTTGACCTATTTGCCAATATGCCATCCTAAAGGCATGATCTTTCACCACGCCACACACTGTCATTATGTTTCAATCATTATTAAAGCTCTCGGAGTTATCTACGGTACTTCAACTTGTTTAAATCCCCAGATCATTTGCTAATAAGGACCTACTGTATGCGGGGGTGAAAAAATGCCCATCGTCCCACACAGGCGAGGTCTGAGTCCTCAGTGGAGGCTAAAGATCTATTAATGAGATACATCAAGTCAAGACTTTAATCCGAGACCGACACCAAGAAATCTGAGAAATGTCATAAATCCTGTATACGTCGATATGAGTTTACACATATATATTTCATATTGAGCGTGGGCCAGGTTCTTAATTATCCAAAACCCACTGCAGTGATTTGACTTCACAGGAGTAGGATTTTCAAGTTTCTCTCTAGGCGTTCACTTTTTCATGGCATCCAAGTCTTTGATGCGGTTTGCATTTTTAAAAGCATCTCACTAAAGAGGATGAAAATTTATTTGGATATTTCAGATTTTTCCAGCTACTGTATAAAAGATAAGCCTCGTAGAGAACTGTAACCTTCATGTGAAATTATTATTTAATGCCTCGAGCGGTCTAGGAGCACGGCTGATGTGGGAATCAGTTCGATCTCTACCGGAAGATCGACGCAAACATTGCTGCTGTGCTCCAGATGCCATTAGGCTGATTACATGTATTTCTTCATTCTCCTTTTGCTACCGCTGTCCTGATATGCTCTCTCTACCATGGCCTTTTCCTCCAGCTGTTGCTTTGATATTAGCTTCATGAAATGTGCATATAATCACTAATCTGCTTCTGTGCTGCTGGCATTGCATCTCTCTCTCTCTCTCTCTCTCCCCTCCAGTGCTTTAATCCTGGTCCGCCTCTCCTTTTTTTTTCACTCTCCGCTTTCTTCAGTAATGAAACAGGAATAGGTTTATGTGCCTTTTCTCAGATCGAGCTCGTTCCCAACCCACTCCCACTGTTTACTCTATGATTAAATTTCCGTTCCTTCTTTCACACATAAATCCACCTTGATATTTACCTCAGCTCAACTGCGTCCGTCGAGTCATCCGAGTCCTCTTCCTTCTACCGCTTATTCCCCCCTTGGCGTGAAAACATATCAGAGCAGCTGCACAGCTTTATTGATCTCATAATTACATTGGTTCAGTGCTGACGCTGCTGAAGAAACTAGCTGTTGCCTACAGAGTAACAGGATCAATTCATTTCGATCGAAATGATAAGAAGTCGTGTGTGTGTGTGTGCGTGTGTGTGTGTGTGTGTGTGTGTGAGTGAACGAATTGGACAAAATATCATTTTTAAACATGATATGAGTTAAGAAAAGAATTTTGAATGAAGAGTTACATTGTTAAAATGATGCTTATTATCTACCCACCAGGTGTTGTTCCTTCATCACCTCTCTACAGGGGCATGGAAATGTGGACTTGGAGATCTAGGCCTAAGGCTCTTCTGCTATATACATCACGGTGCTACTGGATAACTCTCTCGTCCGTTAGCTTCAATGTCTGCTCAGTGACTCTTACAGATTTTGCCATCATGCACAGATTCAGTTTCATTGTCACTTTCATGCTGTTCTTTGCACAATTCATTCATACTATTTGGCCTGTTGTCACTTTGCCACAATGTAACACTGCACATCAAGGTTGCGCTGCAATTAACTTCATTTCACTTACTGTATTAGTTTTTTTCTTTTTAACTCGTGATCTATATGCTTTATTTATATGCTTCTCATATACTGTATCTTGTAGTTTTTGCACCAGTAACTTGTAGTCAGTTCTCACATTACCCTGTGTGTACTGACTATATGCAGGATATACAGTGTGTAATCACAACTACAGCCTGCTTTATCTATCTACAGTATCTATTTAATAGATACTGTATATACTGTATAGATACTGTATATACTGTGTATATATATATTAGTGATGCGCGGGTCGTCGGGTAACCCGCGGGTCGGGTTGGGGCGGGTAAAGAAATTGTCTCTTTATTTGCGGGGCGGGTCATTAAAAACAAAATTAAATTAAATAAATCCATGTATGTTGCGTGCAATTCCGCTGCCAGTCACAACAAAAACAAAGAAATAAA
>JAQQZT010000006.1:24163162-24173905 GCA_030068275.1 Clarias platycephalus | reverse complement strand
ATACTTCAAACAAAACGTACTTAAGTAAAAGTAAAATTACAGATTTTAAAAACTACTTTAAAAAGTAGAAATACACAGGAATGCCTCCCAGGAATGAACGTCACTCATACTGTATAAACTTGCATTTGACTTTCACTATGGCACATAATATAGCTATATAACATCCAAGTGTGACATTTTTATAGTATGAGAAAAGTCTAATATACTACCTGTAGCTAGCGAATATTCACACATTTTTAGAAAGACAAAATAAAATAATAAAATGTAAAGTAAATATGTTATTTGACCTTATTTGGATCAAAATCCAATAGTTTTGGCTTAGAGATTTTTAGAATTGATTCTCTTGCAACATTTTCCTAATAATAAAAAAAAGGTGATAGTCTTATTAAAATCTTATCTCGCGTCTGTGTAAGACGTCCCTCTCCACATGCTTGGTGTGTTTCCTCCTAAAGTCCAAAGACATGGTTGTAAAATTGTAACTATATCTTAGTGATTTAAATGAAAGAATGGATGGATAATAAAAGTTCTAAAAAAAAATTCTAAAAATAAAAAAGAAATTAAAGTTTCCATTTGTGAATGTTATTATATAGGCGTATAAAAATACATGCTAAAAATATGCTATAAGTGACAGTATGGACACAAGACAGAACAATTCAGTGGAAAATCATGCTCATTACGCTTTCATAAATAACTGCAAGTTGAATCCTTGATTGCGAATGGTCAAATGGTGTTGATTAATTTTGTGCATTAATGTTCTCAAACAGCAGCTCTGACGTGCAAAATCAAAGGTCTATATTAATACGTAAGTAACAGCTTACAGAATACAGATGCTTTCCTGCACTTGAATATATTTGAAACGTCTCAAGTGTCAAATAAATGGGTTCCGTTTTCTGACATTTTTAGAACGCTTTGTTGTTTCCCTGTAATTTTTGCGTTTTGTTCTACCAAATATAAAAGAGAGAAAAAAAAGAGAGCCTTGTATGTTGAATGCCCCTGGCTGAGTTCATCTCACAAAGCTGAAATGATCAGATCAATACGTAGTGTATGCTGATAAAGGAAGAAAAGAAAGTAGGGAGAAAGGAGGTAAGGAAAAAACAAACAAACAAAGAACGGAAGGAAGAAAGAAAGAACTTCCGAGGTGCATCAGTGTTGGCCTTCATTGTGATTCCGTGATTTTAAATCCCAAAGTGTAAACATTAGAGATTGGAATCCAAAACTAGCAGAAATTCTACTTATGGGTGTTTTCACATTATCGAAGTGGGACCCCCAGAGTCTGGTTCATTTTAATCAGTGTGAACACAAGTGTTCCACGTTCAGGAACCCATGCCCGAAACTGCTGGAAAAGGTGGTCTTGATTCGGGCCTGGATCAAATCAGATAAGAAAGTAATTTGTGCCTGAACACGGAAGTGGAAGGGGGTGGCTGCTGGTTAATCATTCCTGGGCACGGTACAAATAAATTGTGCCTAGTGCGAAAGCGCAGTAAATCTATTTATTATTGTTTTTGGTATTTTCGCTAGTTCTAAAACTGATATAATCTATCATATTGATAGCACCAAAGCTAATTGCTTTAAGGCTACAACAGTAGTCTGACTTCCTCTACAAATTCCTTAAAATGTTACAATAAAGTATTAATTCTAGAAATGTGTCTCTATTATATCAATTTAAGCGAATCAAATTTTCAGATATTTTCACAGCTGTGAGGTGCCGTTAGTTCATCGAATGCAAACCGTTTCCGGTGAAAACAGTGGCTTGCATGTAGAGCGTCTCTGAAGCCCCAGACACAGTGCTGACAGGAATCCAGCTTCTATGGGCCTCCAGGGTAGAATCACAGACTGTGAGTTTTAATGGAAGGAAAGATTAGCACTCATTTGGCAACAAGCTTTTAACACATCTCTTTGAGCCACACAGTCAGAAGCGGGGTGTCTCTGGGGGTGAATGGGAGTGTGAGAGTGGATTTTACAGAGAATAAAATATGTGCCTGGATGCACCGCTTCTACAGTTAATGATTGGGAGATTTACTGACCCGGCCTCCAAACTCCAAACCCAGATCCCAATCGAGCACCCATGAGCTGCACCGGACAAACAAGTCCCCAAACCCGCAGCACCCAAATGATCCGATTCCGAGGGGCCACAGCTGCGGCGGCGGCACTAGGGGGAACTGACACAATACTGGCCTTAATGTTTATTGTTTTTTTTTTTTCATATTATCCCTGATCAGTGTGTATACAAGTATACTGCATAGATACACTTAGATTATATCCCTTTAAAGGCTCGCAAAACTACTAGTGAGTTCGGTGCAAAGTAACCACAATAGAAACCTCTGCATTGCCGGTTCAGTAGGAATTAGTCATAAGCATTAGTCATGACATGACGTGTGATTTATAATGTATAATCATTAACTACACCAAACTAGGAAATGAAACTTAACACACCTGCGGTGCGGTTTGAGGGGCCGCGGTCTGATTTACACCGGCTCTGGCTTTCGAGTGTGAAAACTGAATTAAAAAAAGAACAGAGCTACAAGGATTCAGTAGATCTTAGCTTCTTTTTTTTTTTTTCATTAATCTTTCTCTCACACACACACACATAAAAAGCAGACCTGTATATGTAGGATGTAGCAGACCTGGTAATTTCGTGGCCTTTTTTTCACCTCCATAATCCATCATCCAGTGCATCTGATAGCCTTCATTACTCATCATTACTCCTATTTAGATTGAGACTTCTCCACTTACAAATCTACGCTGGAATTCTTTCAGCACATCTTCCAAAGATCATTTAGCAACAGATACGTGAAAAAAAAGAAAAGATGACACCAGATATTTTCCAAGGTGTTCTCCCCAAGCTGTTTCTTTTTCCTATAAACTTAAAATTCCCACACTCCCTGAGAGCCAAGAGGGAAGGCTTTTTTTTTTAAACAAGAGGACATTTTGTTTGGCAATGTGCATGAGAAATTATCTCCCGTGACCGCCTTCCATACCGCACATAGCATTGTTTTCCTCCTTTACTCCTTTTTCAGCAGCGTATATACATATATACATATATATATATATATACACCGGAACGCTCGAGCAGACCGGGCTAAAGCTTTATCTTGCCTCGCAGGTTCGATGAGGACACTTAGTCACACACTTGTTCTGTTATGATCAGATGCACTAACGCTCCGCTCCACGAATCCTCATTTAATAAGTCTTAAATTGTTCCGAGACATTTAACCCACTTCAGATACGAAGCCTGTGCGAAAGCGTACTAAATGTTTACACATGTTTACACAACTGTGACAAATGTGGCCCTGAGCTATGCATTAGCAAACGTAAATACGTGTGACTAAGTACACATGGATTATTTCCCTTTTGAAAAAGATGAATTCGGAGACATTAATCAGGCAACACACACATCTAGCAACATGATGTACAGATATGCAGCGGTGCTACAGTATAGACCGCGGTGAAATGCGGCGTGCCGAGACTGTTTTTGTAAAAGTAACCTCGGGCCAAATTTGGAGCAGCCAACGATGGCATATCATTAATATCCACTGGAATGTTTTTTTTTTTTTTTTTTTTAATCAAGGGGGAGGTGCAGTGTAAATGAAAAAATATAGAATTTGATATATTACAATAAAATACAGTAGCATAGAATAAGACAAAATACAAAGGGTATACAGATCCAGTTTAATGTAGTGGAATAAGATTAAACAGAATATAGTATAATATATGATACAATAACATACAATACAAGAGTAGGATACAATTAAATAGAATGCAAAGCATAATAGAATGCAATAGAATAAGAAGAATACAGTTGTTCACACTGTGGCCTTGCACATCCAGGATGGAGGGTACTGTATGTTTTAAGGAGTTTGAGTTTGTATGTTCTCCCCGCGCTTGGTGGGTTTCCTCTGGGTATTCAGGTTTTCTCTCACTGTCCAAAAACATGCAGATTAGGCTAATTGTCATTACCTGGAGGAAATGCATCAAGCCCAAGGAGAACATGCATTCAGACACTGAGGTGGGAATCAAACCTGAAACCTGGTGGTGCAATGAGACAGTGCTAACCACTACATCACCGTGCCGCCACTATGCAATATAGTAGGCAAAAATATACAGTAATCGAATAGAATAGAAGTGCATAGAATATACAGTAGTCCAGTAGAATATAATACATTAGAGTAGATTGGAATGGGGCCCGGGTTCGATTCCAACCCAGTGCCCAAACCCCAGCCACTGGCGAATGAAATGGGTGGCTTGATTCCCACCTCAGGTCTGTATGCATGGAGTTTGCATGTTTTCCATGTGCTTGGCGGGTTTCCTACAGATTAGGCAGGTAATTCTCAAATTGCCCGAGCGAGGGTGAGCAAAGGTTCAGTGCCCCTGGACCAGGTAGGGGTAAGGGGCCTTGCACAAGGGCCCAACAGCGGCAACTAGGCAGTGCTGGTGTTAACTTAAAGTGTTCACACTACGCTTATTGAAAACTACAACAGCATAGAAAAGAACATAAAGACAGAATAGAATAGAATAGAATCTAATAAAATGCAGTACAATGTATTAGTAATTATGTTCTATAATTCTATATTTCTTACAAACTCTACTACTTCTACCCCCATCCAAGAAAAAAAAAAAACAATAATAAAGCAGATGCTACGCAGCCGCCCACTTTCCTCCAGCTGTGACCGTGCCCCATTTACGGCTTATTTATTTCTGTGAAATAATGAAGAGATTAGAAGATTGCCGGTCTGACTCCCAGCTGTGATAAATATCTCCTTGTGTAAATGAACAGACGGATGAGTAGCGCTCTGCTGGGGGTGGATTCTTATTCAGCAAACAGAATTGATACACACAGAGGATCTCAGCGCTCCTGTACGCCAGTCATGTGTTTACGCACAACATCTAGAAACATTTTCACATACAATCCAAAACAGTTCTGTACATTCTCTTATTCTATATGCAAATGAGAATCATTCATTTTTAATGGAAGCTGAGATTTCACGCAGTGACGGCTGCACTCTTTTTTTTTTTTTGTGTAAGAGAATCAAAACGGCTGGTGCCGCCCGTCCTTACACACATTATTATTATTACTGTTGTTGTATAACATTACCACACATCTCTATGTACATAGTTCTACATACTTTTTAATATTTTTCCCTTGCATGTATTTATTTGATTTGACTTTCTGTATATATATATATTTATTTATTTATTTATTTATTTTTATTCTCATGTTTGATTTGTTTGATATGTTTCATATTTCCTTTACATTTCATCCTTTTGATATTTGCAAAGTTACATTTTATTGTAGTCTGGATTTGATTTATCTCATATACAATTTTATTGTATTTTCCCGGTCATTGGCAGTCGTGTAAGCGTTTGTCGTACATCATGTCACACTGTGTATGTGACGGATAAAATTTGAATCTGAGTTTGCAATGCAGAATTGGTGGTGCAAATCAGTCAGGGCCGAAGATGCAAAAATATGTAAACAAACGTACAAGTGTACAGTAGAATGCTATTTCCTGACCTCTGTAGAAAATCATACTGTATCCAGAGAAGAAACTATGAGCATGTGTGTGCTATAGGAATGTAAACACAAGTACAGTACCTGTGTTCTCATATACTGTACTTACTGTATGAGCCATAAAAAAAAATTATGAAATGACAACAACATCAAAAATTCCAGTGGATGATAACTAAGTACATGGAAAATTTCCTCTAGAAATAATTCTTCCACCACACAATGTAGTCTGGTACTGTAAGGTCCATGCCATGTTGTAAAAGACCTCAAGTTCATATTATGTTTTTCCGGTGCTTACTCTGTTTATCGACTCACCAATAGACATAGTAATAACCAGTGTTGGGGAAGTTACGCAAAAAAAAGTAATCTACTACAAATTACTAATTACTACGTTAAAATTGCAATTTGATTACCTTACTGATTGTCAAAAGTAATCAGATTACTAATTATGTTACTTTAAAAAGTAATCTGTCACTGTGTGCTCTTGTGATCTCATTGGACACATGTGGCCATGTGTGACGCATTGAGAACCTGACGGAGACACGGCTAGGAAGTAGTATGAACTTGATAAATGCAAATTTTTTGTTTTTTATCCTGTTCCTGTTGCGTTTTTCGGTACTTTTAGGACTTCATGGTTTTCATCACAGTGTGACGGGGACATCAAAACAATTATTGTTATGCTAATGTATGTATTATGCTAATGTGTGTGTGTGTGTGTGTGTGTGTGTGTGTGTGTGTGTGTGTTGGGGGTAAACTAGGCTAAAGTACTTACTGAATATTAATCTTTTTTTTTTTGTCAGGTTCTAAGAATCAAAGCAATCAAGAAATAACCCAAATTGAATACTTTTCCGTTTTAGTTTTTTTTTTTTCTTTCAGTTTTCTATGGTTTTCAATATTCTGTCTGATTACAATGTAATTCATCAAAGTTCATCTATTTCCCTGTGTGTATATGAGTGTGTGCAATCCTGGCATCACATAAAGTCACCTCTTATTGCTCTAATGCAATAACCATATCACACACAACCGCATCAAAGGCGACCAGAATGACGCAAAATTACAGCAACACTTCCAGCTCACCTCCACAGCTGCTCATGGATCGCTGGCTTACACATTCTTTTGCTTCCATTTGGTCTAATAAGGAGCTTCAGGAGTTTAGTGATTTCGTCAACAAGATGGAAACAGTCAACAACGCAATTCATTTCCAGACTCGGTTCAGACAAGATCGTTGAGCGGCTCATGAGGAGATGAGATGAGATAGCGTTTTGTCCTGTTAAAGATATTTCTTTCTGACAGGAACAATAAAACACATGGAGCGCTGAATCTTTATCCTTGTCCAATCTATTCCACCTGTAAAGGGGGAGAAAGAAACGATACAGAGAGACGCAAGACTCTTTTTTCCTTGACCAGGCTTTCCTGGAAGCTGGATGAGCATCTTCACGTTCCAGATGATTAACATGTGTTCAGTTCAACACGGTTCACAGTGTCTCAGAAATCAATACTTGCTGGGCTATAAGTAAAAACAGAAACACTTTACATTGATGTTTCCTTAAATAACATTATTTACTGCTTTAATTAACAGTAACGCAGCAAGAATTTATGTATTTAATAACGTACAACAGATTATACAGTGGGGCAAAAAAGTATTTAGTCAGCCATCAATTGTGCAAGTTCTGCTGAAAGAAGCCAAGAGGAAACAGTTTCCATGAAGGAGTGGTTGTTGTTGTTTAATGTCTTTAATATAGTTGGTTGGATCTTGTTTTATAATCTATGAACTGGTTGGTGTAACATTACTATTTGGATTAATAAAGTACTCTATCTATCTATCTATCTATCTATCTATCTATCTATCTATCTATCTATCTATCTATCCAACCACCCATCCATCCATCCATCCATCCACCCATCCATCCATCCACCCACCCATCCATCCATCCACCCACCCATCCATCCATCCATCCACCCATCCATCCATCCACCCATCCATCCATCCATCCATCCATCCATCCACCCATCCATCCATCCATCCACCCATCCATCCATCCATCCATCCATCCATCTATTGAATGTTAAGGTACTGTAGGTGGTACGTGTCAGAATAAAACACATGAATAGTAGGAAGAACATCACCCAGGGCATCACACTGTCTCCACCACCTCACCTTCTTCTCATTGAGCATCTTGGAGCCATGTCTTCCCGAGGTAATCAAGACACACACAAACTCACACACGCACCCGGCCATCCTCATGTTGCAAATAAAAACATCATTCATCAGACCAACCAGGCCACCTTCTTTCACTGGTCCATGGTCCGGTTCTGATGCTCACGTGCTCGCTGTAGGAGCTTTCAGTGGTGGACCAACACAAAAAGTGTGATGCATTGTGTGTTCTGACTCCTTTCTATCAGAACCAGTATTTTTTTATTTCCAGTAATAGATAACAGTAACAGTAATAGTGTGAGATCGGACCAGTCGAGCTAGCCTCGGTGTCCCGAGTGCCCGTGACCTTGTGGCGAGTTCTTCAATTCTACATTTGGACCACAGCAGGCACTAACACTCCTGCATCCCGTGAACACCCAAGAAGACCTGCTGTTTTGGAGATGCTCTGATCCAGTCATCTATCGAACAAAACTTTCCATGTCAAACTCCTAATGCTTGGCCATTTTTCCTGCTTTACGACACTTTTTCCTGCTTTAAGTACGGCGACAACACCAGAAAAGTCATGTGACTGAAACACACGAATAATCGACTAATTATCCCCAACTATCACATGCACATCATTATCCTGTATTCTGTCGGCAAGAGTGATAATCTGGTCCTGTGTTTGTGTTTGTAAGATACAGGATTAAATTTAGAGACTTCCCGTCTCTCAGTGGTATTTCTCCGACCCTGAGGGACAGAAACTGTCTGAGCATGTGAGCACGCTGCTGCTGCGGCACAAACAAAGGCTGCAGTGATGCCAGTAATTAAGAGCTTCAGCACTTTTTTTAACGCTGTCCCCTTGAGCCTACAATAATCACGCCTTAAACTACACGCAAATCCATTACGGCTTTCTTCATCCTTCCCTTTTTAGCTCTTCCTTGACAAAGCGTGTAATTAAAACAACGCTGTTTAAATTGATTTCTTGAACATGATTTACAAAATCTAAAGTATCACAGCCTGGTCTGGAGGGCATGGTTTAATCATCTCACAAGAAAGATTTATTTTTCAGAAATTAAAGCGCGTTTATCTATGCATTATCTAACTTTTCTTTTGTCTTAGCTTTAAAAAAGCGTTTTTATAGAATTTGTTGGCAAAAAAAGACCACTAAAACACTGACTCTGGTGTTAACAGTAACTCTGGGCATTTAAATAAATACCCGGATTTGTCTGTACACGGCAATAACATTCCCCGTTGGTTTGCATGTCCACGGGAAATAGTATTTCTTTGTGGAACAGTATTAGCCTGCGATAATCTCCTAAAGAGCTCCGAGAGGGATTACGAACAGGAGAGAGTCTAATTCCCGAGCAGGTGGACAGGATCTATTTCCTTAACGCTCACTCTCAGCCTTGCCTTTTCGTCTCCTGCATTGTTGGGAGAGTTAATCTTCAGCCGTCCTCCACCTGCTCGTCTCGAGCTCATGTGGCTGGATGACTCTCCTCCGGATCGTAATATGCACCGGGACGAGGAAATCGGGCTACGCCGAGAGATTATTGAGGTGTAGAGTTGCTTATCAGGGGCTGTCGCCTGAGCGGCACCGAGCCGCGTCTCTTTTCATTACTTCTCGCAAAGATGAAAATGATTCGAAGATTGGCACTCCCCTCCCCTCTGTCTTTCCTACTTTCCTCTTCTGTCAGTATTTCATCTGTGACATTTCTTCTAATCTGTTGCCTTTATGCTCGGGCCTGGCGCGGCCTCCCTCGGGTTCCTCCGCGCCTGTGAGCGCACGTGAGGAGACGTGGCACGTGTGCAGCACTCTTCTTCTTTCCCTACTTCTTTCTCTTTCATCTTTCCATCTCAGGATGTTACACTTTATCTGAGTCATACTAATAAATAACAATCTTATAATATTACTATGTATTTTTACATAGTATATATTTTTTTCAAACCTGCCTTTGTTGAATCCTCAATCCTCAAGTTTCATCACCTTACAGTAATTATTGATAACAGTGGGTACGGGTGCAAAATACATTATCGTTTCTATAGTAACTGTTCATTTCCTGTAACTTGCATGGCTACTTGCACTTGCCTAATAAACAATATCTGATTAATTCTTGTAATTCTTGGTGTAGTGAGGTTTTCTGATTGGTTAGGAGGTATTGATTAATGTTCTATAACTGCAGCTCTGAAAGTAGTGCATTTGCAAATCACAAGTTTTTATTCAAGGTGTTTTATTAAAGGTATTTGTTACTTTTTCCTAGCTGTAAAACTGGGTAGTGGTAGCTCAGGTGGTTGAAGGCTCTGGGTTGCTGATCAGAGAGTTTGAGCTCTGCCACCACTGGGTTGCCACTTTTGGGCCATTGAGAAGAACTACAGTAATAACCCTATGCACATACTAAATAACCAGAAATATACTGTACTGTATGTTAAACATGATAAGAACAACAGTGGTTCTTTGGTTGAAAAGACCCGCCTAATTCTATTGGCCAGTATAGATTTTAGGGGCGGAGCTTTGTGAACTAATGAATCAGGGGAACGGGGGCTTGAGAAGGTAATAAAAATAATTCAAATGTCTATCCCATCTACTTTTTTCCCTTATACTTACCTTTAACGATGTTTATCCAATACTAATAAGTTACTGTTATTGCTTCTATAGTAACAGCTCGCTCATGGAAACTTGTATGGCGGATGGTCAACATAAAAAAAAAAATCAATGATAAGCAATTTTTTGAAGAAGATACATTGTATTGCCAAAAGTATTTACTCACCTGCCTTCACATGTGTATGAACTTGAGTACCATCCAATTCATAATCCGTAGGGTTTAACACTAGAAGCGCCGTGCCAGTGTCACCTACTTATAACGCGGTTCACCGGTCATTTGACCGCCTATTGTTTTGAATGGGAAGCTGTTGCTGAAACACGATGATCGCTAGATGGTGCTTTCACTCAAAGCAAATAGTTTAGCTCCATATAGTTAAACCAGATAGTTACATATACGCACTGAATGACGCATAGATAGTATGCGCGATCCCTTGTGCCATCTGCTGAGAGAAATGAGAATCGCAGGTTGGAAAAGGCAGGAAACGTCATGCCGCCGCGCAG
>JAQQZT010000006.1:24132891-24161116 GCA_030068275.1 Clarias platycephalus | reverse complement strand
AATCACAGATGAGAAATGGAAAAAGTAGATCGGATAAAGATGAAGTTTTGTCTTAAAACGACTCCAGCGCGTTAAAATTCACTTATGCGCTGTTATTCCAACCAAAGTGAAAATATGAACTAATCCTAGTAAAAATATTCACTTTATCTTTTCTAATTAATATCTTTATTTGTTTACATTGAGACAGTAGCGCATTAGTAGATTATTATAAAGTAGATTATTAAATCCGCCACATAACTGTTCGTAACATCACTTTTACTCAACATTTAGATTTCACTGATGGTGCAGATTAAACTTCAGGCAGAGATCTGAGAACAGTAAAAGTTTCAGGAAATTCTAGAGAGACCGTTTTGTACAGACGGAGACACAGGGTGAAGTGTTTCTGAGGCTGGTTTTAGATCCTCGAATGTCTGAAACATACAGATATCATTGAAATAGCGAGTTCTGACCATTGTACAGACTAAACCTTTCTTTTATTTACACAGAGTGCAAAAGTTCAATAAGGATTTTCCCCTTAAAGTGATTCTTTCCAGAAATAAATGAAATACAATATTTAAAAGTTCTCTGAATGGAAAGCGCTGTCATCATTCCCTCGATATACTGTAATTTGTCCTTTTGCAGCAAGGACAAGTGAAGGATGTCTCAAATGCTGCCCCTACGAGCTTTTCACAATGGTTCCAAAATGTCCAGTAAGTAAAGTACCAGGAGAGTCTGGGGGACTACAGGTCCGAAATGGTAGTTAAGGGGAACATTATCGTATTCACGTCTTTGGTTGTTACTGTAGTAGTAGTTAAGGCTCATGTGATTCAGTGTTTCTTTGTCTTGTGTTGTTGATGTTGTGGTGAGGCTTTGATGTCCTTCTATTTCTCAAACCTTTTATTTATCATTGCTAATACTAAAGGACAATTGTTATTCCCAGTCTTATGCTAAGTAAAGTAACGTTTGGTTTTGGTTTTCTACTCTTTGTTATGCTCACTAATCAAAGCCTGTCTCTATGTCTACACTTGAGATTTAAAAAAAAATATTGTGCGTTAGCTGTTTTTGGAAATCATAGTTTTTGTCTACTGAACTGTGTTTGTTCGTCACCTGACCCTCTTTTTTTCCGTTTTTCTTTTTTTTTTTTTTTTACACTAAGCTCTTGTGCTCTTGAATTTAAGTATCTCAGGATCTTGATCACGAGTGTGGGCAGAGTGAGAGAAACAAAGGACACGGTTCAGCACTAGCTGTTATGCGAACATTACAGTATACAGGTCTGTCATAATATGAACAAAGGTGATCCCAGTCCTCACATATGGTCACAAGCTCTGAAAGAAAGTGGCAAATAGTTCAATTTTAGTCTCTTTAGCCCAGTAAATCTTTTACAAAACCTCCCAGACTTTCTAACTTCCCTCCTTCTGGCTCCTCTCCATTATACATTGGATTTGAGAAGTCATGATGACTTTGAGGTCTGTTTAGTCTTCTCCTGTTTCAGTCACTGAGCGCTGTAGCCTCTCCCCATTGTACAGTAGGACCTTGGAGACGTTTCTGACAATTCTTCTTCTTGCCTGAGCATTCATTTATCCCGATCTTGATAGTGCGTGGGTTGTACCATTTGTACTTTTTTATATGTACCTCTTGAGAATGTTCAAAGCTTCGCTGATGTCTTTATAACTTTTCCCCAACTTTTTTGTCTTCCTAATAATTTTATCTCAAAACTCCAAGGCAGCTCCTTGCACTTTATGACTAATCTAAAATGACAATTTTGACAAACCCATGACATTATGAGGAGAGAATTATGTATATTTTTAAGGCGCTAAAGTAATGTGAGGTTTATATGACAGCTTATAACTTTCTTTTATGAAATTCTATGACATCTCATGGCTCTATAACGTCCATTATATCTTTATATACAATGGTGCTTGGTGGAAACATCATGCTGTATATCACTATTACATATTGAAGAGTTTACCGCTGATGGTCATTACACTGTTATAGCAGGCTTATGCAGTGCTTGTCTGGCTCTTAAGTAAAATGAGGTTTATATAGTATTTCTATAAGATCTTGGCATTATAATAAGAGTGCTACTGTATGTACAGTACAGCATGTGTTCCATGACCCTAATGTAATATCCGGTTTATACGAGCGCTTATAACATTTTTATGAATACCAATGTCACGTCATGACTGCATTACGACACCTACTGTACCTAGACAGGTTCTGAACACTAAACTGCTTTTGAATTGACACCTCAGATCATCTATCATCACTAAGATACAAAATCAGCTTTAATGATGTTATGTAGCCTTATAATCTCTGTGAAGCTCATGAGTGAAGTAACATAAGCTAACTATAATAACATTTTAATGTCCACTATGTCTGCATAGAATATGTCATAATGCCTAGTGTCAAGAAACAAGTTAAATAAGTGTTATGTTTGCTTAATATGTGCTTAAAAGAATTATGAGATGTCATGATAGGCTTATAAAGTGGCTATGTAGTATTATGAACATGACCACGTCATCAAAAATGTTATGAATTGCACTTTTGCTCAAATGATTGCCTTAAATCTGTTAATTGTGACCTAATGTATGGCATATGGAAAAAAAGTGAGTTTGTGTGTATGTATATGCATACCGATGCTTATGTTAAATGACTGGTGTGGTTTTGTTTGAGTCGACCCTAATGCGATGTCATAGCAAGCTGCAAACGGCTAATAGCTCCTAAACACGCTGAACGCATCTCAGCAGGACTTTCTCATGCTTCCTGTTTCTCTCGTCCTCTCCCTCAGTCCTGTATCAGCGTAGTCCAGGCTCTACAGGGTAGCCACCCGTTATCCTTCATCCACATGCGCATAACTCAGATCCGCGAAATCGGCCTCTGCTGTCAAGTAATCCGGCTGTAATGAGATTTGAGGGACATCAAAGTGCCGTGCCTTTGAGGAAAGAAAATGATCAGGAGGGAAAATAGGTTTGAAATGCAAACGACCTCAGAGTCGCTCCGAGTCACCCACCTCAGCAACGTGAGGGGAAGCCGAGGCGTGAGTTTCAGACACACACGTTGACGGAGCACATGCTTCAAAAGTGCGTCTTCCCCACCAAGCCACTGACCTAATTTTGATAATGCATGAGATAACGCAAATGAGAGAGTAAAGCAGAAAAAGGAGTAAAGATGAAGGACTGCAAACGGGGTCAGAGGAAGCTGTGAAACTTCGCTAGGGTGAGGAAGCAAAGAGTGAGTCATTATATGTGACAGCGTTGAGTCACAAAGGAGACGCATCAATTTAGCGGTTGTCTTCTGACAATAAAAAAGAACAGATACAGAGAGAGAGATTTAGGAAAGGAAAATAGGTCAGAACGGTGTGTGTATTTTTAGATCAAAATGCATTTTTAAAAAAAACAAAAGGAAAGATGGAAAATGCATCCAGTCTGCTTTCAATTTTCACCTATGGTGTGTTAGTGAGGTCTAATCATATACACTAGATCATAAGTACTTTTTTACTATAAGTACACACTATAAGTATGTTCTGCAGCAGCTCAGCACAGAAAATATGTTTACAATTTTTTTTATTTAGCTTATTATATAGCTTAATCTTGTTTGAATCAGGGGCAGAGCTCAACTTTTCAGTGAGCAACACATAAGGGTTATCGTTAGAGTTATAAAGCCATTCTTGTTAGGTATTCAGCCTTTGTGATAGCGTTTTCTTTGTTTTACTTTCGCTTGTGTAGCTTTAAGAGATATCCTGATATTCTCTATAGGTGTTCAATGACATACTGTAACACCCATACAAGTCTTTCACGTTTCCTGGTCAAATACAATATGTACACTAAAGGTGCGTTTTATTGTTTCATGCGACTGAGAAGAAAAAAGGACATTTTAGCTACCTTTAGGTCTAAGTGTATGTTTTCTTATACAGTACATGTGCCTGTGTGAAGATGGAAGCGAGCTCACGCTACAGGAGGCTGTGATTAGTGTTGAGCCAGTTCACTACAGCGGGAGATCGGGATCAAAGAGGACCCGATGATAGTTCTGACATCCTGCAGTGTCTTTTAGTCGAAACAACAAACGTGCTCTGAAATCATTTCTCCGGCTCAAGCAGTGCATAAGCAATTAGACGCTAATGCAATCAGGGTCACTTTGGCATTTAATGAACCCACAAAATGTATGTTATATGAGCACACCATTATACTGTATATACTGATCAGCCATAATATTAACACCATAAACTACTGTATTAACATTGATTAACTACAGTATACCAGTAAAGTGGTGACAGAATCCATAGCCAGTCCCATAGGGGGCGTAGCAGGTAAAAGAGCCCAAGCCCGCTGACCCAGCCTCAAGATTTTCCAGATCACAATCTGGGATACACTGGATAAACCAGTCTGATCCATACAGGCCCCACCCCACAACCCACAGAACACAAAGGACCTAGTGCATTCTGGGTCCAGACACCACAGGACACCCCCACAGGCTTTATGGAGTCACATCCCGAGGGGCCAGAGTTAGCCAGGTGGCACAATACTGGACATAATATTTTGTGATGTAATGTTATGGCTGATCAATGTACACTGTCAATTAAGCAATTTTCTTTTGGATACATCGCTTCTCAAAATTGATTGAGTGATCAATATAGTGTGTAGTCAATGGTCAAAGGCTAATGTGGACATCCATGATCGTACATCCCTGTCAGTTATCATTCCTGTACCTCAGTGACAATTTCCCTTTGTGATGAAGTGGTTCTCTTCATTTCCTGACACCCTGGACCCATTACAATTCACATACTGTACAGTTCCAATCATTCTATTGATGAAACACACACAGGTCTGAGTCTTCTGAACACCTGGAAGAGAAATTATGTTAAAATGCTATTTGTTGACTACAGTTCAGCATTTAGAGGATCCTGGGACTCATCCCTTCCCTGTGTCAGGGGATCTCCAGCTTCTTGACAGGCAGACCACAAGCCATACAAATAAGCAGAATCATCCTCTAACCTCAATTCTGGAATCCCCCAGGGTTGTGTCCTCAGCCCTCTGTTGTACTCATTGTATACTGTTCCATCATCAAGTTTGCAACAAAACTGTTGTGGTGGTCCTGACCACTAATGTTGTTGAGAAGCCTGGAGAACTTGTGCAACCTACTTCTGATCATCAGCAAGACAACGGCGGAGAAAGCGGGCTCTAGCAACAAGTATGAGAAAAGCTATGTACTACTGTACCTGCTTAAGCTCAACAGATCACCAATGGAGAATCTTTCAGGTCTTGTTATGGTCTTGTCACACCAATCCCTGGTGAAAATGAAGACCTGTCAATGTCTAGTCTACATACTGTAGATGTTGAAGAGACTGTTAACTGCCCTTTAAGGTGCTAATAAACTTTTACACCTGCACCATTGAGAGCATCCTGACAGGAAGCGTCACAGCCTGGTTTGGGAAGAAGCACCAAGCAGAAAGTTGTGAGATCAGATGAGCACACCATCTGCACTGAGCTCCCTGCACTGAGAACTTCACACTACCTAAAGCAAGCAGTGCTGGACCAAGGCCAGGAAGATAGTGAAGAACCTTAGCCACCTGACCAACAGACTCTCCTCTCTGTTGCAGTCAAGGAAGTGTTTTCACTTCCTGAAATCTGACACAGAGAGAATGATGATTAGTTTCTTCCCACAGGCCATGCAGGCCTTCAACTGAGAAAACACTCAGGAGTAGACCTTGGAATGGGACTAACACCCTGTGCATTCCTGTTAATATACAGAGCATTCATTACCACATAATGTACTTATAAATGTTTACTATATATGATGGAAATTTCAGTCTACTACTGAGTCTACTTAAGACTTATCACTGCACATATATGCAGTTTATTCCAAATATGTCATGTCTGCCTATCTTTTATATCTCGTGTATTATCGTCCCCTTGGAATTATTAGGTTCTTTCTGACTTTTCTGTTAAAATTGAGTTATTTACATTTTCTTATTCTGTGACTTTTCATTTTGGATTCTTTATTTGGAAAATTAAAAGACAAGCACAATTAATGCTCTATGGCAAGCAAACCCCTTGAAACTCAATATTGCAAAAGCATTCATCATGCAGACAGATGTTTATACAATAATTATAACTATTTTATTCTTGACTCAAATAGGAATACCATAATAAAAAGTTAGACATATAGATAGATATAGATAAATAGACAGACAGACAGACAGCAAATCCATCAGACGAGGTCCATCAATTCCAACTTCCTTGCCAAAAACTTCCCACACAGTGATCTGAGGTGTCTCTGGGCTGCTGCATGCAGTAACAGTGATTGTATATACTGTAATTGTCCATCTTCCAGAAACCAATTCTTTGAGCATTTCCAGATAGGATCATTTCCTGCATGCCTCATTAAGCTGTGTGTTTTCCCCAAAGACCAAGCCCATCATTTTTTGCAGAGTTTTGGACCTTGGGAAAGCAATGGAGAAATGGAAATAGATTTTTGCTACAAGGCACCCAGTGGTGAACCTTCACCTCAGAACCTTTATCGCAGATCCTTCACCTGAGAGATTTCTGAGGCTCTGCTCCATCTGGTGTCTCATCCATACTTAAACTTACACCATTCCCTCATCGTTTCTGAATTTTCCATCCACCTTAGGAGCACGCTAAAATTACAATTCTGGACAAGATACAGTACATGAGCTAATTCTCATTTTGGAGTGGAGAATTGTAAGGGTTTGAATGTGAATCAGGGTCATATAAAAACAAATGAACATATATTTAAAAGAAATAAACAAAAATCAAACACAGAAAGGTTTTTCAGTATCATTACTTCATAAAGTAATAAGCAGCTTAAAGTCATGTGTCAAGGGTACTTGTGTCAAGGGCAGAACACAAAGTGAAGTGAAACCCCTGCCGAGAAAATCACCACAGTGCACGCTCTCAAGTGGCTTACTGCTCTTATAAAATGTTGACAAACACAATAAAATAAAATCCAGTGAATTTAGTCATTAAGTCATGTCAGAATTGCAGAAGGCCTGGAGTCTACCCCAGGAGACACGGGGTGGGGTAGGCATCCTCAAGCATCTGGAGGAAACCCAAGAAGCACAGGGAGAACATGCAAACTCCACATACAGACCTGAGGTGGGAATTCAATCAAAGGAAAATTATGAAAATTTGGAGGGAATGTGAAAACTGTGTATGAATCAGAATAAGCAGAATTGGTTCCCCAAGCTGTATTTGAATTGAACCCAGACGCTTGAGGTGTGAGGCTACAGTACTAACGTGCCACCTTCAAAAAATATATATTTTTTATAACACTTACAGGAAACAATTAAAGAGTTCTTCAGCTACTTAATGTAGACTGTTGATAGTAGGTCTTTGTTGCTAAGCAACATTACAAATAATGATCTGCGTGTTACATGGACATAATATTCAATTACCAATGGTGCATTTGTACAGAATTTAACTGCTTCTGTGTGCGGTGCAAAATATATCCTGACAAAGTGAGACACGAACAAGATATTTCATGAACGAGGTGCTTTTTCTTTACAGTTCATTTTCTTTTCTTATTTGATCATTCTTCCATACTGTATATCCCACTGTCACCTGTCCAGGGCGGAGGAGTTTATGTTTGCTATTTATTACTAGCATGACAAGCTGTGATTTCATAAATACTGTATAAGGGGAAAAAAAGAGACACGAGTGACGTGAGGGAATAACTAATGATGGAGGAACTGTAATTACAAGAACTTGGAGGTCCTACAAGATTAAATGTAACTATAAATACTAGACAATGCATGCTGTTCAATGATGAAGAAAATAAAAGGCAATAATTAGCAAAGCATTGCAGTGTAAGAGGTGTTAAACATCTCTTCAGGATGTGCTGTTACAGTATAAGAAAATAATCAAGGTCAGGGTATCAGATGGTCCTGATAATCTTCCCCTGATTGGAGACTTTCCTATAATTAGAAGAAGATAGAATTTCCTCATCTTTTCAACAGCTGTTCTTCCTGAATAAATGTTTATCTGATTGTCCGTTTCTGTGGATTTTCATTATTTGGTAAGTACTGTACAAAAGTCTCGAGCTCCCCCTCATTTCTTCATATTAATTTCAATTAAATGATGCACATTCAAAAAAAGAAATGGGACCAAATGTTTTACTGCAACAGGCTGAAAAGTTCCTAAAGATAATATTTAAAAATGGGTTGTTTATGAAACAATATAACCTCAGCAGCAACCTCGTTTCCCCTCTCGTCTATTCCAACCACTCAGCATTCAGCATCACCAGTATACTAATCACAGCCTGTCATCATCATCTGTCATCATCTGCACTTATTTCTCATGCCTTAAATTAGATGTTCTTTAAGCTAGAATGATTCAGAGGTCACTGTGTGACTTAAAACACAAGAAACATTCATTGAAACTGCTTAGGTATATTAAAAATACAAGAAAGTCTTGCTTCTTAACTAGGATTCGAGATACAAGAGGTGCTACCTCTATCCAGAAACCATGACTTTCTTCCGTAATCACACGTAGACAGTCCATGCTGTTTGTTGCATTTAGAAATATACAATAGAATGTGTTGAATAGTTACCACACCCTTTGGACAGTCATATCATCTGATTTTAAAATGCCCCCCAAAAAATCATAAAACCCAGTGCAGAAATGACAAATCCTAAAATGTGCACAATCTAAATGTTTTTGTTTGTTTGCTTTTTGAAATAAACACTCTTATAATATTATGAAAATATTACGAAACTACATTGAAAACTAAAGGGGAAAAAAACTTTTTTTGAATTGAATCCAAGGCATCGGTTCATCATCTGGAAACTGTCTGATTCACAGGGGACCTCAGGTTTATAGTCAGAGCAGCACAGAAGGCTCAAGGCTGATTTTATAGTTCCACTCACTCAGGCAACTCTGAAAATAACCCGAGGACAGAATATGACAGCCGCCAAGAGCATTAACTTTTTTTTTTTTTTCAGGTTTTATTTCCTCCACAAATTTCGAATACAATATGAATATAATGAAGTTCCTTTTTACACTTGTAAAAGTTGGAAATCACCCTTAACAGATCCAGACAGGTGGTTAATTATAGTAACCCACTATTTGGTATTTTGCCGTATTTTCTGTCAGAAAGTACTCTCACTAAGTTACTGGTGCAAAACTTTAGGCACCCTTAAATATGTATGCTACAGTAAAAGCATCTTCTGTTACTCAAGTACATGAAGTCTTACGATTTAACTGTGTGCTCAAGAGGTACTGATTCTAAAGGTTTAATATAGTGTACATGATGTACTGTAAGTCTATTGTTGTATTCAGAAGGATTTACTGGAAATGGGCCAAGGCATTGTTAAAACCTGAAAGGATAGTGCTGATCTGTCACCTTTAGAAAAGAAATATGTTTGGAAAAATTAATTAATGAAAGTGGAACACTTGGTGAAGTTGCAACAAAAAAGTTAGTGAGACTTATCAATAAAAAGGCTTCAGTTTGCGAGGGAGCATAAAGATTGGACTTTGGAGTGGTGGAATACGGTCATGTAAATTGATGAGTCCACATTGAGCCTATTCCAGAGTGATGGGCGTGTCAGGGTAAGAAGCGAAGTGCATGAAGCGATGCACCCATCATGCCTAGTGTCCACTGTACAAGCCTCTGGAGACAGAGTTATGATCTGGGGTCGCTTCAGCCCTTCAGGTCTAGACGTTATGGGGCAATAACATTAAGTCAGCTGATGACCTGAATGTACTGAATGATGGTGTTATTGGACTCCAATTATGTAAGAGTGGCTCTGGGAGCATGAGGAATCATTTTCACACATGAACTTAAGTATTAAATCTAAAAGTGTTTACAGTCTTTATCAGCTTTAATAGGTCTCAAGAATGATGTACAGACCGTGCATAAGGAATAACATTTCAGGGTGTTCTTTTATAGGAAAACAAACAACAACATGTTGTGGTGGTAAATCAGAGTTGCTGAGACAACCCAAAAAAATAAAGCTGATTACTTTTTAAACAGTATGCTCCAACTTATTTGAATTCCTCTTATACTTTTGTACTCTTCCTCTTACAGTACTTACAGTACAGGATAATTCATTAAAGTGTCAGGGCTTGTATTTTATCCATTCATATCTACAATGTCATGTTGATGAGGTTAATATCCGGTTGAAAAGTTATATTTGCTGAAAATAAGCAGAAATTGTTAAATTGTTGACACTGGAGACTCCTTCCATGAATAGTAAAATAGAAATATTTCCTTTATTAAATAATAACACGTTTTATATTCAGCAGTTCAAATTATGCGCCTGGTCCATTATACAAGTCTCTATAGCTGTTACTATGGAAACGATGACATATTTAAACAAGTGCATAAGCATAAACCTGCGATGTGCTGCTGCACTACTGCCATAAATACCGTATTTATACGTACAGTGAAACACGAAAAATTTTAATATCGTGCAAAAGTTAATTCATTTCAGTAATGCAACTTAATACTGTAGGTGAAACTGATATATAAGATAGACTCATTACATGCAAAGTAAGATAGTTCAAGCCGTGATTTGTCATAACTGAGATGATTATGGCATACAGCTCATGAAAACCCCAAATCCACAAACTCAGAAAATTAGAATATTACATGCAATCACTAAAACAAGTTATATATATATTAGTATATATTAGTTTCACCTTTTAAGTTGCATTACTGGAATAAAGAAACTTTTATTCAAATTTTTCGAGTTTCACCTATATATATATATACATATGCAGCATCTTGTCAGGCGCTTATTCGTTTCATGACACATTACACTTGCACATAAAATCCAATAGCACATAAAAAAATTCCGTAAGTGTACGTGACAGTTTGATCACTGGATAGAGGATCGTGCTTAGACATTAGCCTCTGACCAGGAGTTGATAGTTATGGGTAAGATTATACTTTGAAATAATAATGTATATATGAGGAAAGTGATGCCTGGAGCGGCGTCCTGAAGTCCTGCATTCCAAACTCTTTGTGTGGCTTTATTATTATTATTTTTCCCTCCGCTGACCTTCTATGTGAGAGATTCTCTGAAGTCCCCTCTTAAAACAAACCGTGAGTATCAAAGGACAACACTTCACATTAATTCATTCTATAAGCATTTCCTCAAGGGATCATTTACTGCATCTCTCATTAGAAACTTTTTTGGATGATATGTTGTCTTTGAGATCTTCTCACCCATTTCTTGAGAGATTTTCTGCATAGCACCGAGTGAGTGAGCTTTACATCAGAACCTTCACCTCAGGGCTCTGTTGAATATTTTATGTTAGTGAAATGTGTTATTTTGGTATTGTTAGAGAACATACACGAACATGGTAACGTCATATCCATCATGCAATTATTAAACAATATGACATGCTCCGGAGTCAACCACACTCCAGTAGCAGCACCAGCGTCAGCACCACACCTCCTACAGTACCTCTGAGCCACACCATCATACCGCAGTCATGCTTCTCCAGGACGTTCTGTACAAGTTTACGATGAAGTCAGTGTCGGTCATGGTTCATATGAGGGTGTTCAAGTCAAACCAGGGCTTGTGATGAACCTTCTGGTGAATGAAGTGTTACAGAAGACTTCATGCACAGTACGGTGATGAGACTCTTAGCCGCAGTAAAAAATTTGAACGTTTGAAAAATGTGAAAAATTTACAGCCTGATTGGCTGTAGAGCCGTGATTAATGTGGGAGCGCAAGTACCTCTCATCCCTCCCTTCCTGAGAGAGCTCGGCCAATCAGCTCTCCCTGTGCCTCCGGCTGTGAGAGGTTACAGCATCACCCGGGGTTCGAACCAGCGATCTCCAGATGATAGGGCGAGCATTTCACCACTGCGCCACTCTGAGGCATCTTTTCATTCATTAATTCAGTCATTCATCTTCTACAGTATACATCTTGTCCTGTACAGGGTTACTGTGACCTGGTACCCAGGAACATGCAAATTCCACACACAGTCCTGTATTGGGAATCGAAACCTCGACCTCAGAGGTGCGAGGCCGCAATGGCCCCTCCTAGGAAATGTTAGTGATGGGAAACATAATTTTGAAGTGTGTACATGCTATGAAAACCAATTTTTGTATGTGCATTTTCTGAAGTCAACAACAAAAAATGTTTAATGGTGCTTCAGGTGTATGTGAATGAGGTAGCAGAGCAATGAAAGCATGCATCTTTGCTGCACTCATCACAGTTTGTATTTGTCTTTGCATTATTCAACTTCCAAAAGCTTCATTTATGTCAACTGATTCAGAGTCGACTCATTTGGCACTATCCCAGATCCCCCTACACGTAACACAAAAAAGCTTTAGACATTTGCGCATGTTCTTGTCCCGCAGGCTGAACTGATATAGTTTCTGTGTTGAATTTAGACAACTCAAATGATCTAAGCACCTAATAAAGATTAGACGGAGGAAGTGATTCGTCTAAATAGTTTAATCAAGCTCAATATTTATGGTTTAAGACATTTTTGTTTATATGCAGATATTTAAGGTCTATTATGATAATGATTATGATTTTCTGCCTATTCATCCACAGCCTTTGGGCGACCTGAGATGATCCAGGGTTAAGTGGTTGATTTGAGGATAGAGATTCAATAGATCTCATTTAAGCTGATGGCCATGAGGAAGTAATGAGATTAGCCCTCAGGGGTGAACATCACAGCACACGTGCCACGACTGTCACCCGCTGGAAGT
Organism: Clarias platycephalus; assembly: GCA_030068275.1. Classification (NCBI taxonomy): domain Eukaryota; kingdom Metazoa; phylum Chordata; class Actinopteri; order Siluriformes; family Clariidae; genus Clarias; species Clarias platycephalus. The sequence goes on along the minus strand of JAQQZT010000006.1, from coordinate 24,148,450 downwards.
GGACAAATGAACATACTCCAAAATGACCGTGACCCTCGGCAAAGTGAATGTCTGACCAATGAATTATAGCGAATAAGAGGTGTGTGTGTGTGTGTGTGTGTGTGTGTGTGTGTGTGTGTGTGTGTGTGTGTGTGTGAGATAATATGTTGCTATGTAAAGAGAGACTTTAAGGAAATGAGCACTGATTTGATTAATACATATCATTTCTTTAAAAAAGCAAGGTTTGTCACGCCTAATTTCTCAGCTGATTGCAACGCTTTCTTCTTTTGCAGATTTTTTTTCCCTCTGTGCGCTCCATGAATATGCTTCCTTCTTTCTAAGTGCTTTCTTTTTATATTTTGGATCATTTAGCACAGTACTGTTGATTTCGCTCGTAATTAATTTTATGGAACAGCAGCTCTGATAATACTGCAGCAACAAATCACAGGTTGATATTAACATGCTCGCTCCAATATTGTTAACGTTTCTATAGTAACCACGGCTTCATGGGAATTCATACAGAGGATGCTCTGTTTAAAGGAATATTTTAAACAGTTGTGTAATAAATTTTTAAATTTTTTTCAAACGTTTGCTAAACAATTGTGGAAGGAGTCTCCAGTGTCAGAGCTTTGTAACTGTCGGATGTTTTCTCCAATGCACAAAAGAGGGATAAAGAAAGAGAGAAGCTGGTAAGGGAGTGACTGATTAGAGCTGATTTGTTTCTTGTAACTACTGTAGAAACGGATAAAAAGTATGACATTTTTAAAAATAATAATAACTAAAAATAGTAATCATTAGCAAATTGTTGTAGGAATAAACCAATTACAGCACTGTAAGGAGACAGTAATCCCACGTTGTTAATTTGTTTGCCTATAACGGCATGAGAAAGGCTGATTAGGAGAACCAGAAGGTTCGGCCGTGAGCCACGCAGTAAATTTCACGTTAGCTTTCTAATTTTGGACTGTTGTTTCAGCACAGGCTTCAAGCAGCTGCACTCCGGGCTTAATATTCTCTCTCACACACACGCAGATATATCGATCATGCCCCTGTCTTCCACTGCAGGAGGCAATGAGACAAGGAGAGCAGCCCCCTGAGATACCTAATTGGCCGACCGAGTCCAGGCTGGTCAAAATGACGAATGCATAGGTTTACAGTTAGACCAGCGAGGCCCTCTACGGCTTTAATCAGTATGGACAGCAGAAAAGAAAAAAGGATGAGTGGAAAAGGTCAGATTAAAGTAGAGACATGCGATAGAGTAAGATGCAAGTAAACAAGACTTGTTTGCATCATCATCAAGCCCTTATGAGAGCAATGCAGCTGCTGAGACTTTTCTGAGAAATTTCTAGCTAGCCCATCTTTCTCTCATTGTCACACTGCTCTGAGTTTAGCGTAGGTTATTTTTAAAGTGTTTGTAGAATCTTAATGAATGACTTGAGTTAGTAAGTTTCAGAATTACCGCATGTGGCCATCTTAGTATTTAATGGTTACATTGATCCTAATATTCCATTAGTAATTGTAATAATGCAATAGCAGAACAATAAAATGCATCAAATAAACACCTCAATATGAGCAGTTTGACCTGATCGGAATAAGAGGTGTTAATCTTTGCTAATCTTGAAGACATAGAGGCCGCCATACTCCTGGTGGAGTGCCGCGTAAGCCATAGAGATGGCCTCCACAATCCATCTACTAGCGTAGGCAAAGTCAAGGCAGGATGGCGCTACTGAGAGCGCCTCCAGATTACCTACCCTCCAGAGAGACGAGATGGTCAGGAGGAGGAGGGTCTTAAGTGTCATGCACTTCTTCTTACTGTCCATGAGTGGTTCAAATGGAGCCAGAGACAGACCCTCCAACACGATGGTGAGGTCCCACGCAGGTACCTTGGTGAACTGAAGGCCTTAACCTTCAAGCGCCACGGAGAAAATGTTACACTAGTGAGTCACGGCCCAGAGATCTTCCACCCGCAGGAGAGCGGAATGCGGAAATGGCGGCCACGTACACATTTAAAGTGGAAGGGGCTGACCCAGCAGAGAACCGCTCCAGCTGGATCCAACTGCCGGTTCCTGCACCATGAGGTGAAAACCCCCAACTTCCTGGGAAAAGCCAGCGTCTATGAGGTGCGCCCCCTCAGAGGCCACGCCCATAGATTACACAGCTCGGGTCTTGGATGGTTCATCGATCCTTGAGCTTGGGACAATAGATCCCTCCTGATCGGCAGCTGGAGAGTCTGCCGTCCAGGAGAGACACTATGTCTGCGAACCATACCCGGGTCGGCCAGCGAGGGGCAACTAGAAGGAGCCGAACTTTCCGCTGGCGGACCCGCTCTAGAACCGCCGGGAGCAGTGTGACAGGAGGAAAAGCATACAGGCATCTGCGTGGCCACTGATGCACCAAAGCAACCAGACCCCACTCCGTTGCCGACAACCTCTGTCTGGAAAGAAGGTCTGCTCCCTGATTGAGGCACCCTGGGACGAACATTGCCCATGATGAGAGGAGCTTTCCCCCGGACCAACAGGAGGATCTGGGACGCCAATTTTCACAGTGAGCGTGAACGCAGAGCCCCCTGATGATTGATGTAGGCGACCACCGTTGTGTTGTCGGTGCGAACCAACACATGCTGGCCCCTGACATCTGGAAGGAAGTATTTCAATGCTAACCAGACTGCCATCATTTTGAGAGCGTTTATGTGCCAGTCACGCTGATGTTCCTTCCATAGGTCCCCTGTTAATCGCTCCCCATCCTGTTCATGAGGCGTCTGTTGTCAGTGTCACATGGTGGCACGTGGCGCCCAGAACAGGGCCTTGGGACAAGAACCCAGGCTCCTTCCATACCCTCAGAGCCCGAATACAACAGAATAAAACAGACTCCCTCTGGGGCCCAGCAGCCGCTGAAAGCTCCTTACAGTGAGGGCGAGGCCTAGCTTGATGCCCTTGACGGCTAAAAGGAGTGACTGGGTGCGAGCCGGCGTGAGGCGGGCTGACATCCGAGTCGAGTCCCAAGTCCCACTCTTCTTGGTGTTCAGCCATAACCCCAGCACTCTCATGTGATTGAGAACTAGGTCTCGATGACGGGCCACCATTTCCGCAGGGTGGGCAAGAATCAGCCAATCGTCGATGTAATTCAGGATTCTGATACCTGACAGACGAAGTGGGGCTAAGGCCGCATCCACTACTTTTGTGAAGGTGCAGGGTGACAGAGCTAGGCTTAATGGAAGCACCCGATACTGGTACGCCTCACTCCCAAAGGTGAACCTCAGGAACTTCTGATGTTGAGGAAGGATGGAGACGTGGAAGTACGTGTCCTTCAAGTCTATCGTGACGAACCAGTTGCCCGGGCAGATCTGGGTCACGATGTGCTTGACCGTTTTGAACTTGTACTTCCTCAGACTGTGGTTCAGAAATCGCAGGTCCAGAATGGGCCGCAGTCCCCCATCCTTCTTGGGGACGTAGCGGCTGTAAAAGCTGCACTCTCTTTGGGACTGAGGAATCCTTTCTATAGCCTCCTTCGCCAAGAGAGCCTTCACCTCATCTTCCATCACTTGGGACTATAGGACCACTGTACGCAGAACCCACTGAGATACATCTGGAAGAGCTTTCCACTCGTTCTAGAGGAACCAGCCTGACGAGACTGTTTGCTGGTGATGGAGGCTCCGAAGAGCTGAGGGGAGCCAAGCCTGGGCTCCTGGTTGCGGTCGCCGAGGAGGAGCGGTAATGGCCACATGGAACGATGAACACTGAACCCCTCGAGGGAGCCGCCGCAACCTGGACCCATCAGGGTCTTGGGCCTTTGGTGGCAGCCTTCCTGGCTATTATAACTTCAAAAGCCTGGGAGGTGAGATTGGGCGCCAGGTAGAGCCACAGATGCCTGTAGGCGACCACATTGGCCGCCATAGATCTTAGCAGATGTACGGCATGGTCTGGATGGGAGCGCTGGGATCCTGAGTGACGACGCCGAAGTCGGAGACAGATGTCTCGCAAGATCACCCTCGATCTCCGGCATCGCCCCAATACCTCTCTCATGGCCCTGAATCACGTTAGAATAGCCATATGTGAAAGGGACGAGAACGTGAGAGGAATATGACTTTTTCCAGGAACGTGTTAGCTCATTATGCACTTCCTGGAAAAAGGGCAGACCCCTCCTTGAGGGTTTAGTCCTAAGTTCTAGGATGTGTTTGTACCATTTTAACCTGTGGCCAGGAAATATCTAGTTTCTCTGTAGCCTGAACTAAACACTCAAGCAGCTTTGTATCACTTATTGGGGGATCACGCTAGCGGCGCGAGGAGTAGACCTCATGGGATCTGAAACCTCTGAGGACCCGCTGTCCGAACCAGAGAAGGTGGAAGCTGAGCTATCGCTAACCGCCTCCTCCAGTTCGACACGGGAGCCCCACGAACGCACGCTCCGCCTGAGAGGCGCCGCACTGCCGGCTTTCGAGGTAAACAAACGCAGGTGAGCACAAAGGACTCCGCCGGAGAGGATAGCACAACTTCTGCATTCCTCCCCGGTCATTCGGCCTAGGCACACCACACACAAAGCGTGTGTGTATAGTGGTGGATCAGTATTTTTGTGGAGGATCAGTGTTATGTCTCTGTGCTTGTGAAGCGAAGGAAGCTGTAGAAGGTTTGTCTGACACCTATTTATACTCTTGCGATGCGATGACGTCGTAACTGTGGAGTTGATTAGACATGTCTTCAAGATGCGATTTCTGGAAGCAATCCCCAAAGATGTCACTTCGTGACGCGGCTCGACGTTCCCCTGAAAGGGAACACTTCTTTTCCTCCTCCTTCTTCCATATTAATCACTTCACAGCAGGAAGGACCACTTTGCACATGTCAAAACAGCTATATTCAAATTAAATGCTTTGAGCATGTAAACACACATCGTATCAGGTCAGAGTGCATGTGCTGTAAATAGTTAGAATCTCTAATCAGACTGAGTTCAACCACAAAAAAATATATTTTGCTCATAAGAGCTAGTGTGAGAGATATTTGCTGTAGGGTTTTATTATCTTCAAGAGTAGTACAGTAAATGTGAAAACACTTCAGCTGGAAGGGAATTTGGTGAAAATAAAGTGCCAGGTTAAGCATAAACAATGTTAATTCGGTCTTTATTTAAAATGAGCTATAACTTTTTATATTGTTTTAGGCCTGTTGGTGTAGTAGCCTGCTGTGCAATACTTAATAATAAAAATAAGAGACAAACCGTGGGTTTGTCATTATGGATGTCCCAAGTGAGTGTGTGGGGCTTTCAGATGACGTTAAAAGAAATGATACACCTCTTGTTGTGTTTGGTTGTTTGGTTGTTTTCGTTGTTTTTTGGTACTGTAGATATAACAGGCCAAGTGGCGTTTTATGTCAATTCAATTCAATTGATATTTTGTACATGATGTCAAACAGGATGTTACTTACCATGATGCCGGTGTCAAAACTCACATTCAAAACCAGTCACGGAAGCACTTTCAGCAAGAACACACATCTGATAACATTACGTCGTCTGAAACAACACGGTGTCTCCTTGGTAATGATTCTGTATCGTTTCTGAACCATCTGTGTTGTTTTGCTAATTTGAACTTCTAACACAAGGCTGATCCCCAAATCCCGCTCTAACTCCTGATCAAGGGCACTACTTGTTGTGAGGAACAAGGGATTGTACACCCTAAATAGCGCACTACAGTAGCTTTCCATTAAACACCTATTTGGGATTTAACCCTGGAACAGTTAGTTAGTTAGTTATTAGAAAGCTTGAAATGTCAGCATTACCTGCACATCATTTTATGAAGCGTAAAGCATGGTAACATTATCCATAACAGCATCCATAACATTGTCTCATTTGCATATAACATACACAACATACTGCATATAAAAATAATCAGCAGTGCAGAAGCTATCAGTTGCTAGTTCACAATTTTTTTTATTTTTTATTTTTGGGGGGGTTTCTCCTTAATTTTCTCCTTAATTTAGTCCAATCCAATTCCCTCCTGTCATTAAAGGCTCCAAGGCATTAAGCCTACCAGTCAGGAAGAGCCAAAGACTATCAAGTGTTTTCTCTGAGCCTTTTTAAACTGCTCGCTTATGCACCATTGGGAGCGGCTTAACACATTATCCACTTTCCAATTAGCCAATCAGCTCTCTCCAGGCCCCCGACTGCGAGAGGATACAGCATCACTCGGGATGTGAACTCTTCCCGAGTCTCCAGATGATACGACAAGCTCGTTACCACTTCGCCACTCGTGGGACGCTAGAGTACTCTTTTATCTGTGTGACAAAACATCCGATAATCTGCTAGGTCATCAAGTAATCATCAAATAATATTTAAGTGATGTTTCTTGGCTCAGAAATAACCTTAAAATTCAACAAAAATACATAGTAGCCTAAGGTCAATTAACTGCCATAGTACTCACATGTCCGCAAATTATCTACAGACTGTTTAACAATGTACATTGATACAAAGCAGGCATCAAAGTAATAGATGGATTTTATATTAAGAAATGTATCCCTATAAATGTATCCATATTAATTCCTATAACAAGACGGCAAGGAAAAACTCCCTGAGAGGACATGAGGAAGAAACCTTGAGAGGAATCTGACTCCAAAGAGAAGTCAATCTCATCTGGGTGATAACAAATTATAATTATATTTTATTGTAAATCATTCCCTTCTATAACTGTTTATTGTATAGACTTAAGGTGCAAATGTGTAACCAGAAACTTATGCATATAATATTCATATTCATATTATCAGTTTAACTTTTGAAAGTATCGACTGTTTATTGACAGAGACTTGAGTCCTGAGACTATCCAAGAAAACACATCAACAGTCATGATTAATGGTTTCCACGGGCTACTATTCACAAGTAATCTCATGGGGATCTTTAATCTGTTCATCTGCACACTTAAAAACTTAAACAGCCTATCAGGTTTGGCAAATATTAGTTCCATTGCTCTACAGAAACACTGCTGACATGTAATGAGGCACTTTTTAGCTGATGTGGCTGTAAAAATAGGCATAAAGATCTTCCGAGCTGCACTGATATCTCCCCGTGAGCAGCACCCCAAAGGATGTGAGCAGCAGGGACTCGAGAAGAAAGATTTCAGCGACTCATCATGTGTGTGCATTTAAAATAATACGATTAAGGAAATATATTCTAGCTGCCATCCAAGACACATAAACAGTCCGAATTGAGAGGACGGTGGACGGGTTTAGGAAAACAATCGTGCGCAGGATGTTTGTTGAAGCTTACAGAACAAAAACGAAAAGTGTTTGCATAGATAATATATATATATAAGAATATATAATTCTTTTTAGCGTGTGTTTTTCCATAAAGTCGCACACTGCATGGCTTTCAGTACAAAATCACTGGAATGATTTATATACTGACTGTCAAGATGCTCAATAATGTCATTAACAAGGGGAACATGGAACAAATTACTAATTTTAATTAATGATTAATGTAAGAAAATGTTTCATTTTAAGGTGTCATTTGAATTATTTTTTATATGCGGGAGAATACAATGCTTTCAAATGACTCATTTCAATGGATGGACGGACAGACAGATAGATAAATAGATAGATACTGTAGATACCTTAATACCTTTTGATCCCAAAGGAAGTGACTAAGGTTTAAAAATTACTCAATAAAAAGAGTCATTTGAACTGGTAATATGTAAAACTACAACTTCTAATGACTAAATTTAACTGTGTCATTTATTATAAGGAGTCATTTCAAGTTTATTGTAATTACTCACTCACTCACTCATCGTTTATACCGCTTTATCCTGTATTCAGGGTGGCGCAGGGCCTGGAGCCTATCCCAGGAGACTTAGGGCATGAGGCGGCGTACACATATACACTCACTCACACAAGTGAGTGTTAATACATGAAATTAACACATGAAAAAAAAACATTTTTAAATGACTCATATTATCAAATTATCAGATTTATTATAAATTAGTAATTTAAAGTATTAACAGTCAAATGGGTCATTTTAACAAAAACTGCATTTTAGCAACTGATATAGGACTAATATAAGGAAAGTATTCCTTATAAGGAGTCTTTTTTTAGTCTTTTCCTTATAAGGATTCATTATAAGGTTTTTGTAATTAACAGCTCCTTTTATCAAATGATTTGTTTTAAGGAGTCATTTAAAATGTAATTAACATTGGAAGAAATATATACATTCAAAGAACTTATTTTAACAAAAGGTTCATGTTAGCAACTGATTATGAACACTTCATTATGATGATTGTTTTTTTATTTGCAACTTAGATTGATTTTTGACAAATGATTCATTAAATCAAATAATTTATGACTGAAATGCATGGCAAGAATAATTGCAAGTCAAATGACTAGTTTTAATGAATAACTCACTAACAAACGATTCATTAAATCGAGTTCTTTATAACGAACAATGGAAAAAATAACGCAAAACGATTCATTAATGAGTCAGTTGTGGTCAAGAGCTGCTACAAGAAGATAATCAGGACTGTAAACATAAATAATAATTATAATGCACAATGTCATATATGATATATAATACACTTAATGCATAAATTAGACATTTATATATCACCCCTGTAATCCTGAAGCTGATTCAGTGTCACATCTGAACAACCTGTTGGATGAAGGATGCAGATGGTCGTCTCCCTTATAATTCACACCTGAGTAGTTCCGTCTTTTAGCTGCACCTGTCTCAACATCATCTTTTCATCTCCATGGTTACAAAATGTACAGGGATCAAAGGTCATTTGCATGGTAAAAGGGCCACACTGCTGTTGCTTTATTTTCTTTGACCTTGGAGACTCCCCTGCATTAGCACTTAGTATTTCAGTGCATGTTTTCTAAAAAAAAAAAAAAAATCCTTATTAGACTTTGAGATAAACACTACAAAATGTAAAGATTTTTTAAAAGTGATTGACCAAGAACCTTCAATTTTCCAACAATTCAACTCCATTAATTTAAAGGAGAATCCAATAAAAAAAATAAAGCAGTCAGTAAATCCTTAAATTTAGTTTGTTAAGAAATAAAAAGAAGCGTTCAGTAAAAAAGCATCCTGAACATTGTTAGGGAAGAAAAGGAGGTAAAAACCTTTCAAGTCGCGGGGGGGAATAAACATAAAGGAGCATAAACTTTAGGCTTCCACACCATTAATAATATAATACTGATTGTTAACTAGTATTTCTTTCTTTACCTACTAGCATTTAAAGCTATCATTTTTATCAAGGTAGTAGTATACAATGTATTAATATCATAAAAAACAACGTAAACATAAAATCAGCTTGTTGTCCATTTATTTTCTCTGTACCAGTGTTATCTTAGACAGGTGTGAAATGTTTGTCCAGTTAGGGGTTCATTTTAAGGAGTCATTTAAAGATTGTATTAATACAAGAAAAACATATTTGATATTATGAAATTATTCATTATAAATTAGTCATTTAAAATGTAATTAACATCGGAAGAAATATATACATTCAAAAGTCGTTTTTAACAAAAGGATCATGTTAGTCATCATTATGATGACTTTTTTTTTATTTGTAACTTAATTTGTAAAATGTGTAATTTGTAAAATTTGTAATTAATTTTTGACAAATGATTCATTAAATCAAATCATTTATAATTAAAATTCATAGCAGGAATAATTCATACATGACTGTACAATATTCAGGCTAAGCCTACTGATATCTCATGGGCAAACCAGTTTGCTTGCTCATTAAATCATAAAAAATAACTTGTTTGTTGGCCATCCTGATGGCCAGGTGTATCGCAGCTTTATTCATCCCTTTATTCATCCCTTTTATAAATCAATATATTTATTCTCATCATCTGATTATTAGAACAAAGTGCAATATAAAAGCTGTGACAAACTATAAAAACCTTATGACAAAGTGCAATTTATAAATTTGAAGTTTAATAGTTCAATATCTGGGGATATTAAGGGTTAGCTTAAATCCTTTATCTATTTATTCTTGTATAATTCATGTATTTAATGTTCGTTCTACTTTATCTATCTTTTTTTATCACTGAATCCAGTGTATTCCTACTGTCTTTATGGCAAATAAAGTCTCTTTAGTCTTGATTGTTAAACGTTATCAGGCATTAAAATTTCATTTTTACCCGCACAAGCTTATTTATTTCAGGAAAAAATTCCCAGACTCTTTTCACTAGCGGAGGCGCCGGTATAATGTCGAGCCCCCTGACTGCTAAACAGCCCCTGCCCCTCCCCCATCCGGGACTCTTCTTAGTTCTCTTGGTTTCCCTGGACCGTGTGCTCTGGACGAAGTGAAACGCAGGAGTTTATTCAATCACAGGTCTATCATTAGGATGTATAATCTCATACGGCGAAGATTCTTTAACCAGTCATACTTTTACATCTGATACTCCTAAATATTTTTATGAATCATCATGAGTTCTAATGAAGCCACACAACGAAACACATTATAAAAATAAGCCTGGACCTGAATCCAGCTTGAAATCCCTTGTATTTTTAGTTTCTTTCTTTTTTATGATTCACCTTCAAAAATCAATAATGTAATCGAAACAGGTCATCCTCCATGAGCCAGGTTTGGGTTCAATCGCACACTATGAATTCTTATCATGAATTATTGATCCGATACTGCAGTTCACGGCATGACCGGCAACATGACGAGGTTCGAAATCCCTGTGCGTTTCTCAGTCATGTATCCACGGTGCAAAGGTGCATAGAGAGCAAATCCAGCAGGTGTGAGGGGACTAATTATCGTTGTTTATCAGATCGAGCTCCTCGACCTGAAGCTCCGGTGCCTGCAGCTGCAGCCTGCTGTGCATTTATTCATCACACACTGAGTATAGCTTCAGAGTTTAGTCACCGCTTCATCCTAATCTCCTCCGTCCATTTGTAAGATTAAGTCTCATTGTTTGCCTGCTCCAGAGCAACCACAAAAGAACGACAGATCACGAGTAAGAGTGCTGCTTCAAATTACAACTCTACTCTAGTCCTTTCAGATTTTGGGTTTTGCTTGAATGCAGTTTATTCTGCAGCAACACATCTGTTTGTGGCTCTGTATGTGCTGATAAAAGATGTGCGTCACTAATTACACAACATGATCATGATTACTAGAACGCAGTAGACGCAATTATCTGGCCGCAACCCTTATATGTTTTTTTTTCTTCAACTCTGGTAAATTTTTGTAAGCCAAAAAAATGTGACCTCATATGTATGGGATACATAGTCACTTTGGTGGCACGGTGGTATAGTGGGTAGCACTGTCTCCCATGTGACATGCTTGTGTCCCATGCTTGTTGGGTTTCCTCTGGGTTCACCAATTTCCTCCCACAGTCCAAAATCACACAGTAGAGGCTAATTGGCATTGACAAATTGCCCATAGTGTGTGAATGTGAATGTTGACTGGAGGTCCTACCACGGTCGTACAAATAGGAATAATTACAGTTGTTACCATTGGCCTCCACGGTCCCTAGTTGGACTGCAGAGGTTCTTGGATGGATGGATGGTTGGATGGATGGATGGATGGATGGATGGATGGATGGATGGCCAGTTCAGTCACCCCATAGACTTCTGTTTGGAGAAGATGCTTGTGATATTTACCTGGCAACTCTAGTTAGTCTCCTCCTGTTAGACTGTAGGGCTGGGATTTAGACTTGCTTTGCGTTCATACTTAAGCTGTTGCTAATTAATGAATGTTAAATATGCGTGACTGAAGGGTGCTTTGGATTTAATATGCTTCAAGTTAACTGAGTAATAAGTGGTTAATAACTGACCAAATTACATTTATACACCTAAAACAAATATTTTGTGTGGAAGCCGGTCAGATCTTCTTTAACTAAACAACAACAATGATACTACTACTTCTACTACGAATATTAATAGTTGTAGTAGTAATAATAATAATAATAATAATAATAATAATAATGATAACACAAATGCACTTTATACCACAGTTAGTTCCGAAAGAGTAATCTGATTGAACAAGAGACATTTCATGAGTCGTGATATAGAGCATAACAATAACAGCACTGGAACGTTTAATTATATGTATCTGTGTCCCAGGTGTTGTACAGTAGTTAATGACACTAACTGTGTGTCTCAGCGTGGGTGAGAGTAGGTCTGTACGGTCCACAGTACTGAGGAGAGAGCAGCTGCCTGACAAAACCCACATTCACACCCAGTCACAGAAACACTTTCAGTAAGAACACACACCTGATAACGTTATGTCGTCTTAAACAACATTCTTGTGAGTTTCTCAGGAATGTTCACCACCTCCATGGTTTATTCTCCTCACCGTATGGCTACACAGTACCGCTAAGAATTTAAAACTACTTTCACCCACATTAATTACACTAATTAAAAGATATGTGAAAGAGCAAAACAACTGATTAACTAAAGAAACAAATTATAATCTGTTGATAATAAATGCTGTTTGTGGAACTGTTGCATAAAAGCAATATCACACTCAAGGTCGGGCTGTTGTACTGAATTTCAGCACGGCTGTAATTTCTTGTGCCTACGACCGCTTCACTGCTGTTTAATTCAATTTTATTTTTATATCACGTTTAAACATGGTTGTTGTCAAAGAGCAGCTTCATAGAATTAAGAAGTAATGAATGAATAAAAAATGTATGTTAACATACTGAAAAAATATAGATTATAATGATCAGATTCTCTCTGATGAGCGAGCCGAGTGCGACGACGGCAAGGAAAAACTCGAGCTTGAGATGACAATAGACCTTGGGTGATAACAAAAAGCATGAGATTCAGTATAAAAGTGCAACTTCGAGTGTGATACTGCTTAATTGTAATATCAGTACACCAGGAAATATGTCCTTTTTTTTTTCATAAAATATTCTAAATATATATATTTTACAAAAATTCTTTTCCAAGTATAATAATGGGAAATAAACCATTTCAGCACTTCTGGCACATCGTTCAAATCTAATAGAAAGGCATCCTGAATAATTGAACCCTGTTTAAGTGTCTGTTTGCTCATTAACCTCAGAGTCAAAGTGCTTAAACTGCACTCACTGGATTATACTTCACAACTTGTAATCTTTTAGCTTAAGCACAAACAGGCCACATGAAAGCATTTCCACTCATTACCTTATCACACCGTGATTTGCAATGGATTATGAAGAGAAGCAAGCAGCCTTCCGGTGTCCTCAGCTTACTTAACAAATTAGGACTAAATTGTTCTTGATGTGTTTAACACCCTGTCTGAAACCCACACCCGAGAGGCTTTGTTCGGTGCTCATTTGTAGACTGATCTTCAATATATTGATGCTGGCTTTTCATAAAGGAAGATTCTAAATAACATTACGTAATAAAAGAATTTATCACTTACAAAGAAAAAAGGTTTGTCTATTGAACATATACGATGTAAACCTGGAATATCAAAAATATTAAACATAATCTGTTCATAATAATACATATTACATATAATAATACATATAGTACATAATACATTCTTAATAGGCATTAATGTACGGAAATAGCTCAAGAATCTCTAGATAAGGATTTATACATAATGAAAACGCCCAAGTGTCTCTACTGCAATAACAAATAGCCTAACATTATTACCATTAGATAACATCTTTAGCCTAAAGTGGCATTTCAGTATCTGAGTCTTTAGTATTTAATAGCAGTAACTAAAAAAACAAAAGTTATTGAGTTAGTGTTCTGAATGTTCACTGAAATGTTAAACCAGAGCTTATCGTCTTACACAACAGAATAAAAAATATCTTTCACTAGCTGTACTCTCTCTCTCTCTCTCTCTCTCTCTCTCTCTCTCTCTCTCTCTCTCTTTTCTTCCAAAAAAACACAAAAAAATGTAAAAGACGTCATTGTGTAAATTGTTAGCAACAGCTTTACCTCTGACTGTTATGAAGTTCTGACACTGGAGACTCCTTCCCTAAAAGCAAAAAATTAAAATAAAAAATACACATACTTACAATAATGTCACCATCTCAAAGATCATACATTTTGTTTTGTAAAAAAAAAAAAATTATAATAATAATAGTTTAAAAAAGCACATTTTAATCTCTTTTATGGAGGCTGTTCAAGTAAAACTGGGACTTGTGATGAAATTTAATGAAAAGCGATTTACAGAAGACTTCGATCACAGTACGGTGATGAGACTCTCCAGTGCAGTAAAATATTAGAATGGTTCAAACTTCTTAAAGCCATTTCCACATCATGGCTCATGTCTCCGGCGAAAACGTTCTACCTTGATGGTACCCAAGCACTAGTGAAAAGCTGGGATAAGTGCATTAGTGTAGCAGGGGATTATAAAGAGAAATAAAGGGAGCTTTTACTTACGGCGTATGACTTAACTACTACTGATCCTCTGGATAAACTGTAGACCTGTCTCAGCTAAGCCAAGTGCTTGTGAAGGGCCTTACTGCTTCAGGAGATACAGCAGGGCTAAATCCTTCAGATTTTGAAACATCATAAGAAAGACTTAACAGTCAATACAGAATGTTACAGGCGACCAGTGGAGCTTAAAACTAGGTTAATGTACTTAGATACTCTGCTGCATTCGGGAACTTATTAAAGCTTCCTTACAGACTTAGGGGGTCGGCCAACCAACAGCACAATTTATTTATTTATTTTTTTAATGTTTCTCAGGTCAGATATAGAGATGGTAGAAATATGGACACATCGCAAAACTGATGGCTTGGGAGCCAAACACAGACCTCCAGCTCATTTTTAACTTTAGAAACGATACATTTAATATGATCCATAAAACCTTCTGCTCAACATTTAACGTTACAGAGCATGTGGGTTAGCATTCTCAGTGCAATCAAAGCATGTCTACTGCGAGTCAGAAACATATCAGATGTTGGTGAGACTCAGTGATCGACTCCGTATAAATACAGTGAGTATGTATGGACATGTTCTTACTGTGGATGTGTGAGCTCTACTTATGAACATATCTCATCCTAGTTCTTCTTCCCTGTAAAAAAAAAAAAATTCTCACATTTGAAAGATGGAAAGGTATGAGATCCGGTTATTTTATTTGAAGTGTTCAGCCTCAGACAGTTTGCTGACATCAAAGCTTTGACTCGCTTTCTCCCTGATTGTTTTGCTGTTTCTCAGGTTCTTGATTTTACGTTTAAGTAGATATCAGTTTATATCCAATTTAACACTTAACATCTGCACATTTTCGGCAACCATAGCCAAATTTTAACAGGTGTTTTACGTTTATTGAGCGTTTTTATACTTTTTTTTTCTACTGCTGGCTGCATCAAAGAAAAAGGAACCCAACGGAGCTGAAACCCATTACAGGCAGCGCTGTGGCTTAGCGGTTAGCCCTGTTGCCTTATGCCTCCAGGGTGGGGGGATCGAATCTCACTGCTCTCTCTCTCTCTCTCTCTTTGTGTGTGTGTCGGTGTAGCTTGCATGTTCTTCCCATACTTGGTCAAAAAGTACACAGTCCAAAAACATTAGAAAATGATATATAGGTACATAATAATATATGCTGTTGAAATTTGCTTAAAATTATTGCTGAGCCCTATCATCTGGGATCGCAGGTTCGAATCCCGGTGATGCTGTTTTCCTCTCACAGCCGGAGGCACAGAGAGAGCTAAATTGGCCG
>JAQQZT010000006.1:24093507-24104391 GCA_030068275.1 Clarias platycephalus | reverse complement strand
TTTGAAAGTTTCCTGTTGTAAGGGTGCACAAACTTTTGCACTCAAATCTATTTTAAGCCAGAGGTTTGATTGTCAGATAACGCTGATAACGGAGTGTAGCAGTTTGCACATGCAAGGTAGGAAATATGTCTTGGTAGTAACTAAGTGCAAAAATTTGTACACCCCATGGTTTCTGATTGCAGAAAGGAAAGATTTATTTATATATATTTTTTGGGATAACCTTGTTTCTTATCTGTAGAACCTATTGTTGGTTTAAAATAAATTATGTCTAATTGCTTTATCGTTTTTTGTTCAATGAGTATGCAAACTTGTTTTTTTTTTTATGTAGAGAGGGAATTTGCATGTCTCTGATTTCTCGGTGAAGAACTGAAGATGTTCCTCAGGTCTCTGTATTTCATTATTGTTCGTGCTAATACTTGTGTCCTAAGGGTATGCAAACATTTGAACCGAATATTTTCTAAGGGAACGCCTCTCAGTAAACTTACAACTGAGAGCACAGAAGAAAGAAAGAAAGAAAAGAGAGAAAACTGTAGCTTCATTTACTTCTGATCTGCTAAAATTCTGTTTATTCTGCACTACTGTTATTTTAACACGCGTTACTTGGCCACTTTTCTCACTAAACATCTAAACGTAGTGCGTTCAGCATACCTGCGTGAGCTGTTACTATAGCAACGGTAACGTACTAAAACAAGCCTATTCACGTGGACCGGCGATTTGCAGTTGCACGACTTAGAGCTGCTGCTTTGAAAAATTAATCAACACCTTGTGTAACACACACACGCAAACAAAACCAGGGTTGAAAGAAGTCCTTCTGGTAACTGTTATAGACACACACGCACACGTTTTAGTGATGGATACTGACAAATCAGTCCGTGTGTGCGTGTGTGTTTGTGTGCGAGTGTGTGTGAGTGCTGATCCGCGTGATGAGTGATGAGTCCAGACTCACAGTTCATGATTAATGCTTTATTGTCGATGCAGAGACGTGTGTATTTTCTACACCGCTCATGTTAAGCACCTTGTCAGTTTGTCATGATGTCGGTCATGAAGTCAGGAATTCACCTCATGTAATTGACTTCTTTATTGGTTCGAACAGTTTGTTTTACGTTTATATATAAATGTCACATAAATACATTTTGAAAATGAGGGAAAGTAGAAATACGACAGTTGTTAACTAGCAGGTAATAAATCTGTAAGGATTACCCAGGATTAGAGTTTGAGTTCATTTTGCTCAGTGGGATGGTAAAATTGTGTGCGTAGAATTTAGTTTAATGTGTAGAGCTATGACTCATGGGTAGACTGTTGATTGGATTTGATTAGTTCTTAGGCATTGCAATTATTATTATTTTTATTCTATTCAGTAGCACTAGAGATTACTGATTGATTTGTCTCGAGCAGCTGCTGTATATTCCTTACAGGTTTTAAAGTATTAAGAACTACTAAAAGTATTCAATAAAGAGTAGAGATGGGGAAAAATTGATTGATTTACTTATTACGATTACTTTGATCTCCTCACTGAGTCCAAAATCGAGTTTTCAAAAACGACTTTTTTTTTAAATTTATATTTGTTTGCAGTTAAAGTGGTGAAATGTTGCAGTTCCTTTATGATCCTACAGATGGCGTGTAATAAACTATTCACAAATTGGTGGTACTAGTAGGAATTAATTGTTACATTTTTTCCCCTCAAAATCTGAAAAAAAAAAAAAAAACTGTTGAATTGGGATATTTGTAAAATTTCGAGAATTGCAATAATCCTAAATTCAGGAAAAAAAACACAACAAAACAGAGTTCACAATTAAATACAGTGGAAAACAGCTCTGAGACAAAATGGTGTCCGGGATTCCACTCGCGATTTAAAGACGCAGAGAGGGCACTTCAATGTGTGATTAATTTCCTTAGGCGCGGTTACAGTGTGTGGGGAAAGGGGGCCGAGACTTAGTCAAGTAGATTGGTATGCTTTACATTGTATACGCCTTTGGCACGAATATAAGACTCACTTTGTCCCCGACTTATGAACAAATCCGACTTACAAATGTGCTCCATTCCAGGAGAATATTCATAAGTCGGGGACTACCTGTACACATCGAATCGCCGCGTAGGTATCGTGATGACATCGTATCAGGTCGGCCCTGGTGATTTCCATCTTTACTGTGTAACTTGTGCTGTTAATAATTTCACAGTTACAGTCTTTTCTTTCTGCTCCACACTCAAACGCTCCTAAACCTTAAAAGAAGAAGGATGCAATAATTCTACAAAACGTGAGTTAGAGTTTATAAACTTTAGAGGATTTACTGTTTGTAAGTTTATCAAAATAATTGAAAAGATTGTTAATCGATTCTGAATTTAAAAACTGTCACTCAGCTCTGTTAATGTTTTATCAAATATCCTAATAACGTGTTTTAGCTTGTTTAGGCTTGTGTCAACTAGCTGGACTGGATTGTTGATCTTGGATTTGATCGTACAAAGGAAACGGTTCTTTCCGAAGGCGGCAAGACTACAAGATCAGACCTGCTTCAACATTAATTATGTCAGAAAGCACAAAGGGACGCTCGCACCTATGCAAAAACTACCTGTGTGAAATTGCGGGTGTGCGTATTAGTGTATACTTGGGAAAACTCAAATTAGCACAAATTAAATACGCAAAAGCTTTATGATTGCCTGACTTTGATGTGATATCCCATCACCACGCTGCTGCACAAACCGCACTGTGACGAGAAGAAAGAACTTTTTGAAAACTTTTTCGACTGTAACTTGCTAATCATGGATTAAAAACAAAACATTTTAAAGTGATTGTGATTAGTGAATGTTATGCACAACAGTTTTATCATTACAGAGGTGACCAAAAGTATTGAGACATTAAAATTCTAATCAAATTTTAATTCTAACTTAATTTGTCAAATACACAGTATGATATGCAGTGAAATGCTTGTAAGACCGCACACGACCTAAAAATTTAGTATTCATGAGTATTCAAGAGGAAAAATTATAAAAGGAAAAAAGAATTATGGATATACAAGAGAGAAACTAAACGCATATAGAAAACTTTAGCAGTAAAATTTACAATATGCGCAGTAATAAAATTTAAATAGTGTATAGGTCAGGGGTCGGCAACCCGCGTGGCTCTTTCATCCCTCTGTTCGGGTCAGTGTGGCTTTGGAAAATAAATAAAGAGTAATTAATTTAAATTTATTTTATTTTAGATTGTTACTTTTTTTGTTACACTCCAGTACATGCGATAAAAGTTAAGGTTGATAACTTAAGTTCATCTTTTTATTTCATAAATACGAGTTGGACTCAAATAGACATTGAGTATTTTAATTGATAGTAACTTTTAACCCAGCGTCCAGAGTTCGCAATGTTTTTGTTTTATGCAGAAATAAAATGAATTTTTCTCTGTAGCAGTTCATTGATTTCATAAATATAACACACTAGTTTTTTTTATACATAGCATAAAGGTAAAAAAATACAGCAAGTAAAAGTCCTGTCACATATTTGTTCCATCCAGGCTCAAAGTCATTAGTTACATCACCTGTGCTTTTGTGAACAGGGAGAACCTTTAATACATGGCATAAATTGTCATAATACTTTTGAACCCCCACTGTAAGTGATGCACGACGGACCTGGTCGAGTGGTACTGATGTGTGGTCATGTCTGTCAAAACAAACCAAGCCCAAGCGACATCATCTTACGGCGCTAAACGTCCAGTCTGTGACCAGTTTATCAGGATGTTCTGCATGATATAGGTATATAGACGCCCCGCTGCGGGTGTGTCTGGGTCACGTCGGACGACGCGTTTCCTTCCAAATATGAGTTACATGTCTTCAGGAGGCGCCCCTGCAGTGCGAGCGTGAAACACCCCGACCTCACAGAATCCCGATGTCTGATTTCACCGAGGAGAGTGTGAGTTTGTGGAAGTGAAGAAGGGGGGTAAGGAGATGAGAGGAGATACCGGTCGTACATCAGAGGTGCATTCCTTTATTCGAGCGCTGCGTCTAAATGGTGTCCAGCTCTTACCGCCTCCCGCTCTGGATCCTGCGAAGAGGTGAGAGCTGAGAGCTATTTGACTTGGCATGGGCCTCATCTTGGCTCCCACCCCAGCGGATCAGTCATAATGCTGGCCAGATTTTGTGTGCGAGTGCCTTTAATATAGCCCGTGTTCCTGTGGAGAGATGGGAAGATGTGCGAGCCTCATGCTGGAGTGAAAAGGGAATTTCCTTTTGTCTCATTTCAGACACTGGTCCCTACAAAGACGTGGTTCGGCGGACGTGTGGATGAATGTCGTGTCATCTTTAAAGGTTAGAGCTTTTAATTTTGCTTCTGTTTGTTAGAAAAAGAGAAAACCTTGCTGTAGATTATGGTCGTTTGCGGACTTCGGTAGATGATGCCGGGTAACAACCTCTTCGTCAGGAAGCACCACTTGTAAAATCCGCTGCTTTGCTCATAGCCTCATCTCACACTGCAAACAAGCTTAGATCACCATCTGTAGTAGCTTCACACGTGCTTTCTCTGTGTGTGTGTGTGTGTGTGTGTGTGTGTGTGTGTGTGTGTGTGTGTGTGTGTGTGTGGGGTGAAGCAGTATGCATTCTTTTCACCAAGAGAGGATACCATCTGCAGGCAGTTTCAAGCCAATCTCCTAGATCGTTTAGTTTCCCCTGCCTCACGTTCTGCAGCTCCTTCTCCAGAACTTTTGTTTTTTAAAATTTCCGGTTCAAGGTATGTGAAACGTTTATTATCTGTCTTACTGTTCGCTATTGTAGCAAAAAAGCCCAGATTAGAACGATCGCCGAAGAACCGATGGCTTTTTGATCCGGGAAAATATTTTGAAAGACCGGCCACCTCGCGGAGCAATGACTAAAACTTGGCACGGTCACACAACTACGATGCCAGAAAAATGACAATTAATCTCCTTCACCGTCATCCTTTTTTTTCCTCTTTGTTCTAATAAAGTGCAATCCACTTTAAAGCTTTAAACTTTATATAGATTTATACCTAAGTGACCTTTGCAGAATCCAAAAACGCTGTTGTTAAAAATTCTTTTTTTTATTACATTGTTACTCATTTAACGTTAGAAAAAAACCCTCTTGGACAACAAAAAAAAGTGTCATTTTCTAAATAGGTTTTACTTGGAAGCTTTTCTTAAACGGTTCGATCAAGTTGATGATTCTTGACCTCTTCAAATGGCGTAATGTTCTGGGTTCCTACAGAGGTTCTACGGTGAGCCTTTGTTTAGGAAATTAAATTTAAAAAAGGGGGATACATGTTTCTAGATTTTCAAAAATTTTTATTTTAGGCAGAAATCAAACACTTTTACAATGGTTTATCCATAAATTCTTTGGATGGTTCAGAGTTCTAGACTTCCAAAGCAAACAGGTTCTACATGAGTTCTCTGAAAACTCAAAACTAAAACCTTCCTCAATAAAGGAACCAAAGTTTAAGTTTTTAGATTTTAGAGGGTTTAAAAAAAAAATAAAAAATTCAAGTTCCAAAATTCTTGAAGGGTTAATATGTTTAGTTTTCTGTTAAAGATCCACTTGTAATTTTGTTGTTGTTGTTGTTGTTGTTGTTGTTGAAGGATCCACATGGAAGTCAAATTCAAGAAAACATTTTGAATGCTAGATAGAAATTATAGCTGTCTTCATTACAAAATCTATAAACATTCTAAACTAAAGGGTTCCTCTGATGTTCTAAGCTCGGGGTGTGAGTGTATACTTTTTGCTGAAATCTTGCTTTCTGTAAGAATTCTTAAAGGTTCCTAGAGGAGATGTTACAGCACGTTTCCAAATCGAACCCGTTCAGAAAACATGACCTGTTCACTTTGCCAAGCAGCTCTCAGCCTACTTTTTATTCCATAAGTGTACGATGTGAAAAAAAAGAAAATATGTGGGTACCTACAACTAGTGTATATTTTAGAAATGATTGCATGGAGAACGTTATGTAAAAATCTAGAAATCTTTTAAGGTTAAACTTTTTTGGTCTTGGTGAAAAAGGTTATATATCGTATCGAGGTCATTTTTGATGTTTACAAAAGTGCTTTGAAGTTTATGTCATTGTACCTTGAACCAATTTTTTTTGGAAGAAAGTTCTCCTTGGAGACTCAAACCATCTCCTCAAACCATCTCTCTCATCTCAGAAAAAGCAAGATTTCAGTATATACTAGGGATGGGCATATTTCATTTCGAGTAATCCACAGGATTAAGAAACGAGTACTCGATTAATCGGGGGTGGAGTTTAAGCAAGGGGCGGGGCGTTTGCATCACAGTATACAGTAAACATTTAAAAGAAATAACAGCATGAGGTGAAGCTGAAGCGCTTTTTCATAAAGTAGTGGATGCGCTTCTCCCGTTACTTTAAAACAACGGCAACTGAAGGGATCCCCCTTGTTGGCGCTGCGGAGCTTCTGGAACAGGGACGCGGACCCGAGGGACGACTCTGTGCCACCGCTATTTTTTCGGCCACGGCTCTCGGGGCGGTCTCCAGCTCGCTCAGTGTGATCTCCCCCCCCCCCCCCACCCCCCCAGTCGTAACCAATAAAATATCAGACTTCCGCCCAAATACCAGCATAACCAACCAGCATAACCAGAAAGAATGAAATTAGTTTAATTTTTAAAAATGCATTTTTAGAGCCAATCAATCATCAGTTTCATGCTCGATCGTCGCTGAGGGGTTCAAGTAATCGATTAATCGAGTACTCGTGCACATCCCTAGTATATACACGAATCCCAAGCTTGGAACCAATGAGGAACCCATTTTGTAAGGTGGTACAACTCTCCAAAAGGTTCTTTAACATTGTATATGAACTGCTACAACAACAAAAAAGATCCAAGTAGAACTTCTACATAATTGTGACTACAATTATAATTAAAAAACTTTAGGAACCTTTGTGTAAAAAAAGGTTCCTAAAGAGTTCTTTGAATGGTTAAAATGGTTTTGTTTAATGTAGAAGTTCAAATTTTTTTCCTGTTTTACAAATCCATATAGAATGTAAAAATCAAACCCAAGAACCCTTTGATGTGCTGGATAAAAATTAGATAACGGTTTTTATTAGAAAATGGGTTCCTCGTGGGTTCTAAGCTTGGGATTTGTTTATTTTACTTGCTTTTTCTGAGAACTCATAAAGATTCCTAGAGGAGATGTTTTAAGAAATCATAGAGGGTTACTTTTTATTCCAATACTTTTTTTTTTTAGCTTGTATTATTTAAACGTAATTGTATAACCATTGTAGAAATCTAGAACTATTAACAATTCAAAGCTTGTTTAAGGTTAAATGTTTTTCAATCTTGGGTGAAGGAAATCTAGGACCAGCAACCACTCTAGAAAGATGTTGGAACCCACTTTATTTGGTGCACTGGCTCTGTTTGTTGATGTCAGTGTTGCTTTGAACAGAGACATGAATTAGTCACAGTCAATCTCACAGCTAATGATCAGACAGGATTTAATTGGTGACATCATGTATCATAATGTTGTAGAATATGATTAGAACCAGCAGGGAGTTACCTCCAAAGCTCCTGAGGGCTTCAAATCATCTCCAAGGCTCTGCTCGAGTTCCTTTGACCACTCGTTCATTCATGAGCCGCCGAATTTCACCGCAATCACACACAGCGGTTCAGGATAACCCAGACCTGACCCCATTCTCTTGCTTTTCCTCCTTATCTTCCTTTTTTTCTTTTTTGTCTCTTGTCTGAATGAGAGTGCTCGGTGATGAGATACCGCACTCTAGTCTCTTGGCTAAATTTCGATTGGAACCCAGTGTCCATGTTAACACCCTACACCAGCACATGGCTCTCGAGGCTGGCTGAAACTTTTCCAACTAATCAAACAAAAGCATGTGAGATAACACTGTTGACGTTATCTCCAGACAAAGTGCTCTGTATTCACCGCGTGAACTCACAGAAACGAACACGCTTGTCGAGTTCTAGAAGAAGGCTGTGGTCCAATTCCAATGGATTTAATGTTGATTTTATTATCGTATCCTGTCCTCTGTCGAAACCATTCCTGGTTATGTTTGTTGTTGTGATTCACAATTCCGATTGGTCGGAAGTGGTTGGTTATTTTTCTGTACTTGTACAGAGCAGCTTCGACATGTATATGATTGTTGATGTGGTAGAAGTTTATTTCGCATTTATGGAAAGAGTCTCCAGTGTTGGAGCATCCTAACAATCCTTGATGGATTTTAACTTTTTTATTTAAATCTTTCCTGCTCACATTAGGTCGCCTTGTTTACTTTTCTCAGTAGTAAGTTAAAAATGTCCATGTGTAAAAAACCTAAGGCTGTACAATTTGATAAAAAATGTAATAAAATAAAAGTAATAATAATCACACAAACTGCGATATGAAACTATTAAATGTAACATTGTGTATTCAATTGCATTTGTAAAAAATACAAACAAATAAGCCACAAATGATCTTATTAAGAGGATGTTTACAAATATTTATTCGTCACCTCAAAAGTCCTTTTTATAATGAATACTTAAATTATTGACAAACTCTACACAAATTCCTGACAATTAATATATTACCTGTGATAAATTACAACCTTTTGTGATTAAATAATTGTACAGGTCCATGTCGCGATATACATTTTTATGTAATTAACTGTGTAGCACTAATAAAAGCTTACAAGCTTAAACTGTATTTTCAGGAAATAAATAAACGGTTGTATATCTACAGCTACTGGCTAGTGTTTCGGCAACAATAACCAGTGGACTTGTTAAGGAAAAAATCACTTTTTAGTCATTTTTTGATATTCAGATAGGTCTCCGCTATGGAGGACCAAAACTGCCAAAATTAGGGGAAAAAAAAGAATTGATCAAATTAAAGTGCAAGTTAATTAACCTAGTGACCGGGAGGAATCGGACACGACTAAATTAGGGAGAAAATCAGGGAAATGATTATCTGAAGGTGTTTCAGCAGAAGCTTTACTACACACATTTTGGGGGGGGGGTGTACCTGTTTTACCTTGTTAAACGAATAGTAAAATATCGTAAAGGTAAAATATTGGACTTTTACAGCTTGAAAACTTGAGTCCACAAACGAGCACAGAAGGACGATCTGTGTTTGCGAGGATTTGTGTTTGTGAGGTTTATGACCCCTAAACCCGCCATCAGGCACCTTATTGATTATTGATACAGTTGCAGTGATGCTGAACTGCAGCCACAGACCTATATTTAAACCCTAATGAAACTACTTTCTGTAAATTTAAGAAAAATAAAAGATCCATTTTAAAATTGTCTGGTTTGCAAAAATGATGGCTACATCCGCCTCTGCGTTGACTTACTGCACACTTTCTCTGGACTAAGCGAGCAGTGCTCCTGGCACGCTGCATAATCTTTGTGTTTTCGCACCTGTCTTCAATATTATGAATTTTGCTTCAGTTTTAAGGGGATGAAGCCAATTAAATTTCTGTGATATAGATTTAGGACAGAGCTTTAAGCACCAGACGCTGTGCTACCGACCAACGAGTCAAATCCTTTCCCTTTTCATTGAGACCTACCTGCACTGCTGCCCCTCAAGGGAAAAGAAAAGGGGAAAAAAAGGCAAAATGCAAATAGCGTCTTTCGAAAACATGGTGTCTTGTGTCACTGCAGCGGGATCCAGCATCCATTTAAGTGACCCACATAGTTTAACTTGATCTATGGCCTTCCCTTCTCATCTGACAGTAACCGAGAGCTTCCCATTCACATCGGCACATACAGAAGGTAACTAAGAACCAAGCTGAACCAAGATGGATTTCCTCATCACCTGGGCCTTTTTAAAAGCCGGATGGAGTTACGGACTTGTTACATTTGCGGTCGCGGTAAAACAAAACCGCTCGAAAATTCCCAGCTGACATCGACTTATCAAGAAGCACGCCCGTACAATGCCGCGATGGCTCTTTAATTCACGGCCTGTACATCGACACCCTCTTGCAGGATGCGTGTCCGGAGATATACGGTAGCACTTGCTATTCAGCGACAAGATCAAAATGTGAAAGTTCACAAGATATCGTTTCGCCCTTTTGGCTTCGATTTCGGTTTTGTCCTCTGTCATACAGGTGGTCTGCGCGAACGTTAGACGCCTCTCAATCACGCTGACGGCGCTCGTCATCCGGCTCCCGTCTCCATCGCCCGCCACAGATGACCTTCTCCGTTTCATCCGCGCGCGTGTAAAAGGACATCAGGCTTTTTCCCTCTGTAATCGCCGAGGCTGAAATGTCATCAGATTAGTCATTCTTCAAAATCTGACCTATTCTTTATCAAATCCCGGGGGGAATAAATGATAATGGCAGTGATGGGAGAACCGAGGACAAATGTAGAAACCAAGAAACAAAAGTACAAATTCATCTTTTTGTGATCCTGAAGCTGGCGTAACTATGATGTAATGAAGCACTTTCACCGAAGACTTTGATATTCGTTATCGGTATGTTAAAGATAAAAAGGTGCTTTTACAGAGAAATAATTAACAAAAGTGTTGTGTGATGAAGTCTTTTATTATATTTCCAAAATGTTGACTTTGTTACATTAAATGTTATTCGAAGTCCTCAGAAACAAGCTTACGTTAATATTTTCTTGTTTTCTAATTGCTGTAAATGATCATTCTTGCAACTATCTTAGTTTTTTTGTCCTTGTAAAAATTTTGATATTTGTAGAGATTATTGTTAACTTAAAATTGACCTAAATATTCATGTTGTTTATGATTTAAAAAAATAAATTACGCATTAATTTTACTCAAAAATTTACATTCAGATTTAAACTTAAATTAAATCATATAAATAATCAAAATAAAATTATAGTTAATTATAACAGCAAGTTTTAATTAGAACTTCACATTTTTTATCTTCTTCTTTGTCTTTCGGCTCTTCCCTTTCAGGGGTCGCCACAGCGAATCATCTGCCTCCATCTAACCCTATCC
>JAQQZT010000006.1:24063653-24078847 GCA_030068275.1 Clarias platycephalus | reverse complement strand
ACACACACACACACACACACACACACACACACACACACACACACACACACACACACACACACACACACACAGAGATTATTACAGTTCGAGTACATGCTGTATCGTGTGGTCTAATGTTTGTAATATTCGATCCAGCTCCGTCATCTCGTCCAGGATAAAGGAGGAACAGCTGTTTTGTATTTATTACTCGCTCTGCAGTTTTCCCTCCACATTTCTGCACATGCGCACTTCTACGCGGTATCTTGTCTTTCCGAGTCGGTACGCCGAAATCCCCCACCCCCCACCCCCCGTCGGCCTATTTTCCCGCCGCGCGCTGCCCCACTGCTAGCTCACAAGCTCGCTCGCTCGCTCTGTTCCTCTCAGGAATGTTGGCTCGAGTTCAACAATCTTAAATCAAGCGCGGCCGGGACTGTTCTCTCTTCTCACTTCAGGAACGTCACGGCCACATGAGGAGCCGAGCTTTCAGAGCGCTGCCGTCCGTCCTGAACCGTCCCTCAAGACTACACATCTAAATACCTTTGACCTGTTTCCCCCACCAACCTGTTATACCCCTCCCTAGACTCTCTTTTTCTTTGTTTTTTGTTTTTTGTTGTTGTTTTTCTGTTAAGCCCCCCCCGCATCATCTATCTTCTTTTATGTTTTTGCTTTTGGCTGGAATAACTCGTAACGATCTGTTCTTTCATTCTAAAAAGAACAGCATGATGTGAAACCGGTGTCGTGGAAAGTTTATTTGTATTTTCCGTTCCTGCCTCTGGGTTTTACCCTTCTTCCCTCCACTTCCTCCCTCCCTCCCTCCCCTCCCTCCCTCCCTCCCTCGCTTTCTCTCTCCCTTCCTCTCTCTCTCTGATCTCTGATCGGCGCTCGATCCTCGACTGTAGGAAACGAATTTCTCTTCCTTTTTTTTTTTTTTTTTTGGTCAGTTCTCATTCCTCCTCTTCTCCTGTCGTTCTCGAATCTCGGCTGCACTTTGACCTCTCTCCGCGTGCTAACGATTCGACATCGAGCGCACCTCGTTCCTGGTATATACCGTCACTGACCCTCTGGGTCGGTTCATCCACTCCAGGGCCGTTCGAGTTTCCCCGTGGCAGCCGCTCTGAGCCGGGTCATTAGATAACCTCCGTTCCAACAAGCAGAGTCCAGCATCGCCTGCAGCGTGTGATTATCTGATGGCCGACCGGACGGTACAGGAACGGGTTTGACACGGGGCCACCGTGTCCAACACGTGTTTAATCAGCGCTTGTCGCTTGTTTGGGATTCGACTTGTGTTTCGGGGCGTGCTGGTTAGCAGTAGTCGCACAAAGCTGCAGAAAACTTCAACTTGTACAAAGTGTTAGTGTATATAAATGAAATATAAAATAAAATCTCCTCTCCTCTTCACTAAAGTAAGTGTGGTGTTCAAGTCAAAAAGGGACTTTTGATTGTGCAGAATAAATTAACACCGTTCTGAGAGTAAAAACTCTCTATATAATCTCCTGCTACACTAATGCACTAATCTCACTAAGTTCACTAGTGCTTGGACACCATCCAGGTATAGAAAGGACCGTACGGCGGATGTGGCGATAACTCCCAGCCGACTTCCTGTAACGTGCAAGTGGTGTTGGTGAACGGTTGTATGTACAGTTCACACAGACAGATGCGCCTCTTCCGCGAGAAATTATCCGTGGATTTTCAAGGATCAGGCGTTGCACTCGCCGAATGTTCGCGGGAACGACTGCAGTGCGCTCTGAGCCACCTCGGACCGGGATCGTCATTCCCGGACGTTCGGCCTACTTTAAAAAGTTTGCACCGGTCAAATGTTTTACTGCGGCGGAGAGTCTCATCGCTGTACGGTGATTTCGACTTGAAGTCTTGTGTAAATGTCAATCGCTTTTTCATTAGATGTCATCACAAATCCCGGTTTCACTTGAACGGGATGTACATCGTGTTTTCTCAATGGCGTCTCCTAAACTCTGGAATTCACCCCTCCTGAACACCAGGAGTACCTCTGAAAGGGAATTGTCCACATTCAAAGTCAAACTAAAGACGTATTTATTCAGAAATAGTCTGATAGCTTGTGGTGCTTTTATTGTTTTTTTTTTTACTGTTTTTATTTCATATTATAATTTTTTTTTCTCCTGCAAATTAAGCCCACGTGTGGCACCATTTGTAGTGGATAGATTGATTGATTGATTGATCACCCCTCATATGCGCGTGTATTTATGTGCATCTCTCCCTCGCGCGCGCTCCTGTTCCTTTTCGTTGCAGTTAACATTTGGTTAATATATTTTTTTCCCCCTCTGGAACACATGAGGCCCAGGTTTACCCCCTTTTTCCCATCAGGAAGGCATTACTCTTGCTTCGCACATGGTTTTTATGACCTCGGCACTGTGTGAACCTTTGGCTGAGCTGAGACCAATTATGTGTGTGTGCGTATACTGTAACAACTGTCCAAGACAAGGTACCCAGTCGCATGAGTTTTGTTTCGGCTGTGCGTTTAGCCTGATTGCAGGAAATGAATTGAAACAATGGCTGCGAGCTGGGTTTGGATTCCTTCTGTAGACACAAACAAGTGCTGCCGATGCCGAGACAAAACACTGGCGGTTTCAAAGGCTTGTAAAGATCGATTCAATGAATAGGATCTTTCCAGATCGCACCTGAGACACTTTCGATGAGGGCGTCAGCCGTACAGGAGAGCAGCAGCGGCAGTGAAGTGTGGTGGAACGGGGAAGTTCTGCGGTTTACTCGATATTAAGGGAAATGAATTGATTGCTAAAGGAAATGAGTATCGGACAAAACAGTTGCCCAAGAAGTGGCGATGATTGCCAACGAATCTCTCTCCCGCAGAGATCTGTCCACATGGTGGTCGCTGGCTCCTCTCCTGGATCCACACACAGCTCCTGGCTCAGCACGACCTGGAATAGTTGCAAAAATCTACCTGCTGACCTTCAGATTGCAACACGGGCTCGGTGCATTCCACGACTGCATTCATTCCTCACTAGCAATATGATGGATAGTGCCACAGATAAGATGTTTTTTTTTTTTTGTTTGTTTTTGTTTTTTTGTTCTTTGTGATTCATGTAAATCTTGCAAATGTGTTATCAGTCCATTCCAGGAAAGACAGATATGAGGTACTTACAGTTACAAACTGTTAAGGAGAACTGTTAAAATATAATCCGTGGAAAACGCGGGAATTGTGCAACGAAGCTTATAATGTAGACGTGATCTCTAAGTGAGGATTGCAGCCACCGATTAGTCCCATATCCAGAGACATGGCTGACCAAACTGGAGTCTTTTTGTCTCTCTATGAAATTGGACCAGGCTCCAGTCGTAAAAGAAGAAGTATTAAACATACGATATGATCACGATACACAGATGCCGATTTGTATCGCGATTATGTTCGTATCAACATTTTATAAATATCAAGAGTCGATATTAAACGTTTTATTTGTTCAGATTATTTTACACTTCTAAACAATAATAATTCATTATTAATAGAAAAATAATTAGCTCCTATCACACAGGATGCTCTGCCCCCTGAACAGTTTATCGCAGTTTATCCCCCTGTAGGATTAAAGAGGAATTGCAACATTTTACCATTTCGTTTTATGCAAGCATATTTTTGATGATAATTTATTTTAAAAACTTGATTTTGAAGTTGTGATGTAATAGAAAATTTGACCAGATTCCATTTTTATTTAATTTAAAGTACCGCAGTGATTTATTTGTTTAGTCGTTAAGTTGTGACTGATTCTTCGCGACCTCATGGACCATAGCACGCTAGGCCTTCCTAGATGCTCTCCATGGGGTTTTCTTGGCAAGGACCATCATCGAGACCCTTAGACAGCGTTGAGGCGAATCTTAATACGTGTACCGCAGGACACGTATCTCTTTCCAGGATCGCTTTCTGAGATAAGCGATCCAGGGCTGCTTGTTTTTTGCGCATGCTAGAATGAGTCTTGGATTCTTTTGGTCTTCTTGTGGTCGATTTGCTTGGACCACGTCTTCTTTGGAGCTACAGGGGGATTGTCCATTGTGTAGATTTCTTCCTCCACAGTAACCTGTAGGACCGACAATGTTGAGCCATCCTGCACAGGATTGGCAAGGATACTGAAATGCGTTTCCAGTTCTTTCTCCAGAGGACCATCCATGGGCAATTTTGGAAACGGCAATTAGCCTAATCTGTTTGTCTTTGGATGTCTATGGAAGATAATCGGAAAACCCCTGAGGAAACCCACCAAGCACGGGGAGAACATGCTAACTCCATGGATTCAGACCTGACATGGAAATCGAACCCGGGGAAAGAAGAAAGAAAATCAGGGTAGTGGTCAGAGGCTGGTCATAAGGTCATGAATTCAAATGTCAATATTGTCAATAAATGCCATTTACAAAGTCAAAACAGTACGGCAAAAGTATTTTTATTTTTCCTGTTCCAGCTGTGATGTGGTACGACCGGATCATAAGTAAGGCTTAAGGGCGTTGTGTGGCTTGGCAATGACGAGGCTTTTAAATTTCTGATCAGCAGCTGATAGACTTGACCCCTACCAACATGGCACCGCGCATGCCAACAACGCGTGAACGTCCGTTCATATGTAACGCGATCTGGATTATGTCAAATTGTGTCAGCTCTAATAATGTCCTCGGTATTCAATTGCCGCATCCCTTAGCTAGTCCCATTTCATTTCATCTTTCTTTTCCTCCCTTGTTCTTGTTCTTCTTCTTTTTTAATTCCTGCAAGAGAATGCATACCGATCAGGTTTCATTAAGTGCCTCCTTCGCGTCTGCTTTCACCGACTTGCCATTTGTTAATGGAGTCAGATCAGAAGACCTACTTCGTTTTAAAGCGCACGTGATATTTCGTTTCGCTTCCTTTTAAACGGGTGCTTTTAACAAAAACGTGGTAAGCAATTCACTTTCAGGGGCTTAGATCCATTTGTATCTGGCTGATCTCATGGAGGCCGAAAGAGGTGCGGCTTCACCTGCCCGTAACCTCTACAGCAATCTTGCTTTATTGGTTGTTGAGGCTGGAAAGTCGCCAGCGTAACGCGATCTGCTCTGGTCTAGATAAAACCTGAGCGAGTCTTAAGACCACTGTGGGGTACCAAACCCTCCTCTCAAAGAGCCTCTGTGTGCCTCAGGCATTTGGTACTGTACTGTATATACCCTCTGTTTTGGGATAAACTCCGAGAAGAAGCATTCTACATCCAGCACATGCGTCTTGCTCAAGGCCTTATCGGTAGGGGGGTTTCATTAAATCTGAGTGCGTGTGTGTGTGCATGCATGAGACTTCTTTATTAATCAACCCACTGCAGCCTGTATTGTCATGAACGGTTCCTCATCCATCATGTCTGCATGCCATCCACCTCCTCTCGTCAAACCTCCTGAGCTGGGAAACCGCCTCCACTGTGTGCAAATCCCATGTTTTCATGGGGAGCTTGCCAAGGATGGTGCAAGGCTACGCTTCGATGCTCGGATGTGCAGTTTAAGTTTTATTACACCCAAGCTCCTGGAGATCAGCTGAAGCAAACCTGAAACCCCAGGATTCCAAAGCAGACCTCCCAGGCGTCCCTAGATTCCCTAATATTTAGCTTCTCCAGTTTTATATGATCAAGCAGGCGGATGGAATGTCCTTCTCGAAGGGATTTCCTTCTCTCATCGGATCTCTGAAGATTCCTCCTCGTCGAATAGGAGTCTTTATTTCTCCCCAAGCCTACATATAGTCGCCTCCGTCTTGCTTTACTGTCCAAAACAGACAGACTATTGTTTGTGACATTTAGCATGCAGGCTCGAGTTTCCTCGTCGTCATTCTATAGGGGTATTTTTATCCCAGCGTGAACTTCTGAGCAGATTCATGCGAGGACGGGCCAGGTGATCCTCAGAGACTCTTTTGGCCCCGAGAGCGCATCCCGTCCCACATTTTATTGCTGTTTATGAAACTGCCTGTTTTTTGGGGCTGATTTCTTTCTAGCCCAGACTGCGTTCTTGCAGTATCTTAAATGTTACATCAAAGATCCCTCACCTGGAGTGTAAGTAAGTAGGCAGTTTGCTTTGTGCACTCGAATGTCTGTGCATGTGTTCAGGCTTAAGGGCAAGATTAGGTCCAGTATAACGCATGAATAGATCACAGGGTCTCGGCTCTACAAGGTAACTCTAACCCAAGCTTTGCTCCGACACCGACTACGCTTTTTTTCCTCTCTCTCCGCCATACAGCAATTCACTCGCTCCCACGTGCTGGAGTGGGCTCAGCCTCGCACCTCAGAACAAAGCCAGCCTTGTGCCTGCCGCCCATAAAGCTCCTTATGTTTGTGTCTCTTTCATCAGTGTTGTTTTTGCTCAGGACAAAAGGCCCCTCACTTGTGTTGCTCAGGCACAGCCGGACACCAGGCGAGCGGTGGGAGACCAGGGCATATAGCTGTGCCACGTCATATGTCTGAACGCCCGTATGTCACATGGGGTGGTATGAACATGCGTATAATGTCAATATGGTGATAAATCTGCTTCATTAAAAGCTATCTTTTAAATCTGTTCGGTGGAGAAACTTCAAACCTTGGGCTGCCTGAGGCTCGGTAAAATTAAGGAAATATAAGTACGTAGGGCTCGAACACTGAATGAGTAAGGACTTACCTGTCAATCACGCTGTCTGTTAATTAAAAAGCGAAGCAAGCATCACATTTTACAAGCATTAACGAGTCCTAGCCTTTTAGCTTTCGGGGTAGAAACCTTGGGTGATGGGGAGGAAGCTCCCTGTGTCGAGGCAGAAGGTAAGAAGTCGTCCCAGACTGGACTTAGTCTCGGCCTCAGGCTGGACAGAAGATCTTTGGAATGGAGCAAAGTGCCAGGACTGGAGAAAAGAGGCCTCAACCTAGACGAAAGTGGCCATGTGCTCTTTGAGTCCACCAAGAGACTTGGATCCAGTCTGGGGCTTTTTCTGTCCAGTTCAAGGTGTATTTTATATAACTCAGGGCTTCTCCTTTCCAACCTGGGGCTTCAGCTCCCAACCTAGGACTTCTGGTTTCCAACCCGTGGCTTCTCCTTCACGGCCCGGGGCTTCTGCTACCCAGCCCAGGACTCAATCTGTTCAATTCTACACTAGTTTTCTCCAGCCCAGATGGAGAACCAGTGGTGCCTTTTGCTTTCAGCCTGAAGATTCCTTCATCCACTTGGGTCCTTCTTCTGTCCAAACTGGCAATTCAGCCCTGTGCTTCCCCAGTCCAGTCTGAGGGTTCTATCCATGCGTTCGTGGGCTCCCCAGGACTTTCGACTTTCAAAGCTGCACTAGGTTTCTCACATTCCATTGCACCCGACGGAGTGTGTTATAATAAAGCGTTGCATTGCCTAATTGTAAAAAAAAATGTCTTTACAATCGTTAAATAACGATTTGACATTTTTTTTTTTTCACAGACTTTCTCCAAAGTCCAAAACCTGGAGCTGCGCTAAGACAAATACGGGTGTGTCCACGTCCTCTCGCTCCCCTTCCTGTGTCTCGCTCATGCTCGAGGGATCGGAGTATGCTATTTCAGCACGTCAGCCCAATGAGAGATTAATCACGGGACCAGTCGGGAGCTCTGAATTTCCCAGGACGATAGAAGTAAAAGATTTTCACAGCAAGACCCAAAAACGTCCTGCGTGAAAATGTATTCACAGGGAAGATCTTGCCTTTTTTTTTTTTTTTTTTTAACTGCAGTGGACATATAGGGTGGCAAAAACACACACACACACACACACACACACACACACACACACACACACACACACACACACAGTCAGGCACAAATCCATCGAGCAGCAAACAAGCATATAGTGCAGTCAGGTGCGGGCTGTATGTGTGTGTGTGAGAGTGTGTGTGTTTAGGAAAAGAAGCTGCCAGATGGAATCAAAGGCCATGTGGTGTGTGTGGAGGGAGAGTCTCTTTCTCTCTCTCTCTGTTGTACAACCTACACTTAACACACTTTGTTATATATTTATAGATATATTCAAATAAATGTGTGTGTGTGTGTGTGTGTGTGACCCACAGTTCAGTCACGTATTACAGGAATATAGGACAAGCTTGTACTTTGTTTTCAGCGTAAATACAGATAGAGAGAGGAGTGAGATGGTCACATGACCGAGCTCTCCTTCAGTGTCAGCATGTAGAGTGAAAAGTAAGCAGAGGACCTTGATGGTTGTTAACAAGATTATTCACTAGTACACACACACACATACACACACTTGTGCTGCAATAGCTTTTTTACAGAAACCTGTTTTGCTGAATATGGAAATACTACGTGACTGACAGTCCAAAGAAAGCGAGATACAGTCGACCCCCCGAAATTGGCGGCGGTTACGTTCCTAGATCGTCTGTGCATTGTGAAAAAACACAAATTTTATATGTGTTAAAAAAAGGCTATTTTTATCATTTAAACCCTAAGTATTCTCCCAAAACACTTTCATTTTATTTAAAACTCAGCGTAATACATTAACCTAATAAAAAAAAAATAAAAAAAAGAATGTAGTTTTTGAATGTAGCGTTGATATAAGTCGGGTAAATACAGTAATAATTCACCATCCCAGGCGGCGTTCTCCACAACAGTTGCTTTGTAAAAAAAATTATATAGTATTATATATTTTATATGAAAATTTTGCTAAATTTACGTAATTTTTTATGTTACAAAATTTGTACATTATATTGTTCTTAATATTTTATTGTTAAAACTTATTATATACTGCCACAAAAAAGGCAATAAAAAAATTTGTAGCGAAATTTCAGGGGTTTCCGCAAACAATTATTAGTTAGGTTCTAAGAAAATCTCGATCCGTGGCTGAGTTCACCAACTCTGATGACTATTATGTGAGATCTTTATTTATGACCGAGAAATTATGGACAGTTTAGAGACGATATTTCTCCTGCTGATGTGTTCGAAGCTTGTGATTCCAGAGGGAATCTACAGTAGGTGTCTTTCTAGTGCATGGACCCCTAAATTGCTCCTATTAAAAAAAATTTTTTTGCTCATAAATTTTAAGCCATAATTATTTAGAAAAAGTGTTTAAAGGCTACGTGTTCACATAGACAATTACTAGGGGCTGTCATAAAATTTGTTTCATCGTATGAACCTTTTTTGTTGTAACATTTTCTTCTTGTTTAAAAAACCCGCGGTATAGATCCGCTAGAGGGTCAAAACCAAAATGGCGCACCCGGTTGAAAAGATTTAAGGGCACCTTATTCATGACAACATGTCAGCTCGTTCAGCTCACGAAACGGTGAAACTTGCGGTGACTTGGGGTACGAGATTCTGTCTCAGACTTGGGACAGGCTGTCAGTCCAGGGCAGGTAATCTGAGATAATGTTTTTGGGCAGTCTTGCATAAAACGTTTCCTAGCTGAAAGAAACTAAATG
Source organism: Clarias platycephalus (assembly GCA_030068275.1). Classification (NCBI taxonomy): domain Eukaryota; kingdom Metazoa; phylum Chordata; class Actinopteri; order Siluriformes; family Clariidae; genus Clarias; species Clarias platycephalus. The sequence goes on along the minus strand of JAQQZT010000006.1, from coordinate 24,069,498 downwards.
GGATTTCCCACATTCCAGAAATTTCCCACATTTGATCCGGAATCGATACATTCCTTAAGATTGTAGAATATTAAAAGCATTTCGTCAGGAAGTTCATCAGAAGAAGGTTAAAATAGCTTTTTTAAATTGAGCAAGCTCAAACAATGTACACTGTGTTCTGTGTGTAGGTTTTAGACGGTGGATTGTAGGTGGTTCGTGCCACTTTATAGTGAATGATGGAGTCTGAAACTATGCCAAATTCCTGGTTTAGTGTTGTGGAAAGTGTTTTTCTGTTACTACTGGTGCACTGTTTTATATATATATACCCCCCACCCCCCTCTTTCTCATACAGGGGGTGAAGCGAATCCATTAAAATACCTAAATCCAACCCCGCACACTAAACTACCAGATAATATGCCAGACATCCTGAATGCAAAAACTCATTTCAGGCAGATCATTCTGGACTTTATTACATTTATAGAATATGAATAGAATTATTTAAAATGTATATTCCTTATACAGCTTATTCTGTTCAGGGTTACAGTTTGCCCGGAGCCTGTATCATTGGACTCGTCGTACAGTCGGGACAATCCATTGCAAAGACACACACTCATTCACTCATTCACTCACTCACTCACTCACTCACTCACTCACTCACTCCTTCACTCCTTCACTCACTCACTCACTCCTTCACTCCTTCACTCACTCACTCCTTCACTCACTCACTCCTTCACTCACTCACTCCTTCACTCACTCCTTCACTCCTTCACTCACTCACTCCTTCACTCCTTCACTCACTCACTCCTTCACTCACTCCTTCACTCACTCCTTCACTCCTTCACTCACTCACTCACTCCTTCACTCACTCACTCCTTCACTCACTCACTCCTTCACTCACTCACTCACTCCTTCACTCACTCACTCCTTCACTCACTCACTCACTCCTTCACTCACTCACTCACTCCTTCACTCACTCACTCCTTCACTCCTTCACTCACTCACGGGTGGTTTGGAAACACCAATTAGCTTAATCTGCATGTCTTTGGACGTCTGTGGGATGAAACCGGAGTTACTTGGAGGAAACCCACCAAGAACTGGGAAAGCAGGCAAAGTCCATGCACACAGATCCTGAGGATTCGACCTCCGGACCCTGGAGGGATGAGGTGACAATGCTAATCACTACGCCACCATACCACCCCAAATTATATACGTTATATTATTAGCATCGTTCAACTCAAGGGGTCGTTTTTGTATTCTGGTTGAACTTCAACGAAGTTTACAGAAAGTTTGACTTCATCGCTCAGGGCTTCAATACAGATTAGTCGCTATTCAGTGAGTACAAATGCTAGGGTTAGGGTTAGTCTTAAACAGCCATTAAACCCAGTCTGGTCAACAAAAATCATGAGCGAGTGAGACTGACGTTATTTCTGCTGCTATTAGGCTTTACACTTACTTTACTGTACTTTGAGTTTAAGTGCGTTTTTTTTCACCCTTTTTTTTTAACAACTCAAAGTTCAAGTTCAAAGGCTTTATTGTCATTTCAACCATATACAGTTAGTACACAGTGAAACGAAACAACGTTCCTCCAGGACCAAGGTGCTACATGCAACATAAATTTTCAACATAAATTAACAGAAACACTAAAACTAGCTAACTAAAGAGCCCTAGTTAGCTGGCTAGGTCACTCAACTGGGTGGAGTTAAAATGAGCCCCACCCCACTAAGAAATCTAATAGTTTGATTTCCGTGATATTGCTTAAGATTTTCAGGGGTCAGGGATCTCCGAGGGCGAGTCGCGCTGTCTGGTACGCTCTCATAGATCCAAATCCGACCCTACTTTAATTTACTAATTTACTTTTATTGTGTAGAGCTAATAACTAGTTTGGATAATAAATGAATTAAAAAAATAATAATATAAAAAGTGCAATAAATTCCTTTCCAAGCTAGCGACTCGCATCTACTTCGCCTAGCATTGTGTAACCTTAACCTTGTCTTTATCCTGTACAGATGTAAGACTTAAACACATTTCATGCCACGTTGGCTTGTTTTTTTTTTTTCTTTTCTTTCCCAGAGCCGGTGAAAAACATTTTAGTAGTTAGAGGGCACGACAGGACGATGGTGCTGTACTGTAGATCACACACACACGATCTCACACGCCTAGATTTTATCAGACAGCACATGCACATCTGTAGACACTGTGTGAACGACGTGAAGAAAAACAGAGCGCGAGAGCAGAACGCGAGCGCTCTCCGGTCTCGTGAGCCGACACGCAAGGATAACATTACAGTTCCTTCGGCTAAGCCGCGTATTTTGCTCACAGTCAGCTCGAATGATCGCATCCTGGACGAAACTGCAAGCTTACGTAACAGTACATGGATACAATACATATTTTTTTTTCTATGATTTTTATTTTTTTTCATTGTCCTTTTTTTCTTTTTGGACATGGAGCACAATGGTCAGAGCACACACACACACCCTTATGGTTATTGCATGGAAGTTTATCGATGCACATTAACACATCGTCTCCTCGCGGTAAAAGAGAGCAAGACTGCCGCGTTCCTGTGCTCTTGAAGCTGAAGGTTTGACAAAGTGGGCTGTATTGTTTCCCAACGAGTCCCGACTTCTCACACGCACACGCACGCACGCACACACACACTGTCCAGCTGTGACCGCGGCGTGAACGTCTCCCTCTGTTTATCCTCCGCTCCCCTTTGTGATCTGATTGCCGCTCATTACGTCCGTGTCACCCGTCTGAATGAAGCCTTTCAGTGGTGTGTAATGATACCGAACGCCCTTGTCATGACACGATAATCACACACATGTACACACACGCCCACCGTGCCAGAGCACACACTGTTCTCTGTGGTGGAGAATATAAAAATGTGACAAGGAAAGGGAATTCATCGGCGCACAAACGACCCAATTAAAGCCGAGCCTCGAAGTGTTTCATTTCTCACAGCGATACTATTTTTTTTTTAAATTAAAGGTCACATATTTTCTATCTCTTTAACAAGTTAACACGAGTCTCAGAGCTTCCACAAAGTGGAAAGTTGAAAATTTGAATTTGAAGTGTGTGTGTGTGTGTGTGTGTTAAGGGCACAACTGATATACCATTTCAATGTCTATGTAAATGAGCTACTGCTGAGCCAGAGATTGGAGCAACAAGCCAGGGGGAGGAGCTCTTCTTATGTGAGGTCACATTAGGGAAAAGATTGTAATGCCTTATTTATTTATTTATTTATTTCAATTAAAGGTCCCATATTTTCTATTTCTTTAAAAGGCTAACACATGTCTCAGAGCTTCCACAAAATGTGTGTGTGTGTGTTAAGGGCACAACTGAAATACTATTTTGGTGTCTGTGTAAATTAACTGCTACTAAACCACGCCCCTCTAGAGAACAGCGAAGAGCCGAGCAACAAGCCAGGGGGAGGGGCTCTTCTCATATGAGGTCACATTAAGGGGAAAACGCTAATGTGCTTAACGCCAGCCAAGAAAAAAAAAGAAACCAAGGGCGCTAGAAAGAAAAAAGAAATTGCTGGATATTTTCGCACGCACTGGACTGCAAATGCGCCCTCGTGTGGTGTACAAGTATACAACAGATACGGAGAAATATTATGCAAAATTACGGCTTTTCTTATGTGAGGTCACATCAGGGAAAATCATATCGTCAGCTAGTACAAAAGAAAAAAAGGACAAATGGGTCTTCTTTAATAGAAGAAATATTGTACTTTTTAACAATTTATCAATAAGAAATTTAGCGAAAAAATGTTTCTGTAATTTTTTTATTTCTAGCAGAAAAAAACTTTCACTCATCAGTGCCTCTCTCTCTCTCTCTCTCTCTCTCTCTCTCTCTCTCTCGGTCTCTGTTTTTCTCTTTTTCAATGCTAATAAATCAAAACTAATTGCAGTTTCCAATATCTATATTACTGAGAAGTGTTTCGAAGAATGTTGCGTTACGACATGCTGACACTGGAGACTCCCTCCCTCAAAGTATAAAACACTTTGCAGTTGGAGGTTTAAATTTTGCACATTTCTCTTAAGTAATGAACGAACCACAAATAGTTTAAACAAACAAATCTGCTAGCGAGGTCAAGAGTGCTAGAAAGAAATTTGTCTGATTGTCTGATATCGCGCACAGACTCAACTGCAAGTGCGCCCTCTTGTGGTGTACAAATTTTATGTTATTGATGATGAGACACTTTTTGGGCGAGCAGCTTCAGAATCTTTGGCTCTTCCCACTTCTGAATACTGAAAAGTAAACTTCTGACCGCTGAAAAAGCAAGCTCAAGTCTTCATTTGTAACGCTTGGCGAAGACACAAGATTCCTCTCAGCATATTTTTGGACTGGACGTGAGAACGGGACGTGTTTAATGAATCCTTCCTCTAAAATAAGTCAAAGTCCCTCGTCCTGTTAAAGTTTAAGGTTCTCCTCTGCCGTGTTTGTTGACAGACATCACCACACGCTAGCGATAGCTTAAAGTCTGGCTCGTGGGTTCTGCTTTCATGCTGTGTTTGTTTGAGGATTACCGCAGCTTGGACTTGTATAAATAGCACAAGTCTGGTCTCGAGATGTTTGTAGAAATGGAAAGCCGCAACAGCACGTCGTAGTGCCGTTCCCAAAAAACAAGTAGCGCCTAGTTTTTTAAAAATAATGTTTTAAGTATATATTTTTTCAAATTTATTCTCTATTTGATCGGTGTCTTAAAATCCCAAGGCACGCTGGTACAGGACAGTTCTTCACTGAGTGATGAGAGGAGTCACAGTACTGGCGTGCGGCACATGACCTGGAGGGCGCAGGCACGGGTGCAGAGAAAAAAAATATATTAAACTGGATGCAGGCACTGTTAGGAGAATCCTCCTGGCGACTGTGAGGGACTCTCGATTGCTTCCCCGTATACGCGCTTGCCAGCACTTCTGACTGAGATAACGGCGCTGTTACGTAACGTCCAAACACTGACTTTGAGCCGCACACATTGACTGCCATGTGAACGTGAGTCAGCTATTTCAGGCTGTGAGGACGTTTTCCAGTGGGGAAAGAGTCTGCATGGATGGAAGGAGACTCTGAGATGATGCTGAGGTGACGCTGAGGAGACTCTGAGGAGACGCTGAGGTGACGCTGAGATGACTCTGTGGTGACGCTGAGGTGACGCTGAAATGACTCTGTGGTGACTCTGAGGTGACCTTGAGGTGACCTTGAGGTGACGCTGAGGTGACGCTGAGGTGACGCTGAGATGACGCTGAGGTGACGCTGAAGTGACCCTGAGGTGACCCTGAGGTGACGCTGAGGTGACCTTGAGGTGACGCTGAGGTGACCTTGAGGTGACCCTGAGGTGACGCTGAGGTGACCCTGAGGTGACCCTGAGGTGACCCTGAGGAGACGCTGAGGTGACGCTGAGGTGATCCTGAGGTGATCCTGAGGTGACCCTGAGGAGACTGAGGTGACGCTGAAATGACTCTGTGGTGACTCTGTGGTGACTCTGTGGTAACGGTGAGGTGACGCTGAGGTGACGCTGAGGTGACGCTGAGGTGACGCTGAGGTGACTCTGAGGTGACGCTGAGGTGACGCTGAGGTGACTCTGAGGTGACTCTAGGGTGACTCTGAGGTGACCTTGAGGTGACGCTGAAATGACTGAGGTGACTCTGAGGTGACGCTGAGGTGACCCTGAGGTGACCCTGAGGTGACGCTGAAATGACTGAGGTGACCCTGAGGTGACGCTGAAATGACTGAGGTGACTCTGAGGTGACTCTGAGGTGACTCTGAGGTGACTCTGAGGTGACCCTGAGGTGACCCTGAGGTGACGCTGAAATGACTCTGAGGTGACGCTGAAATGACTCTGTGGTGACCCTGAGGTGACCCTGAGGTGACG
>JAQQZT010000006.1:24043724-24060226 GCA_030068275.1 Clarias platycephalus | reverse complement strand
GTGTGTGTGTGTGTGTGTGTGTGTGTGTGTGTGTGTGTGTGTGTGTGTGTGTGTGTGTGTGTGTGTGTGTGCAGCCTGTCAGACTGCAGCAAGCCTAAAGAAATCATCCAGGCTTTGATGTTCCACACGCATCCGTCATAGTTAAATTTATTTTTTCTTCTGGTAGGTTTACGGTGTTTTTTGGAGACACTGCAGTGTGTCGTCCTTACAGACACGTTCCAGCTGAAAACACCACTTTATCAATATTTATAACGTCAAAAATAGTTTTTATGGATACAACTGTAGATTAACTTTTTCTTTTGTTATTATTATTATTATTATTATTATTAAATACTCTTTTATGTTATGTCTTTTAATGTTATGTCGTAGCTCATTGACTTGAAGTCTCTGACTCAGCATTTTATTTTTTTTGTGTGTGTGTGCGTTAAAAGATAAAAGATTTCTGTAGGCATAATTTCGATAGAGAGGAACTTCTGCGAGGAAGTTTATTTAACATTTGTGGAAAGAATACCCCGTGTCAGAGGGTTGTAGCGCTGTAGTATTATGCAAACTATTAACCGTAACGCTGTTCCTGTTATCTGTAGACGCTCACAATTTGTGGCGTAGCATGGTTGCTTGGGAAAATTTCTCATTAAATTCATTTAGATTGTAACATTTTCTCTCAGAAGTCAATAGCGTGAATCAGGAGCCGCCCTAAACTGCAGAATTGTTCTACATATTATTAAAATTTTGTACAGTGTTAGCATGGTCTTACAAATAATATAAAAGACAAATAATTGGCATCGGCGAACTTCATCAACATCGTATGTTTTTCCGCGCTCAGCCTGAACGTTCTGACGTACGAAATTACCGCTTAATACTTTCTCAATATTCTCAACACGCCGTCTGCATCTTTATACTTTAACTAACTGTTCCACTTTACTGCTTACTCCTTAAAATTTTTGTTTATCCTTGGTTTTCGATTTTGACAGGAAAAATTTTTTTATTCTCTTTTATTTATCGTTTGTATTTTGTAGGAAAGTTCATTAAAATACATTTTTCGAGCAAAGTATTCATCTTTATTTGCATTTTCTTTATTGCATGTATTGTTAGCTAGCACATGCATAAAACAACTTCAAGCTAAATTTAGAAGCTGATAGTTAAATTAAAGGAGTTAAATAATTGCGATTAATAGTCGATTATTCGTTTCAATAATCGATAGATTGTTCGAAAATTAAACAATTTGTTAGTTGCAGCGCTAACTCAGGTCAGTAGATTTATCTTTTCTTATGTAGGGCCGCACAATTTGATAAAAAAAGTCACATTGCAATAATTTTGTAGTTCAACATATCGCGATTATGATTTGTAACAATTTTATATTCAAATTTGTATTGTTTATGTATTATTTTTAATCTAGGCTAACACAATAATTGGACAAATGAACTCATTAAGAGGATGTTTGCAGATATTTACTTATCACCTGAATTTTATATTTAACAAAATGTACAAATACTTAAATTACTGAGAAACTTTACATAAATTCCTGACTTTCCTTGTATTTCCCGTCATACATTATAGAATCATATTTTTGTGATTAAATAATTGCACAGGTCTAGATTTTAATGCTATAAATCATGCAGCGCTACCTTTTTAAGGTATAATGTTTCATCTATTTTGTTTACTTTTTAATATAAGCGATAGACCTCATAGAAGTCAAAATTCATGTCACATGCTAAGAAATGTGGGGAAAAGATTAGAATTAGTTCGTCAGGTTCACATTGTAAGTCGAAAGTAGTTACACAGATGTACCTTGTAGATATAATTTATTTTAACTGTATAATTATATATGTGCCATTTTATTATTTAGTTTTTCCTCATACACTTGACTGTATATGCCTGAGGGAAACCAAATAAAAAGTGGTTCATGATTATACAGTTGAAATAAGTGGAAATAATATTTTAAGTTACGTCTGAAACACAGAAACCTACAATGGGAAAAAACAGTGACGGGGAAAATAAAAGTGCAATAAAAGGGCGGCAGGTTTAAAGAAATTTATTTTGCAACGAGTCCAACATAAAGAACTCGGGAAACTTATTGAGATGATGATGATGATGATGATGATGTCATCTCAGGACTGTTTTTTTAAAATAATGTACATCATATAAACTTGATTATGTTTTCTAACATAACGAAAAATAATGAAAATGATTAAAGTCCTCTTTAAAATGTAATAACCTCCTGTGACGACATCATCATCATCATCATCATCTCAATACTGTAAGTTTCCGAGCTGTTGATGTTGAGCTCATTTTGAGATGATTTCTTCGAACCAGCCACCCTTAAGTTGTTCTCCTCCAGGATTGATGACGGCATACAGAAGCGTAATGTTGCGTGAAAAAAAAAATTAATTGCGCTTTCATTTTCCCGTTCTTCAGCTTTTTAGGGTGTGTGTTGGCGCTCTAGAATAATGTTTGGTCAGTAGATTTTCTCTGACCTGCACAGCTGTGACATGCAGACGTTTAATCTTATTGTCACAGTCTTGACCTAGATACCTGTTTTTTTTGTTTTTGTTTTTTTTGTTTTTTAATATACAGCTCTTTATTATCTTCATGATACAAAAAAGCTTACTTCTGCATTTAGAGGTGCACACAAAGGGGGAAAAAAACATTATATGCTGCAGTGAGCCATATGCTAGCTAGACATTTTTTTGTAGGTGTGTGTGTGTGCTGGATCATCATGTTTAACTGTGTGTTTCTTTACTGATGATGTTTTGTAAAAGTTTGGATTTAACTCATAATTGGGACAAAGTTTGGTTTTAAAGACAACCAGAAAACAAAAGTGACTCAAAACAGCGTGTGAGCGATATTAGATTACAGAAATCTGTTTAGCAGTTCCTCGTATACCGCAGAAGTTACATCCAACAATTATGAACATTTCCAGAGGGAAATTGCTTTCTTCTTGGTTAAATTTGTTTGTTTTCTGAGAAGAAAGGAAAAGAGTAATAAATTAGACAAGGGAACAAAAATGTAATAATATAAATCAAATGTAATTATATATTAATATTGTAATATTATATAATATAAATATATAATACAATACAATAATAAATAAAAAAATATTTAAAAGAGTAAGCTGAATTTACATATATTGCACTTGGAAGGTAAAAAAGGTAAGTTAAATTTACAAATATTGCAAAAAAAAGCAAAAAGGTAAAAAAAAGTAAGTTGAATTTACAGATCTTGCAAAAAAAGAAGCAAAAAGATAAAAAAAAGTAAGTTGAATTTACAGATGTAAGTTAAATTTACAAATATTGCAAAAAAAAAAGCAAAAAGGTACAAAAAAAGTAAGTTGAATTTACAGATATTGCAAAAAAAGAAGCAAAAAGGTAAAAAAAAAGTAAGTTGAATTTACAGATGTAAGTTAAATTTACAAATATTGCAAAAAAAAGCAAAAAGGTAAAAAAAAGTAAGTTGAATTTACAGATATTGCAAAAAAAGAAGCAAAAAGGTAAAAAAAGTAAGTTGAATTTACAGATGTAAGTTGAATTTACAGATATTGCAAAAAAAATCAAAAAGGTAAAAAAAAGTAAGTTGAATTTACAGATATTGCAAAAAAAAAAAAGCAAAAAGATTAAAAAAAAGTAAGTTGAATTTACAGATATTGCAAAAAAAAAAAAAAAAAAAAAAAACAGCAAAATAGATTGCACAAATGCAGTCCAATATTGCACTAGAAGAGTGGTATGTCACAAGAGCATTGGTAAATAACTATGGGAACATGCATTATTAAAACCTGGACGGTCAGTGCTGAACCTTATACTTCATGGAAGAAATGTTTAAGTTTCTGAAGATCACTTGAACTCTTGCTGAAGTTTCGTGTTAGTGAGACACAAGAAAAAAGCTTGAATTTGCTAGGGAGCATAAAGATTTATGCCCACAAAGAGAAGGACTTTGGAGAGATGGAAACAAGTAACGCAACGTTATGTGGCAACAAAATAAAGTCAGCTGACGACCTGAATGTACTACTGAATGACCAGGACATCACATCTATTGGGTTTTTCATTCCTGATGGAACAATCCACTGGATTGGACTACGGTTCAGAAGGTCACAGGTTTAAATCCCGCGACCACCAAGTTGTCCCTGTTGGGCCCTTGAGCAAGACCCTTAACCCTCAACTGCTCAGATGCATAATGAGATAAAAAAGTACGTCGCTTTGGATAAGGATGTCCCTTCCAAATGCCTAAATGTAGTATAGAAACAATACCATATTGGGTATCAGGATGTAACCTTTGCAGCTGGAACAAGTGTCCAAGTTGCTATTCTAGTAAATTAATCACCTTCTGACCATTCACCAGTCAAAAGGTACAGCGTAGCAACTGAAACGTGTCGAGAGTTGCTCGGATACTTTAAGGGAGTTTCTAAGAGGATTGGATCTATCGAGCGTTGGCTGGATACTCCAAACTTAGAAAGATGGAGTGAGAACAATGGACACTTGCCTGATAAATGAGTGCGTCAGGCAGTCTGTGGCTATGGTGAGAGGACTGATAAAGAGAAACCCACCCTCTCTCAAACCCTCCACCCTCCACAGGCTCAATAACACCACAGGGATTTATTGCCCAAAACAGTAAGCTAATACTGCAGGCTTTCAGCTCACTGGCTTTAGATCTGCTATCTGTCTCCAGCGTCAAGCCTGTGCCAGATCTGTAATTAAGACCTGGGCTCTATTGGCAACCTGAGACTGAGACCTTTTCTAAAGAAAGAGCCCCGCTTTTTTCCCTGTGAGCATCACTGTAAAGAAGCTGAATCTACAGGAAAAGGTCACACTCTACGTCAAACTTTTCCGCCGTCCGATATTCTTTGTTGTTCCAGCTCATGCATTTCATTAAACGTTGTTCTACAAGAATGAAATATTTGGCCAGGATTCGTGACACAAAGGAACCCATTCTGCTTCACGTCCTGTTCCCTGGACTACAGTCGCTGAATTAAGGAAAAAAAACAAAACTGAGAATGTTTGGAACTGAAGAAAAAGACTTGTCACTCATCAAACAGCAGAAACGATTCGTAGTGAAGGTTGGCGACGAGTTCTGTCCTGTGCCGTGGATTCTGTGACGGACAGCATTGCGGTTTCCCTGCTTTTCCACTGGCACTCGTGTACATAGTTTCGTTTCTGAATTTCCATTTGTGTGTGGCCTTCTTGCTTCCAGGCAACGCTACATATGGTGCTGGGTAGGAAAGACTGAGGGAGGGATTTTTTAGTTTTTTTTATATTTTAATTGATGTAAACGTTATTGAAGCAGTAGATCCAGCTGGTGCAGTATGGACAAGTCCTCAAGGAAAACAGCGAGTGGATTTCTTTTCTCTAGAGCATGGGAGTTCAGAGCAGGTTCACTGAGGAAGCAGACAAGTTGACCTCTGACCTCAGCTAATTGGTTGCGGATTAGCCATGTCAAGAGGGCCATCCTCGTGTCTCATCCTCTTTCTCCTTCTCCTCCTCCTCCACCTGCAGCAAGCCTGGACTTGCTTTTAACACCATGCTCTTTTTAACATCTCGGAACTTCCTCCCCATTGCACTCAGCCGAATTTGCTCCCGACGTCTCCTGACTTGAAATCGGCTCCGAAGTCGCTGCGGTCTGTACCAGTTTGGTTAATTTTTCAAGCGTAGCGACCCCACAGCGGGCCTTTAAGTATTGAAACAAGTTTGTACGGACGTGAAAACGATTCTACAACACATTTTGACAAGAATGTGAAATGTTTGCAGCACAATAGTGAATTGTTGAGGAATTTAACCTTGTTATACCAAGTCCTCCAGAATTGATAATGAAACTGTATCATTGATACTGATATGAAGCAAAAATACAGCAATGTTACCGACCATTACGAACTATTACCGGGGTGTTAACGAAAAATTTACTCAGGAGCCGCCAGCCGAAAAATTTATTTATTTATTTATTTATTTTTATTTTAAATTTTTTGGATTTTTTCCCGATTTTCTCCCTAATTTAGTCGTGTCCAAATTCTTCCCAGTCACTAGGGGGGTCCCACATTAAGGCTACTCCTACCATTCAGCCGGGAGGGCCGAAGTGTTTCCTTCGAACCGCGTGACGCCAGCCGACCGCATCTTTTCGAACTGCTCGCTCACGCACCGCTAGGGGCGGAGTAACACACTCGGAGAAAAGCGCTAGCCGCTCCTTCCGCATGCGCGAGCTCACAGATGCCCCTGATTGGCTGTAGAGCCGTGATTAATGCTGGAGCACGAAGTACCTCTCATCCCTCCCCTCTGAGAGAGCTCGGCCAATCGGCTCTCTCTAGAGGTAACAGCATCACCCGGGAACCGAACCAGCAATCTCCGGATGATAGGGCGAGCGCTTTACCACTGCGCCACTCGGAGGCCCGCCAGCCGAAATTTTTCAACGACCGCACATCGCTCCATTAACGATTTGAACGAATTCGTAAGGACGTGAAGATGACTCTACAGTGAATTTTGACACGAGGCGAAAGTGTCGAATTTTTTAAGTGTTGGCGACATGATGACGTTTCAATACGTTTCAATAAGTCCTAAAGTATTGATAATGAAAATGTTTTGTCGCTACCGACGTGAAGCGATATTACAATGCAGCTACCGACTATTACCGAGATGTTAACGGAAAAATTTTGTAGGGAGCCGCCAGCCGAATTTTTTTAAACACGCTCCAATTTTCCTCGACGCTAACAAACACTACAGAAGTCACACTGAGTCCAAAAGAGGCTATAAGGAGCTGTTACCGACCTCTATTGTGCTCTTCAGAGGTCATAACGAATTTGCATCAGTGTAGATTCGGTAGCAAATTTGGCTGAGTGGAATTGGGGGTAGCTACAATTGGGCATTGTTGGTTTAGTGGTGGAGGTCGGGGTTCAGTTTATTCCCAATGCATCATACACCCTACCACTGTGTTTCCACAAGTCAATGCACTCCCATGTCCCCTAATAAAACAGGATGTCTTCATCAAGGAAGACACCTGGCACGAAACCTACTTCACATTAACATTTACAGTGTTTAAAGGAAGCATGAACATTGGAGTTTGGAGCGAAGGAAAAAGATCCAGATGAGTCCAGATTGAGCCTATTCCAGAGCGATCAGGGTAAGAAGGGAAGCGCATGAAGCCATGTCCACTGTACGAGCCTCTGGAGACAGTGTTATGATCCGAGGTCGCTTCAGTTGCTCAGGTCTAGACTCAGCAACGTTATGAGGCAATAAAATTAAGTCAGCTGACGACCTGAATGTACTGAATCACCAGGTTATCACATCTACTGAGCTTCTTCTTCTCTGATGGCACAGGGTATATTCCTGTGGATCTGGGAGCATGAGGAAACTCTTTCAAACCTTGTATAGCTTTTATATATAGCTTGTCCAACATACAAGGGTTTTGTCACTACAGTATAACATAACATATGTGATTTTCAGTTGGAACGACTGTCCGAGCTGCTGTTCTAGCAAATTAATCAAGAATTATGTGAGGAGATGCGGCGCTGCTGCAGCACTCCCCGCGCCGGCGCGTCCACCCCAAACACTGGCCTATTTAAACCTGTTTCATTATATTTAACTGCTTATACTTCACTGGCCATTTAATCCTGGAAAAATCAGCCAGCTGTGAAGATTTCCCCCTCAGGAAGTGGCAAGGTGTAAATTATTTTTAGCATGGAGTGTGTGTGTGTGTGTGTGTGTGTTTGTGAAGGAGAGAGCGCAGAGGTGTGGTCGATTACACTGCAGCAGCTCTTGTTTTTCAGGTCACGAATGTCGAGGCCGGGTTCTGCGCGTGTTCTGCGCCTGTTCTGCGCTTGCTAGTTGACAGATACTGTATTTTAGGAAGCTGCGTGCCAATACCTGCTGCAGATGTTCTTTGGAAATGAGAGGAGCCTGTAGTGCGCCACGCCTCTAACGGGAATGTGGCGTATTTTTAATGCAGGATTGTGAATTCTGTCAGAGCTTTACAAGCAGGATGTGTTTCCTTCCTTCAGCTCAAATGGGTTGAAATGATTTGATTTCAGCAAACTTCCTTTTTCACCTCTGGACTTCCTTCCTTTGTCTCTGCAAATCCTTCCTTCCTTCTTCATGTCTCTTTGACACTGCCCGTATTTCCTTAATCCTTCACTCCTTACTTTTTTTCTTTCTTTGACGGTGTATTTCTTTTCTACTTCGCTTCCTTCTTCTTTTCAATTCTTTTGTCCATGCTTCCTTTTGGATTTTTTTCCTTTCTACCCATCTTCTTTGACTCTGTCCTTTCTTCCTTTCATTATTTCCTCCTTCCTTCTTTCATCTTTACAATTCCTTCCTTCCTTCCTTCCTTCCTTCCTTCCTTCCTTCCTTCCTTCTTGTCTTTGACATGTCCATGATTCCTTCACTTCTTACTTTTTTAAATTTCTTTACTTCCTTTCTTTCTCTCTCCCCCCTCCCCTTTATTTATTCCTACCTTTTATCTTTGTCTTTTTACGTCCCTCATTTTTTCCCCCTTTCTTTCTTCGACTCTGTATTTCCTTCCTTCCTCTTTTCAGTCCTTCATTCATATGTCTTTTTCCACATGTCCTTCTGGACTCTTTCCTTTCTTTCTTCCTTCCTTTGTCTCTGAAAATCCTTTCTTCCTTCTTCATGTCTCTGCCCGTATTTCCTTAATTCTTCACTCCTTACTTCTTTCTTTCTTTCTTTCTTTCTTTCTTTGACAGTGTATTTCTTTTCTACTTTGCTTCCTTCTTCTTTTCAATTCTTTTGTCCATGTGTCCTTTTGGATTTTTTTCCTTTGTAACTATCTTCTTTGACTCTGCCCTTTCGTCCTTTCATTCTTTCCTCCTTCCTTCTTTCATCTTTACAATTCCTCCCTTCCTTCCTTCCTTCCTTCCAACCAATCCTTCACTTCTTACTTTTTAAAATTTCTTTACTTCCTTCCTTTCTTCACATGATCTCAGAAGCTTCCGAGTTTAAACAATCTTAGTCTCTCAATCCCAGCATCAAGGACAATTTATTCCTCGCCTCTTTTTGTCTCCACTCGTGATAGTAACCGGTGTTAAATGTCACATACAGTATAAGACACATAACACGTATGTAGATAATTAGTGTGTGTGTGTGTGTGTGTGTGTGTGTGTGTGTGTGTGTGTGTGTAAGTTGAAGGGCGGTTGTCTGAGACCTCGTCAATGTGTACCCGGTGTACTCCTGGTACAGTGTGGTGTAGCATCAGACTGATTAAATGCGCCGCGGCGTAATGACTTTTCGGAGAACCGCAGCCATGACCGCGTGGATGAAGGAGCGGCTGTTGATAAATTCTCAGTGTTGATTCATTTATTGAAGTCCTGATTAAAGGCTGGTACGTGAACGCTGTAAGTGTTTAGTAAAACACCGGGGATTTCATTAGTGCCGCCGGAGCAGGTTCGATGGAGGGAGCGAGGCGTCGAATCTGTCCTCGTGTCACGGACAACCTCAAGCTGAGTGATGGATTAGTCTTCAAACGAGGCTCAGATCTCCTCTACGTCTGAACCCATCTTTATTTTTCTCCAGAGATATCTCTGTCGCTAGTTTTAGACTTGGGCTTTTCCTAATTTTGGCAGGGGTCAGCCCAGTGGCACAGGTGTGTTGGGCGACTGATCAGAAGGTTTCAGGTTCAAACCCCAGCGCCACCAAGTGTTCAGATGAGATAAATGTAAGTCGCTCTGGAGAAGGCCGTCTGCCAAATGCTGTAAATGTAAATCTTATTGAAGGTACATATTATCAGAGTCCTGAGGGGAAAAAAACCCACATACTGTATGTACAAAGCACGTCTCCACGGCGACGATGCCCTCGTTTCTTTTCTTTTCTTTCTTTCTTTTTTTTTTTTTTTGAGAGAGAGATCACATTTAAATTACACACAAAACCCAACATCAGCATTTTCAGAAACATCTGTTCCTTTCTTCCTTCCTTCCGTCTTTCTGCACTTTCTTTCTTACTTGTCTCTTTCCTTCCGTCCCTGTCTACACACTTTGGTTTTGCATGTCGTTCATTCTTTTTGTTCTTTTTTTCCTGCCCTTTCCTGTCTCTGCACTTCCTTCCTTCTTTTCCTTCCACATCTCTTTACTGTCTTCCTTCTTGTCATGTCACTGAAAGTCCTTCCTTCCTTCCATTCTTTTTTCATTGTCTTTTCCACTTCCCTCCTTCCTTTCTTATTTTTCTTCTACTTTTCTTTCCTCCATCCCTCCCTCCCTTTTTTTTGAGCTTTCTTTCTTCCTTGTTTCTTTCCCGTCATCCTTCCTTTCCTGCCTCTTGAAAGTCTTTTCTTCCGTTTTTGTTACCCCCTTGCTATTTCCCCTTCTTCCTGACTTCCTTGTCTATACAATTTATTGCTTTTTTGTTTTTGCACTTCATTTCTTCCTTCATTCCTTTATTTTCCTTATTTCTTCCTTCCTTTTCTTTTCTTCCTTCTTTCCTGTTTTCCTTTCTTTCCTGTCCCTGAAAGTCCTCTCTCCCGTCCTTTCTTCCACTTCTTTTTAGATCAGATAACCTTGAGCTTTCTGTACAGAACACTGTGACTCTCTACCCTTATTTCTGAGTCGGCATTTAAATCACACACAAACTCTAACATCAGCATTTTTAAAAGCATGCACTTCACATTAAAGCAGTGAAAATGGAAAGTCTCTCCGTTTTTGAAGGCCTTTTTTTTTCTCTCCTGAAAATGTTAATTTTCAGTGGCACAAAAACCCCTAAAGTTTTCTAAAGCATCCCTAGGCAGGCCTCAGAGCTAACAATCAAAGTGCCTTCATGCTTGTTTTCCGTACTCCGCACTATTCCCGTGTTTCCTCAGTTCCCACTCTTGACAATGCTGTTTCTTTTTCCTCTCTCAGGGTGCTGGTGAGACGTCCCAGAGGACACGGCCCAGAGACAACAGCTAATCAGACTCGCGACTCAGAATCACACCGGTAAGTACCCGTGATGTCATAAAGTCCTGTGAGGCTGATGGGGAAAAAAAACGATCAGATCATGACATTACCATTAGCATACACACTAAGGCAGTCTGGGGGAGGGAAGGTACGACGATGAGATACGTCATGTACACTTTTAGAAAAACAACAGCAAAAAAAAAAAAAAAAAACATGGTTCTCTAAAATATTACTCTCAGGTTGGCTACGGATCATCTCATTTTAAATTTTAGGTCTGAAGGGGAAATCCTCTGTTTTAGGGTTTTACAGCCAAGAGCAAGTAATTAAAGAACCATTGAGGGTGTTGGATGGAACCACATGGTTCTCTACTTTGGGCGAGAAATGAGAAGAATTTCTTGCCCAATGGGTTTACGTCAACCCATTGTAGGGGATTCCCCTTGAGGAACACACTGAAGAACTTGGGTTCTTTACTTTGGATAGAACTGTATTGTAGGGTTTTACATGAAACCACTGAATGGGATTCTCCTAGAACAACTACTTGAAGAACCAAGATTTCTTAGTTTTGAATCAAATGTCTTGTAGATTTTTACATGATCCCATTAAAGGGGGTTCTCCATGAGAAACAAACTCTTCAAGAATCTTTTGGTAACCAAATGTGTTTTACATAAACCCATTGGAGAGCTTCCCCTAGAAGAACAACTTGAAGAACCCAGGTCCCTGATTTTGAAAGCACGATTTTGAAAGGTTTTACATAAACCCATCGGAGGGGGAACCCCTTAAGGACACACTTTATGATCTTGTGTTCCTCCCTTTGGACAAAAATTGTTGTTTTTCTATGTTTTTTTACAATCCTGTTAGAAGAGGTTCGTCTTGAGGAACAAACTGAAGAACTTCAAGGTTCTGTCTCAGTGTAAAAGCTCTTTAATAAGACTGTTAAAAAAAACCTCTGTGGATGTTTCTGTGAAGGATCTGGATCGTGAATAATTATGGTGCATATATATCAATCCTCGATCAATCTGTGGGAGAACCTTAGCGGAGAACCTCAGAATGTCCCACTAGGTGATCTCTCACTGTGAACCAGTGGGCGTTGAAATATGTGCCATATCTGCGTTGCTAATCTTCTGCTGAGAGATTTATGATGTGTGCTTCCAGTGTGTTAGGCCTGAAGTACTAAGCAGGATAAAAAAATAAAATTCCACTCTCCAATCTCCAACCCTGGGCTGATCATGCGTCTGGGACGTCCGGTGCTTTTATAAACCTTTCTCAGTTTATCCACGCATTGTTCAGGTTGATGTGCGTTTGTTCACACGTACTGTATATCACACCCACACGGCCGTGCCAGTATAATTTTTTTGGCCTGTATGAGGTCCTTCACCAGCTTTTTTTTAATGTACCATTGTGTCCTGTAGTGAAAATGGCCCGTAGTCTTGTGTATCTACAGTATGATCCACGTCCCAATGCAGTGTTCATGCGCTCTCAGTAAACGCTAATGGAGCGCCTGGAGCATAATTGTAGTGGATGGAATCTTGGCATCACTCCATGGGCATTATGAAGCTGCTGAATCAATAAGCTGTTATTCAGATGCTGGAGGAAGCATTTCAGAACGTTGTGATGTTCTCTACAGCTCCGCAAAGTGGGCGTGTCCGTTCAGACTGGCAACACTGCCGACAGGATAAAAAACATCGAACTAATAAAGTGTTTTTTTCCTCCTGCTGTGTCCTTTGCTCACCATTGCTTGTCGCTTTGCACACCGATTACTATTTATCACGACTTTTCGTTTTGTAGCCACGCTTTGCTTTTCTTTCATCTTGAAAAGGATATTCTTTGTTGAAAGACTATTACTGGTACAAAATGTAGAACAAGATTCCTTACTCTGGATCTTTACGTTTTGTGTTTATTTATTATTTTTTTTTTGTGTGTGTGTTCAATTTCCCTTTTTTGCAGTAAAAAATGTTGGGATTGCGTCTGAACCGATTGTTTCCATTGTTTGTTGCCGTGAAAAAAAAAGTTTTTTTCAAGAGAAGGACTTAAATGAAAATACTCGTTGGACATTCTACTAAGAACCTTCAAAAAGTCCTCAGAAAGGCAAGTCGAGGAAACTAACAGGGTCCTGATTTCTACATGACGGCCCAATGAGTTGCATCAGTCTCGATCGAGGTTTCCACGTGTTACCTTACACCACCAGTCAAAAGTTTGTACACCCCTTCTAACTCCATGGTTGTTCCTGATTTTTATTTCTTTCTACACTGTAAACAATACTGATGATGTTTATCCAAAATACACAATAATCTCCTTTGAACAGTTGATACTGAGATGTGTATCTGCTACTTCTGCTCTGTAAAGCCTCTAATCTGAGGTGCTGGTTGTTAATTGGTGATTTCTGAGGCTGGTAACTCTTAATGAACTTCTCCTCTGCAGCAGAGGTCAGTTTGGGTCTTGCTTTCCTGGGAAGGTCTTCATGAGAGACCGTTTCATCATGGAGCTTGATGGGTTTTGCAAACGTACCTGACAATACGGTTCTTGCAGGAACTGTTCCAGAGAAGCTGACCTTCGTGTTGTAAAATGACTGTTGACGTTCAATTAGAAGGTGTGTCCAAACTTTTGATTGGTATTATACATGTCAGTTTGGGTGCAGATTCTCAGTCTGATCCATCAAGAGCCTCGGGTGACCTTTTATCTAATCAACCCATGTGACTCCTGTTTGGTTGAAGTTCATTGATTAAGGCTTTGGACTACTGATCTGAAGGGTTCAAACCCCAGCACCACCGAGCTGCCACTGTTTGGTCCTCAACAACGCATGTGAGTAATGAGATAAACATAAGTTGGTCTGGATAAGGGTGTCTGCCAAATGCTGTAAAATGTTAATATGAAGTGCATGGAAGCACAGGCCACAGTGGGCACATTACTGCCTCTCAGCACCAAGGTCTCTGGTTTGATCCTGAGCTTGGGTTACCTTCAGTTTCCTTCCATCTCCCAAAAGCATGTCAGTACCTCGACTGGCTATGTAAATTGCCCTGGGGTCATGTCCAGGGTATGTTCTTAACTTGGGATTCTTCTCGATTCACCTCAACCCTTACCAAGCGTAGAACACGTAGTAAAGATGAATATATAACTGAATTAACGGTTGTTTCAATAGTTTATGTCTTTTTGTTACTGACAGGAACTCGAATAAACTTCTCATGATCTATCACTTGCCTGCGACTTGAACACACATTTAAAATCCTTTAAGTAGCTCTAAAAGGTGGTTTGAACACCCCATCTAGCTTTCCATAATCCGCTAATCTATGACTGAAGAATAAAACCCATGCACGGTCGTTTGTTGGACTTCTGAGAAATTGCATGTCGCGTTCTTTGAGCTGTGCAGTGAGGCGTGTACCCCAGCTAATCAGCAGCGGCATTCCAGATTACTCTCGAACCTGAATGGCTCAGTGCCAGTATTCTGGGAGCAGCTATGTGCTTTTCAGGTCGTTTAAAAATGTCAAGCACATAACTGAGACATCAAGCATGTGTTCAAGTGCGCTAATGATCTAAAGATGATTGTTCCTGTTGTGAATTTATAGTCTGTTTATGCTCTCAGCAAAAGCCGTCACTCTTGTGTGGCTAAAATCTTTAATGAAACTGCAGTGTTTAAATGTAAGGGAATGGGACACTACGTGGTATACACTTCTGTACAGTATGATCTGCCCTTTTTTGGGGATTTGTCAAAATGTTTCCATATGTCATAAATTGGCTAGCTTGTGGAATAGCTCCGGTTGAGATTACGGTGCGTCAAGTATTCTGGTCATGACTTTTGAGATTATTGCCTGCCTTTGTAGACCGTAAGTTTCTGCCCCCAAAGCTACTGTAACAACCAAAACCCTTTTCTTGTCCACAATGGACTTTGTCCAGTCCAGTTCCTTTCCAAAAGACCAATGTAACCAAGGAGATAGTAGTAGTTTCTATCCAAAATGCCAAAGCTTTTATTTGTTGTATATAGGGCTGCACGATATATTGAAAAATTATCGTTATCGTGATAATGGTATATGCGATATCTGTATCGCAGAGTTGCGATAAATGAAATTTAATTCATTTGTGTGTCCAAATTTGACCAATCAGATGGGCCCTTACTATCTTTATACCCGCCTCCCAAGTAGGTGATATAATGCTATTGGCTAGACCGGGCCAAAAGGTGAACCTAGCGGCTCAGAGCAGAGAATGAAAAATAAATATGGCAGGAGTAGAGACAAGCGAGGAAAATCAGAAATCAGAATATCTGCTGAGGGTTTTTAAGTCATTCATAGTGTTTGAAGTCTAAATATTTGCAGCTTCCTTGACATATAGTTTCTTTTTAGCCTGAATTAGATTTGATTACATCAGCCGCATATCTATTACTTGTTTATTTTAGTATGATCATTACATATATAAATTATTTTTAAAAATAGTCAATAATAATAAAAAATGGATTTCTCTAGGGAAATGTTATATCGCAAGAAATATCATTATCGCAATATTCAACAACAATATCGCATATCGGATATTTTCCTCATATTGTGCAGCCCTAGTTGTATATATTGCGATACAGTGAAATATCTTTATTTTCATATATCCAGGCTAGAGAAAATTGCGGTCAGAGTGGCAGGACCACTCATAGAGCAGATACTCAGTTTTTTTTTTTTTCCTGCCAATCTTCTGCTCCACACTCCAGAGCAGTAGGTGGCAGTATTTCAACAATCGGCCCTAAACTTAAAAGAAAAATAGGTCATATGATTGCAAAATATGAGTTTTTGCAAAAGCTGTGGTAAATGTGTAAGAAATTTGAGACAATTTAGAGATTATCCAGTTGTACGTTTGGTGTTTTGTGTGGTTGAGGCTCTGGGTTGCTGATTGCAGGGTCGGGAGTTTGGGCCCCGTTTCTGCTGGTTTGGGCTCCGTTTCTGCTGGTTTGGGCTCCGTTTCTGCTGGTTTGGGCTCCGTTTCTGCTGGTTTGCCGTGGTTGAGTTCTTGGGCAAGACCCTTCACCCTACATACACCCATACAACCAAGGCACTGCATGTAGCGCCGATCCTAAGCCCAATTAGGAAGTGGGAGAGTTGTGACAGTAAGGGCATTCAGGGTAAAACCTGTGCCTGATTTTGCGGATAAGATGATTCGACTTGGCGTCCCGTAGGATAAAAGAGACAAAAGACCAAAGGGAAAAAAAAACATATAAAGTTTACCTAAATAATTTTAAAAGTGTGAATCGATTCTGAATAAAAAATTGACCTTTTGAATCAATTAACTGAAATGACCAACAAAAGATTGGCTAATCTGCATAATCCATTAAATCACACGGCTCTAACGTTTGAAGATTTTTAGCCGTTGATGTTGTCCCGACGTCTGTTTTGTAGTCTGGTTTTTGTGTTAGACGAATTTTCAGTTATGAGCAGTCAGTTCTAGTCCAGTCGTATTACTGCTGAAGCTGCTCTGTTGGAGTTAATATTTTATACCTTATGTAAACCCGCTGCTCTCTAAACCTCTCTAGACCACCTGTTTCATTTTCTCAGCTTCTTTATTTCTTGCTTTCTTTGTGCGCGAATATAAACTTATTGTTGTAGCGTAGAAACCAGAGTGACGGGAAAACGTTTATCAGGAGGTGGAGGTCGGGGGGTGGGGGTGGGGCGGGGTGTAGTTG